>VWYH01009674.1:155676-675539 GCA_013399365.1 Pampusana beccarii
TTTTTTTTTTTTTTTTTTTTTTTTTTTTTTTTTTTTTTTTTTTTTTTATTAATGACACCTACATTTCATCATCTAGTGGCATGCAGACCTATCTTTACCTGCTGTTTTCTTATTTCAGATGACAATTTTGAAGAATTCTTTTTGGTGTTATGTCTTAAGGAACTGATTCCTGGACCTATCTGTCTGTCTTCCTTTTTATCCCTATCTAAAAGCCTTTTGAAACTGAGAGACAAACTGTAAGGAAAACCCATAGGAAACCAGCTTCAGTGCTGGCTGCTGTGGGAACAACTTGTTTTTCATTCTTCTACCTGTTCTAAATATATGGACACTGTTACTGAGCATGGTTAAAGAGCTGATTTGTCTGAACCCAGAGGTGACTCTGCTGCTTTGGCCATCTAAGGAATTCCAAACATCCATGCAGCATTTGAAAAATACCTGGAGAATGTGTCACTGGGTCGGGGCATCTAGGATTTGCCAAATTCAATATCAGGTTTACTGTCTGCCCACCTCTTATAGATTCATGTGGTTGTGAACTGCAAAAAATGAACTTGGGATCCAATCTTCTCAAAGTCTCTCTAGGTGAATGCTGTTATGGAGTCCTGCAGGGTAAGCATCATGTTTTTTTTGAGCTCCTGAGAATAATGAATCATAAAGCAGTAGGTGAATCGCAGCCCAGTAGATGAAGTCTGGATCCTTGTGTTTCACCTCTAACAGCAGAAGCTCTGACTAGTTGAACACGATGCAGTGATGTCTCGAGAGCATCAAAAATTGTCTTTATTTGAGGCAAGAAATGGGGAGGGAGATATCAAAAGTAACACGTTCGCAGGGCCTTTGCACACACAATGAATCATGCAGACACTTTCCAGGCAAGATATCTTCTCCTGAGGCATTAGCTGCCAGGTACTGATGGGACCCCGCACACCTCGCAGCTCCTGTCGATTTGTGATGGCTTTGCACACTGTTGCTAGCCCTGTCTGCTCATTAGCGCTTAGAGGATTAGCAGTTACTTGGAGGAGGGGAAAAGCTTTCCATACATTCGTTCCTAATTGATTTACTAGTGAGAAGGATAATTACCTCTCAGCTACCCTGCAGAACTACAGTGGGAATTACCTGTCAGATTTCTTTGAAGGCCCAAAATGCCTCTCTTCAGCTGTTAAATAGGAATTATGCATTCAGCCAATGCCAGTTATATAAACATCATTTACCTGAATGGTAGCATAACTCTGGGCTCACTTATGAGGCAAGAGGATTTAAACGCTGGCTTTTTTCCTTTCTTCTTTTAAAAGAAAAGCTTTTTATTTCTAATTCCTTTTAAAATTTTTTTTTGTGGGAATATTGTAAATTTTTTGGCAGCTTCTACTGTATTTCTCTGCACAGTGCTGCCAGGTAATGGTGAGACACTGATTTCTCAATGCCAACATCTCTGCTTATTGCAATATGGGGGATCAGATAAGGCCAGAAATGCAGAGGCTGAGCCTGTGGGGGAGGCATGGCTACAACCTGTGATCTGGGAGCCTGTGTCATTCCCCTTCCCTTCTTGTCCCAAGAAAGCCACACTTGATGTACACCTTACCCTCCTGCATTATGTCACTCCAACACCCTTTTCTTGCAAAGAGGATTCCTTTCTGGAAGAAATATTGAGTTTAGTGTAGGAGTAATTTGGTGAAATTCTGGAACACATGCTACATGTGGATGTGAGATTTGATGACCTAATGGCTCTTTGGGCCTTAAAATATTCCATTCTCTTTGGGTTTTATTCTGCCCCCAACAAAGTTAATGTCTGAGCAGTTGCTGTGTAACACTGATGCAAAACCAAGTCCTCAGTTAGCTTCACGTATCACTTGCCTATCTTTTTTAAGCTCGAAACTTTTGTTTCGGTTTGGTTTATATGTTTAGTCAATTTTATTCATTTCATGTTCTCTTTACTCTTCCTTATAAGCTGCTCCTGTGTGTGTCTCTTATCCCTAACTAGAGAGCCTCAGCAGGGTATTTAATATTACCCCTGTTTGTATTTGATGTCCTGCTGAGTATTGACATGTCTTCCCTGACACAGCAGACTGACAAATGTTGGAGCAGCCTGGAAGCAGCTGGTCCATCAGTCCTGCCCCTTGCTCCTCAGTGAAACACGTCAGCCACTAGTGTTTGTCAGTGGGCAAAATCACCACGGAGAGATCACGGCTTTATGCCTGAAGAGAAAAGAGGCAGCTGAGAGGGGGGGAGTTGAAGAAATACAATCTCTCCGGTCATCATGGTGATGAATCCAGGACAGCTGGAATTCTCCCTGGGCACCGCTTGGCTCTGCTGGTGTTTGGCAGAGTTTTTGCTGACCCAACCTGTTGATTTCTGGTTTTGGAGCTGAGATAAGGGCTGTCCATTTCCTAGACATCACAAGAAGGTATATGGAAAACACGCTTTGCCATTGTCTAATTTGAGGTTTCAGGTTTGCAGTTATAATTAAATCAATATAACAAATATGCAAATACCACAAGAAATCACTGAGAATGCTTCTTCCCAGCCTTGATTCCTCCTGCCTGTCAGGTACCACTGCGAGTGATCAGGGCTAGCTTGGTGATCTGAAAGTACCCATCATTTGAAATGAGACCACTTTGCAGTACCGACATAATGAAGAGTCAAGCAGGCAGCAGCCCAATGTGTATCCGTGGCCTGTGGCTGCACCAGAGCAGAAACGCTTCCTGCCGTGAGCCAGGACTACTTCATCTTCATGTGGAGCAGTCGTGCTGCTAATTCTCGTCTCCTAAGAACTAACGAGCTCAGGGTTTCACACTACTTTGTAACTGTGCATACAGCCTCTGCTGCTGGGAGCTGAAACTGCCAGACCTGTATCTGGTCTCCTGCAGGTGCATGGGCTGTTTCTTCTTTCACTTGCACACTAGGGGCTTGTATTTGGATCAGGAAAATCTACATTGAGTTCTCATTAATACTATGAAATTCCAGGTGATTGTTACACAGAACAGTCAGACAGCTCTGAAGGCCCGGGGGCCATGGCTTTCTAAAGAGTTACTGTTTTGGGTCCCAGTGAGAAGCCAAGTGCCTGTGGTTTTGACACTTCCACCACCATGAAGATGCTCTAATAGGCAGAGTGTATTCCAGGACACATTTTCCCCTTCAGTGCATCTGCCCACCCAGTTGTTTGCCTGAGAGGCCACATGAGTAGCATCTGTTTTACCCCATTGACGCACAGATTGCAACATGCCTGATAATTCTGTGGTGAACTTCAGAAAGGAGAAACTTTCGTATTTGTTTAGCAGCACCCCTTCTTTACAGATGAATGGGATTTAAGGGCAGACGGCTGAATGCTCAGAAAAGCTGAGACTTGCAAAAAGCATAGCTTTGGCTTTTCTCCTCTATAGCCTCTGGTCTGTCTTTAGGGATATGACAAAGCCTACTTACTCTCTGCTGGGCAGAGATCTCAGTTCCCTGCTGACCTTTAATTTAATGCTATATTTTGGGCATTAGTTACATTTTACTACAGGCAGATTTTCACAGCAGTGTGGGAATTAAAATTGTTTATTTCTTCCAAAGCACTAAGTGGAAAAGCCTCTTCTATTTTAATAAGAACATTTCTCTTGACTTTTTAAATTCCCATTTTCTTTCTGCCTCTTTTTTTCTTTTTGGTTGTTGAAAATTTTCTGTTAGAAAATTGGATAATTTCCACGAAATATTAAGCCTGTGATTCTTTCACTAACTGCCTGCACTTCAAAATGGCACCGCTTGGAGCTGAAGTTCTGCAAGTCCCTATTCTCTAGCATGGGTTGGCCTACTGATTGAGATCCCTCATCCCAAGAACATTTACGTCCTTCTTGATTGACGATAACAGGATTAATTTTAGAATTGATGCCTCATGGAGGGATGCAAAGTCCTTCCGAAGGGTGCAGAAAGAAGAATGGAAGTCTCATATATCTGAAGCACTGCTCCTTGCAGACACTGAGCTGCAATTTTGAATCTCAAGGAATTGTCGAACCATAGATTTCATGCGTTACTTTTTCCATTAAATGTTCTGTGAAGAGTGAATATTCTTGGTGAAGGTGGTGTGTAGTTGAAAACCCAGTTTTCACTTTGAAACTTCTATTTCTGCCCTTGGGATTCCTGTGGAGGTTGAGAGGATGGGGTTAAAAAGCATTTAAAAGAAGATGAAAAGAGGAAAAAGGAAGTGAATGACAACTCTGACAAAATCAAACCAAAAAGCACTTGCCTGTATAGAGTACTGCTCAGATGAGATGTGGATAACCAGGAGGTCCTGATTGCACTTAAGATCTGAGATGCCAGTTGTGATGTCTTAGAAATACCTTCCTTCATGAATTTGCTTTGCAGTTCAATTGGGTGCAGTCACATTTAGCTTTTCTCCTGTGCTATTACCATTGTTGTTGTAGGTGATGACTGGAAGAATTAAAAGGTCTGGAGTCTTTTATGCTGACTCTCTGCACAGAAATATCATCCAGGTGCAGTGACTGAAACGTGGATTCCCTCATTTTTCCCTTATACCAGAACTGAAGCATTAGAGATTTTATTTATAGATAGACCTTCTAGCTAAGGGATTTGAACAGTAGTTGCAAACAGCAGAAAGCAGAAATAAAGTTACGGTGCTGAGTTAAAGAGCTTTGAGAAAATGGTTTTGCAGAGTAGTTTCCCAGCTGTCATAAAGTCAAAATAAAGGGCCAGTCCAAATCACTGAAGCTATAAAAGCCAAAGGCGTGTGGCACCTCTGATACCTAGTCATGCCTCCAAACTTGGCCCATCAGAGTGAGAAATGTTTAGAGGTATTTGGAGAGTCAGAAGCTCTGAAAGCTAAATCTAATTAGATTTGTTTGTTTCTGTGCAGCTTCTTGGGGATGAAGCATGGCAACTGTTTATGAGCTGGCAGAGAGCAATGCTGCGTTGCAGTTCAGGTTAATGAAGCAAGAATTTAATTGTGACTATAATATTGAAACTGCAGAGGAATGCATCTACCTGACTGGAAACTGGCTAGCACATTGGGAGTGACACCTCCTGTTACAGCAGTTGGAGATCCTAAATGAGTGCAAGTCGCTTTGACCTCCTTTTATTCTTCTTGTTTACTTAGAGAGTGACCGAGAGCAAATCCTGTCCTGGCCTCATGTATCTCCAAAGGGAATCCTTCAGCTCTGATTGGTGCCTCAGGGCAGAACCATGGTCAAAACAGATTTTGTTTTTTACTTTATTTCTTAGTCCATTTGATCCTAAAGGGAATTCCACAGCATTTGGTTCTCTCTTTACTCATCAAATGCTGCCGATGAGGAAGTGGTTCCAACATGCACCTGATCCTTGCTAACCCAGCCTGCACTGAGCTGCCATGCTTTGCAACAGCTCCCATTAGTCATCTGCTGCTTTTTCCTAAGATTGCATCCCAAGCTATCAGTGAGAAACTGAGCTCTGGAGTATCCTAAAGCCATTTGGCAGATGGAAGGTTTCGTTGGACCCTTTTTCCTTATTATGCTGACACTGTGATAAACAGCATGTGTTGCAAACTGGCACTTGCTGGTGTGATCTCAGGGAATGTATTTGTAACACAAAGGCAATGGGGCCGAGTTAGAGCCACAGGGCAGGAGTGATAGAACCAGTTGTTTCTACCGCCTTTCATCCCTGATCTTTCCCTGCAGCTCATTGAAATACAGTTACTAAATAGCTCTTGGTTTTGCAGCTGCCACTGACAGGGCCTTAATTACCTGAGCAGTAAATGGAGTTGTAATTATCCCTTCCTGCACCCTTTCTCTGGACCTGTTGAGCTGCGTGTGATGTTCCTGTGCTTCTCGGCTCTCCAAAACCTAGGCCAATCAGTCCAGAGCCTACATGGGCAGAACCTGCCCATGGCTGTACAAGAAAGGCTGTAGCTCTAAAACATAGCACCTGGACTAGGTGAGCTCAGATTGTCTGCTCTGGTTATACCAGTGGGTTGTATAAATGTGACTGCCATCTGATTAATATCGCTGTGTATTATGTGTCATAAATACACTTCAGGGACAGTCACTGTCAGTCTCCAGAGCTGACAATTTAAATAGGAGGATAAAGATGGGAGAAGTAATATTTTTCTTCCCTTACTGGTGAAACAAAGATGATATCCACAGCATCTGGGGCAGAATCAGAGGATGTGTGACATGAGGTGTTTTATCTACAAGATGGACCCTTGTGAGCTGTTGTGCATGGGATTCTCTCTACTTTTCTGATGAATTCAGCTTGAATTTGTCACCTGAGAAAATGGAGAATTTTTGTAAATGTTTGCAGAACCATGAGCAGAAACTGTGTGAAAGAGATCTCTTGAGTTGCAAGTGTGTTGTAATACCTGGAGAAAATAATTTTAGAAATTTCTCCTTTTGAGGGGATTTTTGTCTCTTTTAAATTTAGAAAAATCATATTTATTCTAAGTTTCTCTGACCTTTCATACATAAGAAATATTGTTTCCTAATGCTGGATTACTTAGTTTATTAGTGATTTCAACATGGTTCAAGATCAATGAATGGAAGATGTTGAGGTGTAAAGGCAAAATATGGGTGTTATTAGAATACTGTTAAAGTATAGGATCTTTTTCAGTATGCACAAATAGGTTTATTATTATTACTATATTTGGAGATTGTGCCTCCCTGTGGATCTTTAGTCAAGGGGTTCCTGACCTATAGGCTCCTGTGCTTAAAGAAAGAAGAAACTACTATCTGTTCATTTGCAGATTTTAAGTTTATTATTTCTGACTTGACAGAAATCATAGAGATAAATGGGGGTCGTGTAGCATCTGTGGTCCGGGATGTGACTGTTTGTCAGCACATACAGCACAGAATCGGGACCCAAGCTTATAAGAGATCCCCAACAGAAGTTTTCCGCTTTCTTAAAAAGAGGCGATCTGATCATTGTACTCCAGGGAAGGCTGACTCTCGGTATGCGTGGACATGAAAACTAGAGATTCTTGGGGCTTTTTCAGTTAATTCTCTGAAAAAGCAGATGTATTAAAAACCAAAGAAACAAAAAACCGCAAAGCCCACTGGACCTAACCTGCCGCTCGTCAGCTGTTTCTAAAAATAAACACAATTGAGATAATTAACAAAATGCTCACATATGGCATTATTTAATGGGGGTGGAGATAAGAGGGTTAGAAGAGAGATGGGTTTCTGTTTATACCTATCTTAAAGATACTACATTGGAACACACAATTTCAGTGTTTATGAAGAAAAAAAAGTTCATATATTATGAAATTCGAGAATTCAGTTTGCCTGTGTGTGCTTTTCTGAATCTGCATTTCATGTCTTTGCACTTAGGCATTCCAAGAGCTTTTACTTGCATTTTTCATAGGTTTCTGAACTCGTCTAATACACGTTACTGCTGAAGTATTGAAAGAAAATGGAAACCTAATGCAGAATTTAATTAATAAAGGTAGAGAATAAAATGAGGGTTAAGTTGTCTTTATTAAAAATATTTTGTTAAATAAATTTCATTTTAATCTTCACAGATATTGCAAGTCCGGTTGATAAAAGTAAGCATGTAGACATAAGATGTTTAAGAGAAATAAGAAAAAAACAGACACTTGCTATTGCCATTTATCCATCAAGGTCTGAAACTGTGACCCTGAAATCTCTGTTTAGATGCTGTCTGTGGCTTTGGAAAAAAATTGACCACTTGGATGAAAGCAGATGTAGATTTTAGGGAAAGGCGAATCAGAATTCAAACCCTTTGGATTTGACTTATTTACCAGGCAGACTTCTCTGAGGTTGCTTTGTGTGCAAAAACGCAGTAGGTGAGCACTGTTTGTTTGGCAGTGTTTGTGGTGGTAAATGTAGGTATCTACCACTTTAAACATACAATTACCAGTCCCATCATCCTAAAAAAACCTAAGGTTGGTGGAAGAGAGTGTCACTGCACTTGTTTGTCTACTGGAATGGCTGTGGAGTCAGATTGTGAGGGGGAAAGATGGGAAAAACCCAAGCCAATATTTCAGCTTTGTTTTTCTAGGACTTGCAAATAATGTTTTGGGAAAAAAAAGGCCAGTTTTTGGGTAAGAATCACCTTTGCAGGATACTGGTGCACATCTGTGACAAGGCTTCTGTGTCTGGCTTCCAGAAGTCAGCCCACCTCTCCTGTTGCTCTTTCTGGCTGCTTCACCTTGAATTGCTAGAGTCAGGGTCCTGCAGAGTCTTAGGGGATGGTCTGAGGTTGTAAGGAGAGGAGATGGGGTAAAATTGGAAAGGTCACATCCACTTTTAGATCTGGACTTCCCAGAGTTGACTGCCAGTGTCTAATAATGAGGTAGTTTGCTCTAATTTAGCTATTAAGTGTTAAAGGACGGATCGGAAGTTATAATATCTACTAAAATAAAGATACGATTTTGCCGCTTAGCACGGCCATTGCTTTTGTGGAGTGGTTGGAGTGGACCTGTGTGAGCTTTCGGAGTGCCCTGCCTTGGCTGCAGGGAGGAAGAGGGGCTGCCTGTATTTAGCACCCGGCCTGTCAGCAGGGCCGGCACAGCTGCAGAGCCTGATGTAGGGCAGGTTTGTGAGACCTCCTTCCTTCCTCCATCTTCTCTACCTTTCTATGAAACATGGCCACCTCCTTCACTGCTGCAGCTCCAATCATATATTAATTTATGAAGTATGAAAAATGAGGTAGTTTTGAATTAACGAGAAGGGGAATGGTGCTTCACAGACAGCAGGGTAATCAATCAATAATAACGAGTCAGCACGTCCTGTTATTAAAGAGGAGGAAAAATAATAGAATGGGTGGAGAGCATCTCTTGCAAAAGGGGCAGGTGGGTCCTTTTGAAGACTGCATAATGGTCTGACCTTGATCTTTAGCGATATGAGCTGGTTCATCAGAATACAGTTATTTTTCTTTAAGGAAAGTAACTGCCCTGCCAACCCCAACCCTCAAATCCAGCAATGTTTAGTAAAATGTCTTTTTATTTCATTCTTTTCCAAAGTGAAGAATAAGGAAATCCAGCATTACTCATTGAGTGAATTCTCGTTTTTAGTAGAATAGATGAGCAGCATCTGCAGGGTACATGCTGGCAGTTGAAGGGTTGGGACCCTGTCTCACCTTCTGCCATATGTGCACATCTGACTCTTACAGTATAAGTACAGTAACTCCCACTTCAGCTCTGATGTGATCAACTGTGTATAAAAAGGTTTCTCCTAAGCAGCACTGTGGATTGTTTTGCCAGTTTATTCCCAAAGCAAAGTATCAGGGTTGTGCTGCAGATAAAACCTTTGTCCCTGTGCTGGTTTGACGAAAAACTGGTTAACTTCCCTTCATGCAGTTAGAAACCTTTCTTTTTCATAGCTAGCACAGTCATTGTTTGGACTTAGTTTAAGAACAAAAAGGTAACACCCCAGGGCAGAGTTAATGTTTTTAATTGTGCTGGTCTGAGAGCCAAGGACAGTTCTGAGCACTCTGCCCACAGGTGTGAGGTGGCTAATAAGGAAGGCGTGTATGTGCATGGAAGGATATGGAAAGCAAAATGTCGTTTTTGCCAAGGCTGCGAGGTATCAGTGACCCTCTTGGCACAGGACATGGCAGCTGTGTTTCACAGTCACTGGGGCAGTCGCTCACCTTCTTGGTGTGTAATTGCAGACAAGACTTCTACCATAAACCTGCAAGGACCATATAGTTGGAAGCTAATTTTGCAAATGTAATGGAAAACATCAAAGCCAGTGAGCTGGTAGTTGTGAATCTTGTTCCCAAGTCCTGAACCTTCCAATATATTAGGATGAATATACCTGCCAATAACCTTCCAATATATTAGGACTTGGCATGTTAGTTAGCAGGTGGAGCTTGCAGCCACAGCTGGGTGCTACTGTGCAGAGCACTGCAATGCCATCATGTTTTGTAACTTTAACCCTTAATTTTTGGGGGCCTTAGTCTTCAATCCAGAAAATGGATAGACCTCCTACCTCCTCGTCTTCCTTCAGTGGCGGGCTGTTAAGAAGAGAAGTACATTAGGGACAGTGAGTGACATGAGTAATAGATGCCAGCTTAGTAAATTGAGATAGATCATTAGCATCTGGTTGTGAACATTGATAAAGCTGACTGTTGTCTAGGTTCTCTCTGCAATCTGTCTAAAAAGCAGAAAAATAAAGTGTGTAAGCAGAGGAGAAGCAATGATGCATTTAAAATTGTATTCAGGTTTAATGGCCTCAAGGGAGATAGATAATACAATTTTTATTTTTCTAAAGAGTCATGAAACACTCTACTGTCCTCAAATGAAGTAGACTGCTGCATATGGGCTACAGAAGTTTCCCTCCATGAGTAACTATCCATGCACATCTCTTTGTTTTCCATAATGGGGCAACTACTGTGAGTAAACTTATTCCCACATATAAGTGTTCTCCCAAGTGAGACCAATAATCAAAGGAGTGTTTTTATATAAATGATGTTCTCAGTTCCAGCAGCTGTGGTGCACACAGCCTCTCCTTACTGATAACGTTATTTTCTGTAACTATTTCTGCTTACATGGTAAGTTACCATAATGGTGAAAATTATGTTGTAGTTCTATGGAGAATAGCAAAACCATGCATTTACTCAAATAACATATAATTACAACAGTGAATGCTGCTTTTCTCTTTCTGGACACAGTTTGGGATCAGAGCTGTTCTGTGTCACTAGAAAAAGCTGGTGACCACAAAACAATGTGTCAGAAATTGCGACAGTTAGGGATTCTTTATGTAAACCGAGAAGAGTTAAAAGGCATCATACAGAACTGTACTACGCAGAAACACCAGACTCCAGAGCAAAACATAATATAGATCAGAAGCTTTACATTTCCCTTCTGCTGTTTTGGTGTCTGTTTTTCTGGTGGAAGCACTGGTTGCTGCCTAAGGTCACCAGCTGGGATTCCTTTTCCTTCTGGTTCAGGCCCAGTCATGGAAGTGCTGGTCAAACTGGTTATATCAAAACCAGCCATAAATGGTGATGCTTGTAACCCATTTGGTGGTTCATAGAGGGGACCTATGCATGCACATGCTGCAACATGGAAAAGCCATTGGCAAAATAGCTGAACAGCACACAGCACCAAAGTGGCCTCAGGAAGACGGGATGACTGTGGCAGGGGACTTTGTTCTGATGCTCTGTGGGGAGCTGGAGAATGTGCAGCTATAACAAGGGTATAATGGGATGGAGTAACCTTGGGTAAAATCTGCCTTGCTGTGACAATGAGGTTTTACAACCAAGCATGTGGCTGTTGCCAATCAGTCACTCTTTGCCAGGTCAAACACATGCTTTTTGGATGGCTTCCATCCCCACTGGCACCTGAAATTTAACAAGAAAATGCTTGCTGTGCCTTGTAATTAAAAGTGAAAAGTACATGTGTCCAGTGCCAAAAGACAAGAGAAAGCGGGGAGTCATGTTGTTCTGACCTGCTTAACAGTAAAACAAAGATGAGATGTTCTGCTTTGTTGGGTCTAGCATGATGGCTTATTCCACTCCTGTGCATGCAAATTGGATGCAGCCTGGGATTTGGCATTGTGGGCAGGTTAGGATGGCAGACTTAGAGTATCTGAGTTCTTTTCCTAGCTCTGATTTTGCCTAAGCCTTACAGCCATGATATATTTCCATTTCCCACATGCCAAGGAGGATGGCAGAGTGGTTTTCATTGAGGAGCTCTTGCACTGTATCCAATTTAGCCTTGATTTGCTCCTTAGCCCCAGGGCATCCTGCAAGGTGCATCTGTGTTCTTGTGCAGCTGCTTAAGGTGGTAATTAAATGAAGTGTTCTCTCCATAGGGTGTGTGAGCTGGGAATTCTATGATGTGTTTTGTTTTGGTATGGCAATTTATGGCAGGTATGGCTGCAATGCCAAGAGCCTATTTTAATTTTGTACAAATCTGAACAATTAATTTTAATTGTAATCTGGATATAATTAAATATGAGAAACAATAGAGATCAGAATGATTAACCAAGGTTATTCACTGTAACCATGCATGGAGGGCTGATGTCCATCTTTTTAGAAAAGGCAAGGTGGTGTTGGTCCTCATTTGATTGTGCTTTTACTAATCTTTTTTCTCAGAGTTAATAACGTAAGATATCTCTCCTATGGATTTTCAGACAGGAGGACAATAGATAATCATTCTTTAGCCGCCAAAATCCTGTATCTCAGAGTCTCCCCAAAGTCTTTCTGTCATCTCCATCCCTTTTAATTTTTACAGGAAGCGAATGAAAGAATTACTGAGATGCTGTAATCTTAAATGTATACTCTTCCCTGACTGAACCAACTCTATGTACCACACACTGGGACTATGTATTCCAATTGCACGTTTAGTGCCTGAGTATCTCTAGTACTAGTATCTCATGCATGTAGATTGTTCTCCCTCATAGGCCAGATTTATGCTCCCTTGAACTATTGGTTCCGAGTTCTGTTGATACAAGGCACATATTTGGTTGGTTGTAGCTAAAGCTCTCGGGTTTATTCCTGACAGTACCACGATCCTGCTGAGGGGCTTTTCAAGTTAACAGTGAACCTGAGGAGCTTGATCCTGGTGAGGAGGGTGTGCTGTTCAGACAGCAGGTTTATGCTTCCATCATTTCTGGTTGACAAAAATGTCTTGATATCTATGCAGAATATTGTTGCGATACAACTTACAAAATTTATGATTAAATTTTCTTTCTATTTTGAAGATGAGCTGTCTAAATATATACAAGGGGGCAGCAGAATTACATATGGCATTTCAGAAGAGGATTTGATACTTACAAAAATGAACAAGCAACCCAGTGGTGTCCTCTTTTGTGTTGCAGTATCACCAGAACTCCCTTCTGGTTTAGGTTAAAAAAAAAAGTTTTCGATTTATAGATTAGTGCTTCCTACCTTGTATTTGTCCTGTTCTTTCATGTACACTCTACAGAAGATATTTTACATAGGACCTGCACGTAATCTGAACAGCATAATGTGCTCTGTTTGTTCTCTCTCAGTGCTGGAGAGATTGGTAACTCACAGATGGGCTGCTGCTGATGTTAATGTCAGAGATCTACGCTGTCTTCTCAAACAGACTTACTGGAGTAGAGAACTGCAGTGTCCAGCACAGCTGGAGGAGTCAATGGAGGAGGTCCTTCATGGGAGCTGGATGCTTACAGAAACAGCTGTTGGCATCTGGAAAGTTCAGTGAGAAACAGTGGGACACTGCAGAGTAGAGGTTGGTCTGTAATTCCTGATAGGAAGTTCTGGAGACAGATTAACATGAAGTACCTGAAAGGTCTTGAGAGAGCTATTTGGTTCTTTGCTCACGGTACATGTAATGTAGACCCAACGCCAAAGTCCCAGGAAAGTCTATTTCATTGCTCTGTTTCTATGGGTGTCTGACTCATTTTTCATTATCCAATAATAAATACAGTAGTGAAAGTCACCTTTAACACTTAAAGATTGCTTGGATTTTATGGGATTGTATTGAAACGAGTGCCAAGGTATAAAAGCCTTATGGTTGAGCTACTTTTATAACACATGCTTCATAAACTCTTATAAAGTGAGTGCAGTGCACTTCATCCTTTAAGATTACAGCATTACGATTCTGGGAGATGGTGATCTGGTGCTATATTCATTAATTAAATCTGTTATTAATGTTAAATTTTGGGCAATAAGAAGTCAAGTTACAAGAAGTTGAAATGGGCTAGGTCCAGACAATTCATCTCTCATGAAAGCTCAGTGCACCTTTACTGCTTGACTGACGCCTACAGGTTATCCTTAACATTAAGGAAGTTTTTGAGCCCATGTGAAGCAAGAAGGAGCCCCAAATCTGGGCTACTCTGTAATCACAAGGGATTGCAATGAGAGTTTTCCTTTTGGGGTGCAAATTTAGTAATTATGTGGAAGCTGTTGCCTTCTTCATGTCAGTCTGTTTTAGATTCCCAGAGACATGTCCCTCTTGTCATACCTGCTGATCACTAAGTGGTGGGGTGGGTTGCATGTAATCAAACAGGATTTCTCTCTTGAGCAGATTTTTATCACTGCCATCTCATACTTTTTTTTTCTGTCTGACTGATATGTTGGTCTTGGTGACAGGAAAGGCAGAGGTTGGCCCCCTTTTCCTTTAATTTTTGCAGGAGTCTGTATATCTATGGGGCAGTCAGCAGGTATCCAGCCACGTTTGAACATCTTCTGTAGAAGTTTGTGTGAAGTTATGTTTTCTAAACTACTGTAGATCATGCACAGATATTTGTAGCTTAATGCTGATTTATATATGCGTCGCTTTCGCTGCTAAGTAGACAGTTACTTCTGACACGGGTATATTTTTGTCTCAGATGGCTATGGGCTGATTTAATTAAACTGAAGTTGGTTTTTGTTTGTTGTTTGTTTTCTTTTTAATTTAAGTGACATGTCATGAGGGAAGGAAAAAAATGAGATTTTTCTTTGCAATGAGTTGCATCTGTCCTCCATGAGATTGGGATAGAAGGGCTTCAGGTATGCTTTGCAGCTGCATTCTGAGAGGTTGTGTCTATACATTTGAGGGCATCCTTTAGCCTACAGGGCAAGTAAATTGCAGTAATGATGTAGGAGAGAGGAAGAATATGAGGGGAATAAATAACCAAATATTTGCCAGGGAGACATTTCAGATGGTCAAACATTTAATCTAAAATGCTTCAACAGTAAAAAATTACTTTTCACCTTAGAGAGTTCCAAACTATTCACATTGGACATACTTGTGATGAATTGATGTTTTGAAGGAAGAAAATGATTTTTTGTATCTTTAAGCCTTTAAATGTCATTTGATTTTGGTTTTTTTAGTTTCAAAAGGAGGAAAGGACTTCATAAGTCCAAACAAAGCAAAAATCCCCCTTTTGCATCGACATTTCAGCATAAATTGTTGAAATGTTTTGGCTTTTTAAACTCAAAGGTAATAAGAAACTTTGTGGGGAAGTAGGCTTAGCTCCAGAGGTCTTGTGGGATCATTCAATCCTTTAAATGTTTTAAATCAAAATAGGAAAGCAAAAAAAAAATTTTTTTCTTTTTAAAGTCAGATTTATGTTTTCTTTTTGTTAATGTAGATGTAGCCTGGCTTTAAGAAGGACCTAAAGTGTTCCTGAATTGAGGATCTAGTGGAAGGAGGCCAACAAAAAAAAAAAAGCCTCTTTACATGTAAGCTGAGTACATTCAATATGGAAATTCCTATGAAGCTGTAAACATGAAACCTTAAGTTTCTTTTTTTGCAGTGTCGTTTTTGGCAGAACTACCTTTTCAATTGCAGAAGAGGACTTAAGAGGCAGTGCTACAGAACAAATTGCTAATACTTTGCTAAGGAGTTGGGTTTCTTTTATAGCTATGGAAGCCTGGGTGGTTTGTAGTGTGTTTGGGGTTTTTTGTTTGTTCCTTTGGTTTTTTTACATTACTATTAACTGTTTTGTTTATTTCTTTTTAGAATAGTGCTTTATATAGGTAAATGAGAATGTGACTGAGACCTCTGAAAAGGGCCTCGTATGAAAAGCACGTTAAAATGAAGAGGAAAATCAGAAAGCGATACACAATGGTTTATCTACTGATTTCTGGGAACAAAAGACTTTTATTTTGAACCTGACTTCTATATTCATTTACAGGGACGCTTCCTGCTAATGTAGCTCAGTGGTATCACTGCTGCAGGTATTGTCCCTGTAAAACTTCTCTGTGCTGATTTAAAAACATGCGTTTTGGTAATTTACAGTGAAAATTTACGTTGGCTAAGAAAAATAAAAGGATTCAATGAAAACTGATATTAATAAAAATTCCTTTTATGTGGCAGGTTGTTTCATTTTTTTTGTCCATAGATAGTTCATTAAAAGCTCCAGCTGTGTACGGAACAGGTCTCTTGTGCTGGAATAACACAGAGCCAGGGAGCAAGAGCTGTGGTAAAGCATTTGTATTTGATGCTCTGGATACAGGTAACATGGTGGGGGGGTGGGGGCGGTTGTTCTTGTGCTTCGGTGCAGAAGAGGAAGGGTAGTGGTGAAGTGCCAAGCAGGCCTGTGAAGGGAGGGCAGGACCATGAAGGATGCTGGGAGAAGAACAGGGTGCCAAGCTCTCTAGGGGACTCTTTGGCCTAGCTGCGGCAGACAAATTCAGGCAGATATGAGCTCAGACTCCCTGTAGCTCCAAACCGTAGAATCTGGGCATGTTGTAGTGTTGTGCCTATGAGAAGCGTGCTGGCTCATTACTGGTGTGATTCAGTACTCCAGATCACAATCGTCCTTGTGCCTGGGTAGCTTGGAGCAGGGGAGTGGGAATGTGTCACCATCTTGAGTCGTCCCCCTGGACACAGCTTATGTGAAACTGGTACTGAGGAAGGTGTTTGCATTAACACAGTGACACTCCTGAGATTGTAGTCAGGGTAGCAGGAACTCAGATCTTAGTTACACATCCTGCTTTAGTTTTTATTATATTAGCCCCATTAGAGGGCTTGCCATTTTAGTGGATTTGTGCTGTGACGTGGTGTCACTTTCCTTCCTCCCCATTTCTGCGTTTGTTCAGAGCTCTTTTAAGGGTCTTACATGCTCTCCAACACATCTGAGTGCCTTTAACTACTTCTGTGGTTTGCGTACCAAATACATAATGGCAGGTATAGCTATGACACCTCCCCTCCTTGTTCTTTCTGCTTGCAACCTGTGCTGCCTGTTTCCTGGGATAAATCCCCTTGAAGTATTTGGAGCCAGATGTGTTTCCGGTTCACATGCCAAAGATCTCAGGCTGTACATTGTAGTTTATGTTGGTTTTGCAAGGTGGCCTCTCCAAATCATTTCCCTTCCGTGTGCTTCCCCTGCATGGTGTCTGGTGTTCTGCACAACTGGATTGCATTCAGAAGAGCTCTGTATGTGCCATCACAGCCCTGAGAGCTCCCGCTTTAAAGAAGATACACCACGTGCCAGCCTGCTCTCTTCCCCTGCATTCATCCCCCAAGAAGCGACCTGAAGTTCAGTCTGATTTTCAGCCTGGTTCATTTTGTCTGGTGCGTGCCATTCATTGTCCACTGAATTTTGAAGCTTGGGCTATAGCCTCTAGAGAAAAGGCTACATAGTATAAACCACCTCAGCTTAAGTGTGTTTTCAAGGACTTGCTCTTAGCAGTAATCAATCCTGCCTCCCCTTCCACTCTCCTCTTGAACTAGAGAAGACAGCAACTGAAAAGAATGTTTTATGTATGTGTGTATATATATATATATATTCTAGAATATAGCAAGGTGAAATGTAATTTCCTTTTTTAATAAAGACTGCTATTTAATATTATAGAAAATTATTAGATCTTAAAACCCTATAAATTATGTTTGACAACTCTCTGGTGCTCCTTTGCCGTTTCCTTATGGCAATTATAAATGGCAACACAGAGTGCTGGCAGAAATGCTTGTTCTGACCGGAGTTTGTTTATTGGCTCTTAATGAAAAGCAATTAATCTATATCGCTGCTGGGGTGGATTCTTTGCCCTGGCCTCATGATGAGAAGTGGAGGTTTCAGGCCTTTGACAAATGCCCTGCTATTTCCCTTGCCAGAAGTTGTCCCTTTCCCCCATAGCTCCCAGGAGAAGGAAAAAAAAAAAAAAAAAAAAAAAGGAAAAAACCGTATAGCCCAGAGTCTCCCACTGTTTTTTTCCTGCTTGCCACATAACAAAACTGTGGACCATGCCTAGCTGCATGACTGGTGATGACCTTTTGTTTTTCATTCTGATTGAACCTCCTGTTTCTTCCACCCTGCTTTGTGTAGGATCAACCTTGTTTGGGAGGGTGGGTGACAACAGAGATGGGTGTGCTACTTTCTCAGTTGGAAGAATGGAGAGTTGATATCAGAACTGCATGGGGGGGTGGGTGACTAATGTGATGGCACTTCCAACAAGGTATGGCGGCTCTTAGACTCTTCCAGCTTTCCCTCTAGCTGCTAATTTTCCTAGCTTGGTGGTTTTGTTACTTGATCTTGCAATCACTGTTATGCTTCCAGAGGAACAAATTGCCTGGCTTTGTGAACCATCTGGTGGAAACATTACACCTTTTCCATCTCATCTGACCTGTTTGTTGAACTATCCACCGAAGTGTTGCAGATGGAGTGTGAAAGGGCAGCATGAATGTTTTGCGTGTGTACCACATCAGTTCTATGCACTTGTGGGCTGTCTTGTGCTCCTTATCTGAGGGCAGAATTCTAGCACCGACCTTTTAATATACAGCGTTATTAACTCTGTAACCTTCTGCAACATCAAGTGGAAAATCTTCGTATTCCTGAAGTGTCCTTCCTTTTAAATGTAAGATCTCTCTGGAATATCTTGTTGTATTGGCAATATGACATCCTTCCGTTCTGCAGAGGCAACTGACTTTTACTGAACTATTTTACAGTTCTCTGGCACAGGAAATATGCTTTGGATGAACAGGGGACAAAATGACTTTGAAGTCTAAGTCACCAGTGACAGAAAAATATTAATATATTGAAATAGTGGGGAAACCTTTCTTATTTGGAGCAAAATGAAATCCATATTTTGATCTGATTAGAAAGAAGGAACATACTAAGTTTCCTTCTCGTTGGAGGCCATCGGGACCTATTCTCAAGAATGCCCAGGGAGTTGCCTGTGGGAGGTTTCCCGTTTCCCACCCTGTGCACCAGAGCACAACCCAAGTGCACTTTTCCAGGACTTGTGTTGTGGCTGCCTGTGGGAACAGGTGGAGGTTGCCTTATGAGGGTGGTAAGCGATATTTGTGAGGGATGCCAAAGGAGCTCAGACCTCACTCTGGATTCATATATGTGACTTCGCCCTGAGAACATGTTCAGTTCTAGTTTTAAAGGCCCTTTTCGTTTCTTAATGGGAAGGATCAAAACCCATTTACATTACATTCGCTTTCCCTTTGGGAATTCATGGAGTTAATGAGGTGCTTAAGATAAAACAAGTGCTGAATTTTTTTTGCTTGATCAAGGTCTAACATACCAAGAGTCTCATCATTTCTTGAAAACTTGTTTTGGTTGTCAAAATTAATGTCTTTTCCTTTTGTAGTCTTGAAGCTGTAGCTCTGTGAAGCTGACTAAGAAAAGTTAACATGGACATACGAATGTGAAAAACTGCAGTGGGATCTCCTCTAGCTGATCATTCTGCAGCTAGCTAAAAAAGGCAGTTCCTGGATCTGTTTTCCTGCTGAAAGGCATTTTCTATATTTATTTCAGCTGCTGGATCAATAACATGCTGTGTTTAGCACAGCTCTAATTTATTTCCCACTGTTTGTCTTTATTTTATGGTACTGGCATTTGCTTTAATGTGATGTCGTGTTCTCCAGATGTTAATAAGATGGTGTTAATGTTTCCACAACATTTTTCTTGATAACATTTATGTAGAGCATGCCATCTGATAATGTGGAATCAACCCATTTTAAAATATTGGTAATAATTTTCTAATTAAAATTAGAGTCTCAGAAGTGTTTTCCTCCCCGTACAAATTGAGGTCATACACTTTCCCGCGCTTGGGGAAAATTATGTGTTCGCTGAGTGCATGAATATCTCCAACTGTATAAATTGGAAGCGTGATATATGAGATCATGTATCAATGTTTGCGCACACCCACATAGACTATTTTCAGATGCCAGTAGCTGATCCAGGTAGGCATTCTGTGTTTCCAGGGAGGTGTTGCACCCATTTGTACCTCCGCAAGCTGCCAAATAACGAGCCTTAAATCTCAGAGGTGCCCTGCTGTGTACTTCTGGAGAGAGTATTCCACATTCGGGAAAATAGCTGGTAGACTGGAAAGGGATCAAAAAAGCCTGATGTGGCTGTCTGAAGTTGACATACCCAACCCAATTCAGCTTTGATGTCAACGTAGTGTTGTTCATTCTTGCTGGGCTTTCTGAATTTATCTAGATAAAAATAAAATAATAATAATAATTAAGAATCACTGAATGAATCTATGAATGAATTATCAAATAAAATGGAAGTGAAATACTAAAAAAAAAAAAGAATCCTATTTGGGAAATCTGATGGGCTGTTTACACTGTTGAGCAATGTTCTGAACACATCTAATAGGAATCGGTGCTGTATGACCTCACTTTTTAAATTACATTCGGTTTCACTTTTCCATTAACACTCTTTTTCCTCCATTTTTCTATTTAGATCATGCTTCTCAGTGATCCAGAGATTGAGAGCAGCATCCTCATCAGCTCTGATGAAGGGGCTACCTACCAGAAGTACCGTCTGAACTTCTATATCCAGAGTTTGCTCTTCCACCCCAAGCAGGAGGAGTGGATCTTAGCCTACAGTCTGGATCAAAAGGTGAGCAATTTATTTCATATTTCAATGGTTCTTGAGCCAGGTGTTGAAGGGGATAATGTCAAGAAGGTCACATTTCCAGAGATGGTGAAGAAATTACGGTGTCCTTTGTTGTGCTCTAACCTTGCAGGTTTAAACGTGCTCAAAACCCACCCAGTGACTCCAAAGCAAGCTTGCTAAAGAGGGTGAAGTTACACAGTGATCATGATGAGTATGGAAACTTTAGTAGTGGTGATGGTATCAAAGAGGAAAAGAATCTGTGATGTGACAAATAGGGAACTGTTCTAAAAATCTTTTGATTTATAGGCTATGGCGATTGCTGAGCTGTCTTTGAGGATCAAGCACTGGGACTGAGCTGGTCTGTAACAGCTGGCTGTTGTGTGACAGAGTACTCTTTCTGCTTGCAAACTGAACTCGCTTATCTGGAAATCAGTAATGATGACAAACTCCTCTGTGCCACTTTTTAACTCACTTTGCAGTGCCTTCTTTTAGTGAGGCAACTCTTAAGTCTGTTACTTTGTCCTCAGCAAGCCTGCTCTTAGAGAGCTCTCATCTGCCGTGAAAGCTGCTGAGCAATGCAGGTGCAATGTGACTTGTAAAGTGTCATGGCTATAGACTGTGTGCTTCAGTTCTGCAACAGCAGTCCCCACTACAGCCCAAAGCTGAGACATAGACCGGATGATGAAGCTAGAAGTTTTAGAAAGCTTAAAAGAAGCCAAGCTTTTATCTTTCCTCTCTTCTGTCATCCATAGACTAGAAAGTAAAAAACATACTGAATAGCCACTTTAAGTTTTTTTGCATTAATCTGTTAAGTATGTGTGTTCAAGGTGGGATTTTCAATTCCTACAGTTATTTTTTAAATTTTCTGAACTAGTCAGTCTCATACCCCAGCTATAAGGACAATAAAATATTGTGCCTCTTGTATTTGACAGAATTTCATTTGAAACGCTAGTGCAAGTCTTTACCCAAGTAGTTGGTGAGAGTATAATCAAACAATCTACTTTCCAGTGTAACCTTTCCATCCCCTTGTTAGCAAAACGCTATGGCAAGCACCAGCTGGTTTGCTGCTATGCTACTGGTGATGTTCGAGTGACATTTGCAAGCACAAAGCTATTGTAAATACACTGCTTTCATAGTATCAAGTCCTTACTGTATGGAGGAGTTAGTTAAATGTCAAATAGTTTTGTGCACTCAGATGTGTTAACAGGGATTTTGAAGTAGGTTAGAAAGACCAATCTATTTGATGTAACAGAATGGTTTGATGCTACTTTCAAACTGGAGGTAAAGCTTTCAAATAGTGATGGTGTTTGTACAAAGAAAGAAAGAAACAGACATCTGATGGATGTGAGAAGCCAGATATGACATGCTGAGTATGTATTTGCAAAGAGATCCAGCTGTAGTGAGTGTGGAGCATCTGCTTTTGGGTTGAAACACTGTAGTTCTATTTCCAGCACTTTTTAGTCTTTTTGTGATATGTTAGCCCCTGGAAAGAGAAATTAAAATACGAAGTATTCACATGCACTTGGCTATGGTGTTGTAATTATACTTCCCTGGTCCGGTACAGCAATAGTGGCTTAGGAACATCTTTGCCTCTGCTCCTTCAAACCAATGCATCCGAGTGCCCACTTCAGCTGTTCTCTTCTGATCAGAAGAGAGCCAAGGAAAATGAACTAGGAGGTTCACCCTGAGGTTTTTTGCATTTTATCCCAGGAGCTGGACAAATTTGTCCACAGTGTAAGAGCAAAGATGAGGTGCTCTGGAGCTTGTTCGTCAAATGGAAATGGAGCAACGTGAAGTTTAGGCTTTGCCTTTATATCTGTCTTTGCATTCAAGGCCACTCATCATGCTTTTCTTCAGCCTTCAGAAAGGCAGCCTTAAGTGGTGGTTGAAAGTTGATCCTTGAGTGGAACCATGGAGGCAACGCTTTTCTCAGTTGAAGCATTTGCTTAACATAACCCAGGTTTATGTTGTGCTCAGCCACATCTTGGCTTGGTAAGAGCTGTAAAAGGATTGTCACTCTGGTTCAGGATCATGCAGCTTCATTCCATTATAGTTGATACTGAGATAATGGGCTGTGCAAAGGCAGCACTATAGGCTGTGACAGCTGTGCTGTGGGAAGTCCCCAGATGAAGTCTTCTGAGAGGCCAGTGTAATTCATCCCTGCCTGTCTGGAAACAGGGGTACTGCCACAGCTGAGTGGGAACCAGAGGTCAGCCGTGACCTTCTGTTAGGTGTGGGTTAGGCCAATTATAAGAAGAAAGTGTCCTTGAGGCTAAAAACCTAAATCCTTAAGAAGCTTCATCATGTCTTGTGCACCTTCATAAGACTGTTGCAATTGTCCAATCTTGTTCTCTAGCAGCCATATCTGGATCTCACCTTCCCACACTGCTATGCCGTGCCCTCTGTCCTAGCTGTGATCATGGGATCATGCCAGTGGCATGATCTGCTGCTGACTGGAAGAGAGATATCAAGATATTAAGAGCTCCTAAAGTAAGTGGCTAGAGAGGCTGCAGCAGCGCTCTGCAGTTGTGAGGAGGCTTTCCAAACAGATGCCATGCTGCTGTCAGGGGCTCATTTTCCAGGTGCAGCCTGGTTCTGCTGGTCCTCCTCTGGCCTTTTGTTCAGTGCCCATTTTCCTGTGAGGCAGCCTTAAGTCTCCTGGCACAATATAGGTGGTGCTGGATCAAATAGTGCTTGCTTTCTAACTTAATGTACCCAGGCTTTTGGGATACAACTGGTCTGAAACACTTTTGATTTAAATGCATGGAAGTTCAATAAAACAGAAAGTTTATTGGTCTGTAACCTGCAGGTAATATTCATCCACAGTTACTGTGACGAGGAAGGTGCTGATGGAAGTCAATGGCTTGGTGTATGTTCAGTGGGGCAGCCACTTCTACAGTGGGAGACCATAATCTTCCATCTCTCTAAACTTTAAAAATGTGTTTGACCTTTAAGGTCTGTTTGTAATGACTACTTCAGAGGCAGATTTAAAAATGCAAATAACTTTGAGAACAAATCAAATACATACAGTTTGACTCCCAGCGGTAGGAACAATTAAGGGAAGATGTAATCCATCCTCTCATAACTGTGAATGTGTAAACAAGTTTGCAAATTTAATTTCATTTCTTAGATTAAAAAACACCTTTCAGATTAATATTTATTTCATTAATTTTCTTTCCATTACAAATAATAACATGATTTTGTAAGCAAGCTGTGGTCAACTTGGAAATTAATGAGAATTATCAATCTGAAAATCCATTTTGCATAGTATGTTATTCCACACAGTAAAATGAAACATCAACAGCTAGTGCCCTACAAATAATTGATTTTATCATTGCCTAGTTCAAAAGATTTTAAAATTGTTTTCTGTATAAAAACAGAAAACAATATTAAATTCTCGTGTGAAATAAAAATAGTCAATATTTTGGATCCTCCTCTTAGAAAGTTTTCCTCTGAGATCTTCTGAGCTACAGTTCCGTGACTGTGATTCAGACCTCTTTTTAAATCATTCTTTTATCCTAAACATCCCTCCTTCTTTCCGTTTTAGCTAACTTCTACACATTTGACAAGAATATTAGTCTGTTTATGCAGTTGTTTAAAAAAAAAAAAGCAACTAAATAAAAAAACTCAACACATTTTGCATTTTGTCCTGTAACAGTATAATCGTCCCTTCCAAGCTGTTGTTTTAGAAGATGCATTCACTATTTTAAGACAGTGGGGAATAAATGGAATAATGTAGAACTTGACCATACCCTTGTGTGGAATCACGGTCTTTATGCTTTGTTTGCAGTTCGGAAGTGGCAAAGCTATAACTGTTTTCAGACTACGATATCCCAGTTAGTTATTTATCCAGCTAATAGCAACTTCCTACAGGCTTTTAGCTTGCCTAGGAGAATGCTGTGAGACCTCAGAGCGAGTGTATTTATTTGTGACACGCAAGGCTCGTCCTCTCTTTCCTGAGCAAGTGATACCTTCCTGTGGTAATATTCTAGTTGTGACTTAGCCAGTCACTGTTATGCAGCTGTTAGGTGTAAATCTGATCATAAGCTTATGCTTCCAGCTTGTCCTGCTCGCTCTCTCTTACTCTCAGCCTTGATGTTCAGGCCTTGCAGTACACTCTGTGAACAGACTTGCTGTTCTTCTCACTGCTCTTCCTATAGCCTTGTTGTTGAATAACCCCACTCCCCTAGCTTATCCCTTGTATGGATGTGTTTTTATACCTACTTGTGGACTTTTGCTACCAGTCTCATGTGATTCTAGTTTAAAACTCAAGCTTCACAGCAATCTTATTTCCAAAATGACCCTCCCCTTCTTTTAGAGAAGGAGCCCATTTCTTCTCACCAGAACTGTTGCTTGAAACATGACTTCATAGCTGAGAAAGTCAGAGGCTTTCTGATTTTCTCTTCCATCAACTGAAATAATTGAATACAGCATCAGTTCTGTCCTCAAATCTTTTATTACCACTCCCACATGGGTATTGTCCCTCATTTTCTTACTTGGGGCTATTCCAGGGAGCAAGGGAGAAGATTCAGTGAGATGGATGGAGCTCAGCAGGCTTTCTGAAAAGCGGTTTGCTGTGTTGCTGCTGCTTGTTTTGTTCGTATAAGGACAAATCACAGCCACTACTATTTGTTTTCTCTTTGGAGTATTCAATGAGTTATTGGGGATACTTCCTCAGTATGAGCCAACACAGCATATCATTCCTGTTCTTAGTTTTTGTAGCTGGTTATGACCCTCCTCTGTCTTGCTAACTCTCTTGTATTATCAAATAAATGATGTATGGCTGAGCCAAGAAATCTGTTTGTGTGGGCACAAATGTATAGCAAGTTCATAGACCTTAATGTCTTCTCACAACATATAAAGCATAGACAGAAGGAATTTTTGCAGGGCTTTAAGCAAGCATGGGTGGGTATACTGCTCCCCCCTGAGCAGCCATGTGGCATTGTGCAATTATCAGGCCCTGGGAGATTAATTGCATCTTGTGAATAGAAAATCTTGGATCTCTTCCCAGCAGCTTTGTGTGTGTCTACTTTATTGATAAAATAGTGCAATCTGATGTGTGCACATGTTGGTTCTGTAAATGGCCCCCTGTGGCCTTTGACAGAAGGTGGACACTATCTAAATGTTATAGGCAATTTGGCTGCAAGTCAGGCTGGGTCTCACTAGTAGTATCTGTATTGGTGCTTGGATACATGAGCCAAAGCAAAGGGAAAATAGGGCTTCATCCTCCATTTCTCGCGTGTTTTTGCAGAAAATATGGAGGAAGCCATTTCAAATGACCTTTGTATCGAAGTGTGATGGGAAGGGGAATACATGAAAAAGGTGTAATATTATTTGCTGGAAAGTATTGGAAACTGCTTTATGGAGTGCTGTGAAAGGTCAGAGTCTACCAGCATATACATGAGGTATAATTTTCATTGCTGCCATTCATAGTGGCTGAGGATAGATATCTTGATTCAGTCTTGCATTTCTGATACTAATATTTCAAGTGCCCCATCATTTGTCTCACTTATCCATGGAACCAACTAATTCTCAATAAGCTCAACTTTCCTCACCCCAGTACCCCTCTGGGGAATGGATCAGTCTGGAGGTGGAAATGGAGGGGAGTTTACAGTTCCATGGAATTTCTCTCAGAATGACATTGAAACTTCTTGCAGAGCAACATGCATGATTTTTTTTTTTAAGAGATAAGATATTAGGGAAACAGGGACAGAGAGATGTTAAATATTTAAAATCACCGTTGTTAAGATAAAAAGATTATGCAACGAGATAAAGTTCCACCTGTTCCTTGCAGGCCAAACTGTAATTTGGAACCTCTGGGAATAGGTGAGAGACTAAATAATTCAGTAACAGACCAATTTAAATTCCCCTGCTACACCATTATGAATTTGAGATAAACATTTGGATAAACAAGGTTGACAATCAGTGGCTTCTCCCTCCACAGAGATTAATCTTCATCAGGAGGTAAACAAAAGAAAGTGGGTGTCTTAATATCTCTTCAGTTGAGTTGATAAATAAAATGTGCAAGATAACATTCTGCTGTATCACCAAGTTGCACCTGGCAGTATCAGGTCTGACTGGGGAGATTCCTTCGGTGTTGGAGATGTGGCAAGTTATCTGAAAATTGAATGTGGTGCATGTCAGAGCCCTGACTATCTTGACTAGACGCTGCTGAATTTATCAAAAAGAACCACAGATAACACTAGGACTATGTGGGAAAGTTTTTTTTTTCAATAGCCTAGACACACAGAACCAGAGGCATGAAGGCAATGCCTCTCTGCTGCCAGGTGAAATTGTCTCCTGAAGTTTGGGCCCAGGCTCCCTGTATCACATGGGGCACTTTGGCTGTTAAGGGCGGTATTATTCTTTTTTTTTTGACAGTGTCCAGTTGGGTGAGGTGCTGCCAAATTTATTGAGTGGGACTTGCTGAGAGGAGGGCAAGGTTGGTTTCATGTAGGCACCTTATTCTAGGCAGTCATCCATCTTTGTCTGGGATCCTTTCTGATGAGCCGTTTTTATAGACTTATACAATAGCCCAAGTTGGAAGAGATCTTGAAAGATCATCTGGTCCAACCTTTTGTGAGAAAGGGAGCCCAGATGTGATTATCTAGCACCCTGTCTAGTCATTTCTTGAAAGCATCTAGTGACAGGGACTCCACTACATCCCTGGTGGGGAGGTTCCAGTGATTGATTGTTGTTGCTTTTAAAAAATGTATTTTTTTATATCAAGATGAAAGCCCTCCTGATGCAACTTATACTCCTTGCCTCTTGTCCTCTCCATGTGGCTCCTTGTGAAGAGGAGTTATTTAAAGAAATTAGGTCCTTTATGTGTGTATACACATTGAGAAAAAGACAAATCCTCATCTCCTCTTTCCCTCTCATAGTAGGTCAGTGAACTGGGATATTAAGAGAGCCCTCAGTTTGGACCCTTGGGCCCTGTGTCTCAGGGGCTGCCAGTGCTACAGGGTGTCAGGCTCAGCTCCCCCTCCATCTGCTCTGCCCGGCTTCCCTGACACAGACACTGGGGAGTTGTATTCTCCTTTAGGCCCTGGTGTCAGATATTTCTATGCCTCTCATGGAAACTTAGGCATGAGGAGACTGCAGGGTTGTGTTCAGGTACACTTTGAATTGGAACTCCTAATGTCGGACAGTGCAATTCTGTGATAGCAGCTGCTCACTGCAGCCGGGCTGGAATTAAGCTGCTGCGTGCCCAAAGTGAGATGTGACTCCAGCCCAGGCCTGTAGGTTCTCTTTCTTTAGGAAGTGAGGTGCGGGGCTGATGAGGAGAGGTGGGTTGGTGGCTGCCTCACATCTCATTTTGATGTGTGTGAAAGTCCCAGAGCTGTCACCTCGTCCTCAGCAGCATTCCTGGTATTCAGGTTCTCACACTTCTGACAACTACAGTTACAACTTCTCCTTTTATCAGCAACAGCTCGAGACTGCACCTCTGGGGTGAAACTCAGCTTTTCTTAGCAAGATGTGAACATTATATTTAACAAGGAAAATAAGCTCTTTCTGCTCCCTCATGGAACCTGATGGTAGAATCACCATTTAATTGTATGATGTCAGAGAACACACTGGGGCTAATTTCTTATCATGGCTCATTGATATCTGAAGAGCACGATGGCTGTGGTTCCAGTCCTATGGATACAATACTCAGCTTTCAAATTTATCTTGTACCAGTCACATGGCATTTGAGTGCCCTGCAGAGTGAAGCTGGACGCATGTGTACTGCATTCTTTCCTTCACCCAAAGGAGAAAGAAGTTACTCCTACAGGCCTAACTTACTAAGGAATGAAATAAAGTGAGCATGTTGCCCAGCTATAAAGAAACACTTAATGTTTCATTTTTAATACAAGCCATATTACAGTAATTGTTCTTAGAAATCCCTACCATACCAATTGGTCTATTGTATTGCACATTCATATTAAGAAGCAATCCCTGCCCCAGAGAGCTTGCAATTAAACGTGAAGCTGACAGAAAAAGCATTGTCCCTGGAGTATCCATAGTGTATTCAGGCACAGGTCATTAAAGTGTTTCATTGCCTAACTACCACTGAGGGCTGTAACAAAGTCAGAAACTGAACCCAGATAGAGTCCTGTTCCCATGACTTAACCACAAATAAGCCTTTCATCTCTTTGCCTTTTGAATGCTCTTCTGAGAACATCAGGTTCTACAAACGTATCATGTGTCCTTCGCTGGACAAGCCACCTGCCAGCAGTTCTCTCAGGCAGGCAGGGCTCCATCAAACAGATAAACTGAAACATTAGTAAAGTTAAAGAAAACCAAACCAAATGAAAAAAGCCACCACCCACCAAACCCTTGAGATTGGGAATATTTAACGGCAATTTACAGAAGTCTCTTCTTCAATATGGTAATGAACTGAAGAATTGAAATCACTTAACTTCATTTACAAATCATGAATATGTATCAGTGCCTTTAAATGAAAGGACGACTAAAACAGATATAGTGTTTGTTCAATTCATTAAAAGGAAGACAATTTATCAGGAGTTTTTTTCCACTCTTAAACTAAAGTTATATGCAAATGTAGGGAAATCAAGTCCTTGCGCTAATTCTGCTGCATGATGAATATTTTTATAATCTTAATTAGAACCAGTCATTTGGTTCAGCAATTTCCCCCAATCTAGCCAATTTGAAATTAAAATAGATGCCTTGATTACAAAACTCATTAGCAAAGAAGCACCCTTTTCGCTAACCAGTTCATTTGGAATGCACAAACTGAATGAAGTGAGGAGCACTTGTGTTGTCGATTGCCGTAAGTGAAGTGAGCCTTAATTGTTAGCATTGTGAAGTATTTGTATTGCTGCATGTTTCATTGCAGTATAATATATCATTCATTAAATGTAACAAAAGCAGTTTTTAAACGATTCAATTAAGTGGTATTGGTGCATCAGGTAATTTTTATAAAGTCAAATGTCACGATTGTTTGCATTTGAAGTATTGATGGGCATTACTGTCAGAAAGAAGACCTATGGCTCTGCGTTTATCATTCTGATTATGGTAAGCTTGGCAGTTTTAATAGGAGATGGGAAATTAAATTATGCAGCCCTGGCTCTACTTCAGAAATGTCCAATGAATTTTGTCCCAGCAAAATAGTGAACTTTGGGCTTGTGATGATTTGTCGTGGCAAAAAGAAAGTAACTGCTTGTGAAACTTGATTTAGCTGGAACAGACTTTCCTAATGCCTTTTATTTATGTTATAGATACTTCATGAACAGATTTTACTTTGAGAAGGAAAATATAGAGATAAATGGGGGGAGACACATTTGATGCTTAACTGTGCTCTGCTGCTAAAGAAACCTAGTGTGTTGTGTAACAGGGCAAGGATCCTCTGGTTTATTCCTGGGCCACACTAAATCATGGCTGTATATTGATTTTATCTGGAGCCTAAGTGGGGTGAGAGGTGGTTATAAATATAGCAGATGGGAATAAACATGAAAGAATGAAGAAGGCTGAAGAATAAGAGCAGCAGCAGCACAATTTATTTTGCCTGACTGTAGAGATCTAAAATGTAGCAATGTATACCAATATTAGGTGCGGAGGCTGCACGTAGTAGTTGGTGGTGATCTACTGAATGGTGTTGATTGATTTCTAGAAGCAAATGCAGGTGACTATTTTAGGGTGAGGTAAATTGTACCTTAGACTCATTTGTATTGACTGGACCTCCACTGACTGTCAAGAAAGTAATTTCCTTTGCTGAGATGTAAGTATTTGCTGTATTACCTGAGATTAGGGGACTTGAAACCAACCCTGCTGTCTGAATGTGTGCAAAAGGGATTACAAAGGATGTGATTCCAATATGATCAAAGCAACAAAAAGCATTAAGTTTCCAAGTGCCTGCTATTGTGCCTACAGGTTATAATGACCTACGCCTTGGAGGAGAGAGGAAACATGATGTGCAAGCAAACATGGAATTACCAGTGTTTTGATTTTCTTTATCAGGATTCATTTGTGTAGGTGTGACTTACCTACTAGGCTGCTTCAGTGAAATGAAATGAATCCAGAAGGGTTTACTTGGCCTTTTTTCCATTTTCCATTTCTTGCTTTCTCTCTCTTTCTCTCTTTCTTTGCCTTCTGTATTGCTTTTCAAAGCTCCATTGCAGTATTTGCCCGGCCTGATGGCACTATCAAGTCTCCTCTAAAACCTGTTTAGCAGAATTATCAGTGATACCACTTTTGGTTGAAGAAAGAGTGCAATTCAGCTGTTGACTCCACTCAGCTGTCTGTTGCTGCCGATCGTGGGAGACTTTAGTTTGCTGTCCTTTCCCCTCTCATTGAACTGACTCCATGTGGTGCTCAAGTTTAGAAATGTTGCTGTTTAGGCCAAAGAACAATTTTGAATAGCACCACCTATAAAATGTAGAGCTTAACAGAAAAAAAAAAAAAANGCCTCGGAGAAGCCAAATGGTTTAGCCTGGGCCTAATTTTAAGGTTATGCATGAGTGTTTTTGTGGATTAAGGCCTGTAAGTGCATAAGCCTTTATACATTAGGGTGTGAAATGCTTATACAGACAGGCTTTTTCACTATTGCAAAATGCCTGCAGGGACATACAAATCATGTATGGGCTCTTAGTGCTGGAATTTTAGGTAGTTCCACTCTCTTGGATTTTGCTGTTCTCTTATCTTTCTTTAATGCTTTGGGGCTTTAAAGCCATAGCTCAGGGAAGATGGGTCTGCCAGCACCTGAAAGTATGGCTGTGGGCATGTAGAATTGAATACAGAGGGACACTATTTAAATCTCTCAGACCAATAATGCTTTCTGGAATGTGGTGTTTAAGAAACTGTTACGTTTTATTAACCAAGACGGGTCATGCTTTATCCAAAAGGATTTGGGACCCAGCAGCTCCCATTACTGTCAGTGATTCAGGCAGCTGAGAGCTGCTAGAAATCTGCCCAACAGGGACTGTTCTTTCTGTCTGGGTAGTGGTAGCATTAATTAGTATTTGCACATTGCCTTGACAATAAAAGGTCTCAATGTTTGGAAGTATTGCACATTAGGATGGCAGCGGGCTACTTAAGACAATGCTTTCATCTTTAATGTCCTCAAAGATGGATGATTGGGATGAGATAGGCCAGTGTCCTTGAGGCAGCCAGCTAGATGGATGATGCTGAGGGGGGAAGGTACAGTCTTCCCCGCTCATGCATGCACGTGCCTATTTGCTACATCATCAGCAACCCAGAACTGGGGCAGTCTGTGAGGGTGCTCCTGAGGGGTGTATTTCCACGTGCCAGATCAGCAGCTCAGAGTCAGGAGTGGGAATAGCTGGCCTGGGAATGGCAGGCTGTTGTCCCTTGCTCTCTGCTCTGCCCCTAAGGCAGGGGTGCTTCAGCTTCCTCTTAGCAGCTGCTGGACTTCTGGCATAATTGCCTAACCTGAAAAAAACTTCTAGTACTTGGAAAGAGAGACATGTGAAGTATCCAGGGATGGGAATCTTTAGTCACCATACAGTCCTGATCCTGATGCAGAGCCTTGGCTGCAGCTGACAGTGCCAAAGACCAAAGTCTGTGCCAGTGTTTTACTTCTAGCTGCTACCGTAACTATGCTTTCCATTGCAGTTGAGGATGTACAGGACTCAGTCTGGCCATCAGATCCTACAGCCTGGCCCTAGACCATACAGGGCACCTGTGACTTTATTTCAGTGGGGGTCTACTTGATTTTGGAGATCCCAGGATGCCCTTGTGACTTTTGCACCATGCAGTTCGTAGTAGCTCCCTTTGTGCTGTGGACAGGAGGAATCACTGGTTTACCTAGCAGCACTTGCATTAGCCCAGTCTTGTTACCTACCACAGTCGTGGAAGGTGATTTAAATGTCTCAGAAATCACACCATGATGGTTGCCAATACAGAGGCAGAGCTGACAAGGCAGTAAGAGAGGCTGAAGCACAGAAAGGCGAAGCGAGCTATGCAAGAATTAGCCAGCTAACCATTGACAGTGCTGCAATGTTACCCAGGCTCCCTAAACCATGTTTTGTTTTGCTCTCCGCTGGCCCAGGTGGTCCTGTAGAAATGTTACAGGAGTTCCTCTTCTTGCAAGCACATCTCTCCCCAGGCTTCAGGCTGTGGCAGAACTTCCAGTGTGGTTGGAGTGGGGACACCAGGTGGGAATTTCACATCAGCAGGTACTGTAGTGATAAATGTGCCACAGGGCAGAGAGGGCCCCTCTTTATATTGTAGTACAGCAGTATACTGAAAAGCTCTTATACTTAAGCTCAAATAATTTAGTGGCTATTGTTTGAAACAGTTTTCTGTAATACTGGAAGCTGGTACGTAGCCCTAATTTTGTTTCAGGTTGCCCTTTACAAATAATTTTGTCTCTCTCTCCTCCCTTTTTGAGTCCTTACAAACCATTGCTGCCTCCAGTGCTTGGTTTCAGCGGGGCAATGGACCATGTTCTGATCTAATAGCACACCTGAGCTGCTTTACAAAATATGTGTGCAGTCGCATATGTAGGAGCTGAAATTCAGTGTGGGACCATTGGTTTTAGCAGGGAAATGATGATTTATATCACTGGAGGATCTTGCCTGAAAACATGCATGGTATTCTGTTCCCTCAAGAAAACAAGATGCATGTAGTTTACTCCTTCCAGTACATGTTTGTTTTTTTCCTCTAAAATCTGCCTGCTGACAGATACAGTTTCTGAACTCATCTGCCTGTGTGCAAGCTATCACTTATGTTAAGACAACTATTTGTTTCCATTGTTCAACCTTGACATATGAAAATTCACCTCTTTTTTTTCTTTTTTTTTTCCCCCCTCCTTTTTTTTTTTTTTCCTTCTGATAGAAACTGCTTGTAATGAATATTATGCTGGGGAATAAAGGTGCCAGAGGAATAGCTGTAAGTCCTTTGTCCTCACAGTAGGCACAGACGATTCAAATGTCCCATATACTCTATGGTAACCCAGTGTGTGTTTCAGGTTTTCATGGTCATTGCTTCAGTGGTGAAAAGGGAGGCCAGTGCCTGGATTTTCTGGTCTAGCACCTCAGAACTAGAAACCCCAAACTTTTAGAAATCATTAATTGGTCCCTTGAAAGTAATTAATTTGACAGAGAAAAAATCAAGAAAGTGCTTGAATAGTTTCAGTTGTCCTCTCTTATATTTCTCCCGATTCTTCTGCGGTTTAGGAAAGGTTAGGAATCATGGTTTTCAAATGCTTCCTCACAGTTAATAAAACTAGAAGCTTTATCTTTAAAGAAAGAAAAAGGCAAAAAAGCCAAGAATTTTGTAATCTCCTGGTTCTAGAATTGTTCTCCTGCGGGCCATCTATGCTTCTAAGAGAGATTTTTATTCATCGTTGCAAATGCTGCTCATTTTCAGTTGCATTTTGATGTGTATTTCTACTGGATCTTCCGTGTAGGCTGTCTATGAGAAGACTGGTGGCCTGTTTGTATGGGGTGTGCACATTGCTTGTGTGCATGTTAGAATTTTTGCAGTAGAAGCCCCACAACAGTTTTGTGGCAGTTACAAGCAGTTCTTCCGAAGTAATAAAATTCTTTAGATTTGTGTTCAATTGATTTTTATAGGACCATGGATGGCTATAAAATGAAAGTTAGGGCATGACGCAGTAAAATTTTGGCACATCCAGAGTATTGTGAGTATGATAAAAGGAAGAGCTGAGGCACCAAAATGAAGGGTGATATATTTGAGAGAAAGACAATTGATGAAACAAACAGCAAAGCTTAAAGCTTGATAGAAAATCCTTGGGATTCCGTAATGCAAAAGGAGGAAAATTTGATCCTTCCCCCAGCCTCCTACCTTGGGCAGCTTGTTTCTGCCAGAGGCTCAGTGATCATAACCTGTCTGAATGTAGATTTGGTAGCATTTTATACTTGCAGTGTTCAAGTGATAGCAGCACACCTAAATAACATGTTAGCAGAATATACTGTACCCAAGGGGACTTTCCTGCCATATAGTAAGAGAACAATAAAGTCATCAAAAGTTTTGCTGCCAAAACAGGACTCTGGTTTTGTCTTCTGACTAACACAGCACTTGCTTCAGGCCAGTTGATTTCTTCAGATCTCGGTGCAAGTCCACAAGAGTTATGCACACATACCCAACGGCACAAATGTGACAAAGCTGAGAATTCTGCTGCAAAATTGAGTCCAATGTTCCCTAGCCAGATGAGTTGTGTGTTTTCTTTAGGGACAGCGCAGAGAGGGCTGCTTTATTTTTCCTCTGCAGCCTTTGCTTCCCTTATGAATTGTGCTGCAGCATCACTGTTGAACATAGGTTAACTTCAAGAACTAAAGTTACATTATATCAAGTTCCGTGACTTCTTGACTCTAGTTGTTGCCTTGGACACGGTTTGCTTATTGCTGGATTTTTATGTGGTTTTATTTTTTTCTTCACCCTGCTTCATAAAGTGGATTGAAGGTAGCTAAAGTTTGAGTTATAATAAATGAGATAAATTGCTTAAATATAGACACCACAGAATATGCAGAAACCTAAAGAACTGGTGAAAGGAGTTGGATAAGAGCTTTCTTTTTTCTGGCAGGATCTGCAATTGCAGATTCATTTATTCCGAAGGTACAGTTTTCCACTGTTTGATTGCAGGAACCGGCTGATGGATGAATCAGGGACGACAGTGGAAATGGTGTATGCCCAGCAGCCCTAGGGGATCCCTGAAACATGCGAGTTTCTCATTTGGTGATTTTTCTGGCAGTGATGCCTCAGTGCAGTGACAGTTTCAGCTACAACTGTCAAGCTAAATTTTCCCTGATGGTGGTTGGTATTTACAATGATGCTGTTCATTTGGGTTTGTCCTGTAAACATCCATATGCTGCCCTTCGTGCCAAGGTGTGGGTGGTGTTGTCAGTCTCCCCTGCATGTTTGGATTGGGATGAACTGAATCGTTGTGAAGTGCAGGGAGGACACCGTCTCTCATCTTCCATGAGACCACTCAGGATGAAGGAAAGGATATTCCCCTGAAGCTTCCCAGATTTGAAACTCCTTCCTACATGTGCCCTCTGGCTTGGCTCTGTGTGTGTAGAGATAGGTACGTGTGTAAGCAAGCTCTGTTTTTCCCTTCAGTAGTTGCATGTTGTCTGTGCATGGATTACCAGGGAATCTGGCCAAGGAGGAATTTGTCTAGCGAGAGCTAGACTGAATTACCACACAGGATTTGAACAGTGTTATACAAGCAGTACTGGAGAACATCTTCAAGCTCACAGGGCCCCTGGTAAAGCCCAGAGCTGACTGGGGAGTAGAACAACAAGGCTGTAAGGAACTGCAAGTTTATTATGTGTTCAAGCTCATGGAAGCAAGTTTGCTTTACTACTTAAGGCATCCAATGAATCAAGATATACAGGCCATTTCTTCTTAAATTTTGGTTCTCTTGATTTATTATAGGACAGAATACGACAAGCACGCAGTAGTGAGAATGGTGTAAAATAATGAATTGTAGAAGATGTACAACAACCAGGATGTTTGAGTAGGAGATAATATTCACTAAAGCTGCATCCTCAGCACTATCAGAAGATGAAGTTTTCTACCTTGTTTTTATAATCTTTTTACTCATAGAATTTATTTCACAGTCGGAGTTGTCTTATGGGCAGCATCTGTATTCTCTTTCTGGGGAAATAAGACTCCCATTAACTTCGGTGACTCTTTTTCTGGGCTGGTTTGGTCCAGTATCTGGCCTTGGTTCCAGGCAGCACAGAGCACAGGCTGTGTGTGGGGACCAGAATTATCCAGAGGGGGATTCTCCCAGTGCGGGACCTGTACGCTTCTTAAGCAGTGCCCTTTCATCCACTGTAGCTTCCCAGAAACCTTTCAGGATGGCATTGGGGGCATATCCGTGACCAAAAGAGTTGGAGGTAGCATGGTGTGCTGTGGCAGCCTGTAAGTGCCTGTTGTAAGGCCCAAGAAGCAGAATCCGGCTAGAGTACATCCAGTGAAATGCCATTTGTGCCATCCTTCCTGACTTCAGAATCTCTTAACAGGCGGAGCTGAGATTATAGGCCTTTGGTCCATCTGCAGACTACACTGCCATAAGAAGTAGTGGCCACAAGTGGCAAAATGGAAAGGAAATTATTAAAAAGTAGTATGTGCAATGCTTGCATTGAACTGTCTTAGGAAGTGTGTCTAGGAAAGTTCTCTAAGCATTAGAAATGTCTGTCTGTGTTTTCTCATGCATGCCAGTCTTCAAAGCTTCCCATTTCCTTGGTGTTATGCCATTTACATACAGGTAGAAAGTTCTGTGCTTCCTTTTTACAGTCCCTGGGAAAAATTCTGCACATTCAACTCTTGGAATCTCTCTCCTCTGGTCACTCTTGTTGATTAGCTTTTCCTGACTTCTCTCCAGGTTGTCTGGCACCTGCGCCTCTGATGCATTTCTTGGTTTATGCATCTTTGCCTCGGACTCGGTAAAACCTCTGCCATGGAGAGCCAAGTGTTTAGCTGCTCTGCATGCACAGCAGCTGGCTCATGAATCTGCTGGGCTGATGTGCTAATGCCACTGAGCCAGAGCAAACCCCTCCAGCTTCACAGCTTTGTTACTGTGCGTGCACGGAGGGAGGCTGCAATGGTCTCTGGCAGCAGTGAAGGGTGAGGTTAGAGCCAGAAAAACTTCTTCACAGAAAGGGTTGTTGGGCATTGGAACAGGCTGCCCAGGGAGTGGCTGAGTCACCAGCCCTGGAGGTATTTAAGAGGTGTAGATGTGGTGCTTAGGGACATGGTTTAGTGGTGGGCCTGACAGTGCCAGGTTAACAGTTGGACTTGGTGATCTTAAAGGTCTTTTCCAACCTAAACGATTCTACGATTCAATTCATTCAGTGTGCAGCCACGAGCTTCCTCAATCATCAGAAGGTATATATGTTGTATAGCTCAACCTTTGCTCACCCCGATTTTGGGTATTTATAGGAAACGTGCTTGCACAATGGGCCAGTGCAATGCTGTTATTTTCTCACTTTTCCTGGGGATGACAAGAGCTGCTTGTCAGCTTTTGAAATCTGGTAAGATCGCGGCTGAATTCCTCTCTTAGGAAAGGTGTGATTTAGCATTCACTGAAGATTTCGCAGTGATCCTTTCTTTGCAGAATAAATCCCTGACAGATCCTGTGGCCTCAGGCTGAGAGGGCACAGTGTCCTCACAGAGTGAATGAGGTAGAAGAATGCAGACAGTTGGTGAGATTGCTCTGACTTTGTGAAGAAATAATGTTGCACAACACCCTGCAAAGTGGCGTGAAGGTCTTAAGCACATGTGAAGTTTGATGCTTTTCAGCTGGTGAGATGAGGACTGCCTGAGGAGTGTGGACACGGACCCTCTGCTGGGGCTGGCCCCAAGTGGGAGCAGCTTTACAGCATTTTAACCAGTGTGAGCTAGGTTAGTTTCAGATGTGTGTCTGCTCAGTGTCTGCAGGGTGATGGGTCACGTAACTTGGGAGCTGCCTTTAGTAACCTCCCTTGCCTCTGAAAATCCTGATGAATGGAAAACCGAAGCTGAATTGGGTGGCAGGAGTGTATTTGTGTTAAATAACATATAGTTTAACCTGGAATAAAATATGTTGCTTTAATTTTGCCGAAATGACATGTCCTGCTTGAGCCCAAACTAATATTTCTTTCAAGCCATGCGAAACTTTTTACATGGGCAACAATTACATGGCAGAATAAAGTGCTGTTCTGGGTGCAGTTTCAAACCCTTTTCATTAATGCCCATGTATATGCTTTCAGAAATGTTTTTTCCACGTAACTCAGCAAAATGTTACGTGTATTTGGAAGGTGTTTTGGTGATGTGTAATCTCTTTCACTGGTCTGAAAAAAAAACTCTTTCGTTAAATCCTGTTCTGAATAATATAGAGGTTACCCTGCAGATAGTGCCAAAGGGTTTATAAAGAAGAGAAGGGCCAGGCATGTGATTGTAGCTTTATGTCCTGTTCTGGCTAATGTCTGAGCCTCTCCTGCTTTGCTCGTTTTAGTCTTATGCTCAATAAACATAAAAGATTGTTCTGTAATAGCAACAAATGTACCCAGACACTTGCGTTGTAATTAAAGGCATATATCACACAAAAAAAAGCACATTTGAATGAAAAATCTTCCCATTAGACATGTAGTTCCCATTTATTTTCCCTTATTGTTAAACTTTTGGAGTATAAGCAATGAGTGGAGTGTCAGGAGAGGCTTCTAAAGGGCTGTGGTGTGGAGCCCCAGGAGCAAACAAGATTTTCTTCTTGTGCTGGGAGGACACAGAACTCCTCAGCACAGGCTGACCTGCATGGCTCCCTTGGCTGTATCCACATGGTTGGTGGATCCAGTTAGCACAGACCTTGGATGAAAAACTGCCTAATGATTTTTAAGCTGAGAAGAAGCTGGGCAATGGGACCAGCCTGGCTTGGAGGGAGAAACGTCAGCAGCCATTAGAGCTGATTCAGTCTTTCGTCACTGTTAAAGAGCTGATCCCAGGGAAAAAGAGAGTGAAGCAGCAGCTGGGGACAACAGGAGCAGCCTGTAACCCTCCTCTGGCTGAGCCTACTGCATGCCAGTGGAAGAAATACTGGTAGATACATCTCCTGGTGCACCTTGTAGACCCTGGTAGCAGGAAGCAGCTCTGCCACCTCCATCCCATTCCGATCTCTTCACAGTCTGTGTCGTCCCTGTCTTCCCTGTTCTGCATCCCTGCCCCTTTCTGTGTCTAGTCTCACTCTCTGCTCTGCATCAGTGATGTGGGAAAGCAGCTCCCTGCATGGCGTGTTACTTGGGAGAGTTTTCTGATGGTGTATTTGTGTGTTTGGGGTTTTTTTGTTTGGTTTTTGTTTTGTTTTTCTTCCCCTTTTACGTTTTCAGTTTTCAACAAGGCTTGTTAACAAAACACTCATCAGAATTGGGTCAGTGGTAGCACATTGCTCAACTTTAGCCCTGCCCCGGACTGTAAAGCTGATTTTGAAGTGGTTATGATGTCATGAAGAAAGGAATAAACAAGCAGTCAAAAGAGTTAGCCTTCCCTCAAAATGGCATTTCTATTCATAGTCCCTTTTGTAAGTTGCTAAAGCTAAATTATTTAGAAATTATTGAAATGTGTTTTAACTGACCAAAGTGAACACATTTTTTTCTGCGGATTTTCAGTTTAAGATTAAAAAAAATCGAAAGTAATACTTTGCATCTTAGTTCTGAGACACTCCAGCATTTCTGGGGGTGGGGAGAAAGTAGGAAAAAGAGAGGCTGTTTTTCACCCAGGACTGAAACACACCTTAACTTCTTTAGTGAAACACATTTATGTCACTGCTCCTTTTGCAACTGTATCTGGACTCCTTGTTTTACTAGAAACCAGTCACGCAGCAGAAAAGCAAAAGACACAGTATGCTCTCAGCAGAAATGGCATTTTTTTAATGAGTATGTACCAGTTAGGCCTAAGAGAAATTGAAATGTGAAGGTTTTTGAGTGAACCTTTTTCACCAGTTGAATACACTTTCCTCTTTTTCTTGGAGATGGAGTGGAGAAGCAGAGAGAGACAAGTCTTGCTTTGAGCACCAGGTTTAAGCAAACTGCACTGCTGTGAGTGGACCCAGCAGGTGAAAATATTTTTTTAACTGTAAAAACATGAAACATGACATCAGTTCATTAAACCTACACAGTTTCTTTATAAGCCAGGTTTGGGTTGAGCTTTGCAATTACAACACAAAGTCAAACATTTCCAAAGTGTTTGGGCTTTGTGCAGAAGATCCCTGACCAGTTTCTTACAATAGTGGGATGGAGTTTGAGTTTCTTGTGCCTGAAGGCCTACTTTTGCCAGCCAGCATGTGAAATATTTCAGCATCAGATTTCCAAGTGTAAAGAGAACTTTGCAGCTTCTGATACATTTTTTTTTTCCCTCTCTGTATGAGTCAGATGGTGGAGATGCGTTTAGTATTTAATTTCTGTGTGGACCAGCTTCTCATGGAAACTGTCTGTTTTCAGTGCCCCTACTGTACAACACCTGTAGGGAAATGAGCAAATCTTATGAGTCTCAGACGTGCAGCACTCCATGGACGTGTTCTCTTTCCACGCCTAAGACAATTTGGCTGAACCATGCTGGAGAAGAACCTTGGGCTGTAATGAGGTCTTTTGATGCAGCCTTTAATCACCTGGAAAGGAAATCAAAGCAGAGAGATAAACCGGTCCATTTGTTTTCATTACAATTACTAGTTTTTACAACTCTGTGTAAACAAAGCCCATAAATATGGTGCTGATGGACTTCTTTCTCCTAAGCTCAGCTCCACCAGCTGTTTCACGAATCTTTTGGCTCGGAAGGCAGGATTTATTTTTAGGTTCTTTAGTGTGAGCTGTCAAGGATGCCTCACCTGAATTCTGATTTCCAGCAGTTTGTGGCCAGAGAAGAGAGTGAGAAGCATTTCTTTTCCTTCTCTAAAGGTCTAGAAGCACTTTCAAACTTCAGGTCTTGGTTCCTCTGAAGCCCCAGCAAATCAATGTGGCAAGGACAGGTATTTCTCTGAGAGGAGGTGGAAGGAACAAGCGCGGATTATATCATTCATTTTGAGTTGGTCATCAACTTGAAGGTGACGTTAGCCTTTGTGTCCCCTGCTGGTAACTGCTTGACACTCCAGAAGTGTCCCCCTGGACTGAGGGGAGTGGTGGAAGAGAGGAATCAGGGGAAGGCCCTGAGTCTTTCCTTGTATGTAGCCTTTCCTACTGTGAGTAAAGCCCCTTCCATGGCAGGGGTTGCTCCTGAGCTGGTTTCAGCCACCCAGTTGCAGCATGTTAGACCCGAACCTTGTCCTTATGCTGCAAGTGACGTGTCCTGCTTCACATGAGAACCTGAGAAAGGGGGCTGCATAGACCGCACAGCTTAAACATTATACTGGTGCTGTAAAAGGGGGGGGTATCCACCTGTTCTCAAAAATAGAGGGATGAAGATAGGCAAGGAAGGTAAGATGGAAGATGTGATATGGAAGCAGGGTGTGTTTCTGCAGTACCATGCTATCTTCATGGCTACATCAAATCTGTCTTCTTATCCAATTCTTCTTGATTCTGTTGTCATTCGTTTGTTCCTCTGCTCTGCTGAGGCTTCGCAGTCTGCTCTGCTGCCAAAGGTGTAGCATGCCAGTGCTTGAGGGAAACTGATGGCTGCAGAATTCTTGTAGGGGGTCTCCACAAGTAGATTTACCATGTAGGGCTATGAGAAAGGAGGAAAACCACAATTTTATGACATCTCAAGTGGAAAAACGAGTAAGGGAAAATGTATTGTGTGTTGCAGGTATTGGCTGGACATCTTTGGGTCAGTCTTAGCTATTTGGCAGTTTACTATCCCAACTTTAATTTATTGGGATTTGGGGATCTAATTACTATTTGTATGGATGCGGAGTTATAGGAAGATAGTGTCTCAGGGATTCAGCTGGTGCTGAAAGAAAAAGACACAATTTTCAAATGATGAAAAAATAAAACAGGAAAAAAAAAAGAAGGAACACTTCAGCAGCTTGGAATTTCTGTGCTAAATTCAACAAGTGGAGCATGGTGGCTAGATGGATCTGACTGTTGGCAGTAGACTTATAGTGGTTGAGTAGGGGTAGATGTTATTTTAGAGTTCAAAGAAATAGAAGAGGGAGAAATACAATTATTACCCATATAATTTTACTTGCTGCAGCAGTGCAGACTCCTTTGGGTTTTTTTGGTCGTCGTTCTTGTTATTGGGTTGTTTCGGTTTTTCTGTAGGAAAGGGTGACCTTGTTAAATCCTTCCTGTGTCTAATTTCGGGCATGGAAAAAAGATCTTTCTTTGCAATGGGTGAAATGAGTACCATCCATTTATACTATACAGAATATTCTTCCAAGATATTTTGAAATGTTTCTCCTGCAGTATCCAGCTGCTTAGTGTGCCTTTGGAGAAAATGTTGATGTTGTCATCTTCTGAAACATTTTCACTGCAGTTTGAATTTGTAGCATGTGGCTCTCTTCTTCCGTGTGATGGGTCATCTCTGGCAGCTGTCAGACATGACTTCTCTGTTCTGTGCTCTCAAGTCTGGAAAGTGTTTTGAGTTTCTCCTCCAGTTCGTTTTCCTTCTAGGAATGAACTTTCTGACATGTTAATGGTAGCACCTTATTCTCCTTTTGTAATTTCATCTGTAACACAGAAGCATAGAGGAAAGGCACATATTGCAATTTTTCGAGTGGTTTACAACATTTTCTCAGCTTCTGAGCCCCTAATTTTTTCCCAGTGATCATGGTCATTTTCCCTCTCTAGAGAAAATCAAAGACCCTGCAACAGACTTAGTTTTCTGAGTTATTCTTTTGCAGACCACTTGTGTGCAGTCCAATTTCCTACAGAAATGTTGACCTAATTTTAGTTTTCTTCTGTCCCAGTTTGATTTTTTTGGCAGGAACCTTCCACACATCTTATAGATTTCCCCCCCTCGCCCCCCCCAGCTCTGGCTGAGAAGGTGTTAGTTTGCTTTTGTGCTTTTCTGGGATCAGAGCCATCTTTTCATGTAAGCAATCCAAGCTACTGCTTGGGATCGTGCTCTTCTGAGGACATGGCAGGTCAGGCTAATCTGCCCCTCCTCTTCCATCATGTTACCATGTGTCAGCTGCTGCCCAGTAATTACCACTGGGCTGACGCCCACCCTGCTTGGTTAATATGAATACGTCTTTCCATCATCAGCTGGATGTATTGTCTGGGGGAAGTCTAATTTTACATGCAACAAATGAATTGTTTCTTTAAGTACATACAGTCCAGCCGTTCTTCCTCACTTTATCTGACACTATTATTGGCAAGCTCCGTATTCACCCCAGGGTTGGCTGGCAGACATGAAACTATTGAGATTCTCCCCAGATGTTTGCTCAGACTGATAGACCTAATTTCATAGCAACGAAGAGTGTATGATTGTATTTGTATATAAGCTTTTCATGTATGTTCCTGATCCCCTCATTCTTCCTTTGTGTTTGAGCAAGAAAGTCTGTAAATATCAAAGCTCTCTGAATTTCTTTAATCTGTTGTCTGTTGTTTCTGAATCTATACATGACATCTTCGGTGTGCCTCTTGCTGTGGTAAAGTGTATCCAGGCTATTGTATGCTTGGCGTTTCTTCAGCTCATGCTCAACCTTCTGCCTTCTGCCTGCTTCCCCCAGGAACAGCAAGCATGTCAACCTGGGAACAGGGGACCTAACATGAAATCCGTGTTAACTAAATAATCTGTCTGCAGTGGGGTCACTGTGGACTTATTTTAGTGTTTATGGAGAGAAATGGAGGCTTCTAAGGTACGAATAACAAGCAACTTTAGAAGTGTACTGTAGCATGTCAAATGTGATTTAGAAGTGCCTGTTTCAAACCTGTTTCTTGCCTGTCTAAAAATGACCCTCGGTGTTTAGTTCAGATACGATGACTAACATCAGGGGTTGAATCTCTTCCTGTAGTTTCCATGTTTTTCCTTCATTCCCTGTTCTTCTCCCCTCTCTCCAGTTTAAGCAGGCCAGTTTCTCGCACTGCTCCGTTTCTAAGAACCTTGACTTCTCGAGCAAAGTCGTCCTTTTTGGTTTTGTTTGTTTGTTTGTTTTTTGCTAGTTCTCATTTGGAAAATAAAACACCCCAAACAAATTACCCCAGGTCCAAACAAGATCATCCAAGCAAGCCAGCAGGATGTGTCACCCTCAGAGTTTGTACTGAAGAATTGCAACAGCGTGGAGACATTTCTCATATGCAACACTGTATGTGCATGTGTGTGTCTATAACTCTTTCCTTCCCAGGTCCGTAGTTCTGTCTGTGTTTCTGGCATGTTGCACGTGTTCATGGCATAGAGTCTGACAGCAGGGATAAAACTCTCTCTTTAAGGGGCTTGCTGCTTATTTCAGAAACAATGCTAATGTTAAATGCTGCGGGTGTTCTTAGAATTTGAAGCAGCAGCAGCAGCAGCAGCAGCAGCATTCTGCCTGTGTTATGTAGTATCCTTGTGATTCAGAGTTATGCTTGTGAGCAAGACAAGTATGAGCTAAGGTTCTGACCTGTGGTGAAATAAAGTTGTTTATCACTTGGTCTGCCAGGGTCTTTCCTTGAACAGATTGTGTATTCTTGGTAAAGCACAGGACTGTGTTGGTGTTTGTGATATGTCTGGTGCTATGATCCTTGAGTGTGGAGCAGTGTGATGCTGTTCAGATAAATGTTTGTTCTTTACCTTCTTGATGGATGGCCTTTTCATTTTTTTTAATCGTGTGTCTGACTAGGTTTCTGAACATAAGCAGATTTTCCCCAGTGCTCAGTACCCATTTTCAAAGGTTGTGCCAGTACTGCTAAGCTCAAAGCCAGGTGGGAAAGCAGAGCTGCTCTTGGATCCTGCTAATTTGATAAGGCTGATACTTTCAGGGTAATACTTTACTTGCTTCATCAGACCTGCAAACACATTAAAAGTTGTCTTTTTCTGACATGCGATGCTAGCCCCTTCACTTTCCTGAATCCGATCTGCCCTGTGGCAGTGTTGCATGCCAGTCTGCGGGCAAGCAGAAATTCTAGGATCATGCCTAGTAAAAACCGTTGTTGTATGCTGCAAGGGTAGATGAGATTCATAAGTATCATTAAGGTGGGCTCAGTGGGGAATTTGAACATTGTATGTTTGTTCTCAAAAGCACCTGGGCTTTCAGGAGGCCCCCAGGCCCTGTCTGCTCAAATAGGTGCAGAGGTTGCTGGGATCGGCTGAGTGCTCTGACTGTGTTTACTGAAGTGCCCCTGTGGTAGATGCAGGATTCTGAGTTTATTTTCATGTTAAAAACTGAGTTTTATCACCCTTGCCTTGAGTCAGGACTTTGTTCTGGTTCTGCATACTGTTTCTGAATTGCTCCTTAGTCAAGCCCTCTGCATGCCATTCTTTAGCTGAGTCAAGGCACAAGACCAGCCCATAGAAACGTAAAGACCTGGAACAGTCTTAATTTTTCGTTCATCAGAGTAGGTCAAATAGCACAAGGGAGTTGCAGAAACGGTGTACCCTTACAGTACATCCTCACGGTACCCTCAAGTCCATTCCTCCTAAACCAACGTGTTGGAGTGCTCTGGGAGGTGGAAATGCCAGAGATTACTTACCACTAAAGAGCCAGAGCAGAGCTTTAAAAAGGGAAAAACTTGGCACCAACAATTCTCATTTCTTTCCGTTGCTTAGTATTCAGCTTTAGAACAAATTAATCTCTATTGAAATCTGCTGTACTTGCCACTAAATTTGTTGTCTCCTCTAAAAGCATCTCTTCTCCCATGAAGGGAGATGAACAGAAAGTGTATATGTATATATATTCAATTTTAATGCATACTAGAAAGCTCTTTATTGTATGTTTTATTTAGTAATTCAACATTAACCTTTACATTCACATCTGTAAATAATACTATGAAAGTGAACGGGGCCAGAGAGACCTTTCAGGAATTTGTTCTGTCATACAGTTTTAAGACTCAATCATCTGGTTAAAATTCAAGCTGGATGCCTAGAATAAGTAGGTGAATAAATAAGTAAAAGTTCTTGAAATGAATAATATCCTCCTTATCTCTTTATCTGAAATCGCCTAAAGGCTGCAAGTTCAATTTAATGCTTCTACCATCAGTCAGTCTGAGCTTTAACAGACAGAAGTGGGGGGAAAAAACCACTCAGTAGCTGGTGTCTGGTTTTTAACTTGCTAGACAGAAGGATGCTCCTTAAACGAGACAATATGGGAGAGAGGAGTAGTTAGAAAGAGATTGTGCTTCATGCCACTGAGCTACATGTAGCTACTGCTGTCATGAAGTTGCAAAAGAAAAGGAAATGCTGGGGACAAAAGATAAAAGAGAATCTAAGGAAATGGATGTATTTCGCTAATCCTTTCCTCCCATGGTGGGAATGTTTAATCCCTGGCAGAACACAGTAAGGACACCAGTCCCACTTGCACTTGCTTGTGAACAGGAGCCAATGGAGGCAAAGGTGCCTGGAGCTGGTGATTCGTGCAGCACGGCGGCTCAATCTGCAAGTCGTACCCGCAGTCAGGAAGCAGAGAGGAGAGAGCCACGCTGTCTTATGCAACTGATGCAACTCAGTCTGCGTGCAGAGGTCTTTGTATGTGTAACACCATGTCAAAAGATTCAAGGAATATGCTGGCAGGCACATGCTAATGTCAAGGCAGACTTGTAGTACTGTAGAGGTTTGACTCTTGGAGTGTGGATTTTCAATTATTGTTTCTAAAAATCTGATGTTCCTTCAGAAGGGAGGATGTGATGCTATTTGGATAAACATTTGCTGTTTACCTTCTTGATGTGCAGCTTTGACGTTGAGTTCATAAGCCTGTCCTTGAATTCGGAGAAGGGATTTTCTTCTTCTGGCTCCTTTAAGTAAAAAAAAAAAAAAAAAAAAAGATAAGCACTGTTTCATTTTGTATCTGTGGAGAATTCCTTTTGGGGCAGAGGCTTCGCCACGGTATTTTTTTTAGAACGTTGCTGTGAATGGTTGACTGTAAAAGCAGAGGAAGCCCATATAACGTGGGCTTTTAGTGCAGTATCTTACCTATCTTATCTAGTGACAGTGCCAAACAAATATGGCCGAATCGGAATATTCAGATCATGTCAGATCTCCTGAAGAACATGGGGCAGAAAATCTTTCCTATATTTCTTACCACAAGCCCAGTGATGTTGGTTGGAATAAAGTCTATATACTTGGAGCCCACTTTGACATGAAGATTGGAGGATGCCTGCTTCCATCCCTTTTCCCCTGATGTGCTTTATTCACTGGCAGCTTGAGCTGTCATTGCCAGAAACTGCACTTCCCATTAGCATAAATGCAAACGACTGATTCTTTTGTCTTTGTACATACCAGTTGCATTAGATACTTGATGGGGTCTGATTTCAGTTTTTGAGTTTCCTTTTGCTAGCTATACGACGGTTTGGTTGTGTAGTTGAGTACAAACATAGTAAGAATTAATCAGCTACCTCAGGCTGTGGACACAACTCAAACAACCCTTTCCAATCACCTTTGTAAACTGTTCTGTGGTCCAGCTCTGATGTGGCTGCTGGATCTCTGTGCTCAAAGATACTGTCTATTCAAGAAACTTTAGTGTTCAGTGAGAGCACACATAGTTTATCTTCCCAGGCACGCTTAGCCATCCATCGTAGCTGTGCCGTAGGTTGTGAACCCTTCTAATCTGAACGTGGACCTGCCTCCGATTTGTAAATCCAGTTACTCAAAATCAAATCAAATGCAGAACCTTTACTCAAATTATATTGTTTTCCCATTAAGGACCTGAATTTGCATATTTCTCAGCTCTGTTATCTACCTCCTTAGACTGCAATCAATCCTTATTTAATTGAGCCAGAATTTATTTCAGATGAAATGTATTTGAAATCGTGTTCGAAACACTGCCTACTATTTATTTCTCTATGATCTAGTTGTAAAGCAGAGTAGTTACGGTTCAAAGTGTATTTTTTTCTGAAGAGCCAAACTTGTCTGAAGTTGGAGAAAAGGAGCTTATGCGGTACTAAGCCCAATGTATATGAAGCATACTTATGTTGGGGACTTAGTGTGGAGTTGCATGGAAATTTGGTTACATTACAGCTGCACCATTTGTTAGCCAGAAAGACTCAAAATGAGTGTTAGATGGAAAATTTGGCTTTCAAGAAGAACCGCTTCACTATCTTTAACTAACGAGCGGATTGACTTCTAACTTATCTCAAAATTTAGACCTCATTCAGAACATAGAAGTTGTAAATCAGGAGTAATTTCCTTTTCTTTCCCACACAGAAGAGAGACATAATCCATAACATAAAAGTGAATCGCAGTATGACTTCGAATATAGTCACTACCTATCACATCATAGTCACGTTAAGTGATCTCTCTTTCATTGTATTTACATGTCATCAATCACTTGCTTCCTGTTGAGCTGAAAAAGCCAGGGGGACCGCCAGCTTTGTCATATGGCAGCCAAAGTGAATATGTTGGTGGCTGAAATCAGGAAGCACAAAAATATTCGAAAAGAGTTTGGAAGAGCCAACCTGCTTTTGAGTCTCAGCAGCTCTGGGTTAAATGTGAGGGGAGGAGATCACCTTACTAGCCTTCCCTGGCAGTGAGGCTGATCGATAACTGTTCAGGATCATCCATTCCTGTTCTTAATCTGGGCTGATTTTAATTCTTTATTTAGCAGCAGTCCCTACTCTTCTTCCTCAAAGTTTATATTTCTCCTCTCTCTCTGTCTTTCAGCTGTACAGCTCCATGGACTTTGGAAGAAAATGGCAGCTCATGCATGAGCGAGTCACTCCAAACAGGTTTTACTGGTGAGTTATGCCCTCGGGCTTTGCTGACTTTGGGCAGGTTATGGAGGGGAGAAGGGCATCTAACATGAAGGATTGGGCTGCTTTATCTGAACTCTAAGTATGCCTTTGGTTTTGGTCATCGTCAGCGTTATATGCTCAATCCCCAGTATGTATCTTGCAGTTCTATAGCTGAATGTCTCCATGTTTGTACCTCTTTCTTGTCTGATGACAGTGGTATCTAGTAGAGACAAGTATAGGTCTTTTGGTAACTGCAAATCTCCTGCTTACCTACATACAGTAACACAGAGAAACTGCCCAGTGCTTCAGTGACAAACCTATGATCATTAGACCTATTTTCCAATCCTTCTGAGAGCTACATTACCCACAAAACAGCCTTTGTGCAGAGCCAGCCACTCTGACCAGTCTCTTTATGCAACCATTGGGAGAAAGGAAGATTCAAACTCTGCTTTGAATCACCCTCTGAGGAGCCAGTTTCTTCCTACTGACTGGTGAAAGCCCAGGATCTGCAAGCAGTTGCTAAAAATCTGCTTTGTGACTATCTTCCTTTCCATTTCCCAAGTGTCAGCCTCCAAAATTAGGAGTGGCTTCAAAACAGCTGATTAAACAAATTTAGTTCTTGTTTCCAAGCTCCTCCATTCCAGATGCCATTTTTCCAAAATTCTCTTTACCATGTGAAGGCCCAAGAATTTAATTTAGCGAGAAAGAGAAAATCCAATACTAGTCTTCTGTAGTTGAATCTAGTATTTGGGACTTGAATAAGATTCTTAATGCTTTACTACATGGCGGAAGATGGAATGTTTATGTGAACATGTAGAATGGCTGATTTACAGAATCTGTGAATAGTTGAAAAAGTACCTAGTCCTTAAGGCCAAAAAGGATAGTAATATTAAGAAACCACAGGCTCTTATTTTGAAGAGTCAAAACTAAAAATGACTTGGATGAATTTACTCCTAATTGCAAAACATGTTATATATCCTGATATCTAGGTACCTAGATATCTAGATATATAACTTAGAGTCAAATTCTCATAGAAATTCTTGCACATCATTAAAAATATGTGGATTCCAGGCCTAAAATATCTATAGATTGGATTTGCAGTATTTCCACACCTTGCAGTGGAGATAGATGCTTCATAGTATTTTCAAATTGTCTCAGTCCTTCTGCAAATCTCTCTAAACAGTTTTAGAGTCCCACATTTAAAACGTGGCTTTTTGGCACTAAGTCTGGAGATTTCCCTCAGTGTGCTTGTGGATTTTGGACAGTCTAAGAAGGTTTTTGAACATCTAGGAGAGGAAGATGTGGGGGTCCTAAGTCACACAGACCTGCAAAATACATCAAAGATCTAGAACCGTGTCTGACCATGTCACTGTTTCGCATTTCCATAGTGAAGGAAAGGTGGTTATATTCTCCTGGGTTCTGGTGGTGGACGGCTGATTGATTTAATGATCCAAAATCCTTTGATTTCACTGTTTGTGCTGGATGCATGTCACAAAGGTGAGTGTAGATCCTCTTCTACGTGTATCTTTATGTGGAGCAGAATAGCTGTTCCCATGGGATAATTGTACCCTACCCTTCAAATAGCATGGCTGAGCTTAGGGGAGAGGCTTTCTTGGAGAATAAAGTGCGAGGGCTGAGCTGACTTTGGAACAAAGAGTGATCTCTTTCTGAAGGAAAGGCTCTGTCGTTGTGGTTTGTTTTCTACTTTTCTATAATAATGATTAGTGGAAATTGCCTGTTTTCCTATGTTCATTTGATACCCAAACCTGTAGATTGTTTTCAACAATCTACCTCATTTTTCATGCAGCCTTTTGGCTGCACAGTTTGAATGCTGCTTTTAACACTGCATTACATAAAGCCTCTGTTTCAAGTGTCTCTTTCTCTTAGAAAATGTGCAAGTCTTCTATAGTTAAAACTTGTATGGCATAGACCTAAAAATCTTTATTCCACTCAGAAACAGTAGAATCCCACTGACAATAAACTTGCCAAGAGAGTGAATTAGGTTTTTCCCAGAGAGAGAGAGATTTCAACCAATTCGTAGTGCAGGGGTCAGAGATGTTGAAACTTTGTAACGTAATAGCTCCCCTTAGCTGTCTGATTTCTTTTTTTTTTTTTAATTTTTTATTTCTTTCTTTTTAAAGCTGCAAACTGTGATGGCTTACAAGTTCTGGCCTGTAAGATGTGTACAGAAAAAGAAATGCAAGGAGAACACTTTAGCCTTAGGAGTTTTGTGTTTCCTTTTTATTAGGCTATGAAAGAGGGATAAAGTGGGTATAGCTATGTTTCAGAGGGACGCGAGACACTACTCTGTGGAATTCATCATCTTATCAAATACTACATTATCGAACCTCTTAATTAAAACTTCACGGAAATGTGAAATAATAACAAAAAGGAGATGCCAAAATCTGAGGTGAACTGCTGATTTTTGTTGCTCTGCATTATTTATTAGCAGGGGCTCAAGTAAGCATCCTTCATCAAATGGCAAAGTCTTCATCTGATCTGAATGCATCTGACCTTATCTGGGGCAGCCTCTGTCTATTTTTTTTTCTTCAAAGCATGACTTTCATCTCTCAGGCTGTTGTGACTGGGTTTGTGAAGACTATAATCTTCACCTGGTTCATGGGATCAGTCAGCCTGACAGGGAGAGGTCTTATTTTTCTCTCTGAGACCTTTCCAAATAATTATACCTTCCCTGAGAGAGCTCCAGATATAGAGTTTTTAAAGCCATGAGAAAATTACAGTTGCATCAGAACTCTTGAGGTTGAGATGTCACTCAGCAGAGTAAGAAAGACCTATCTGGTAGTCATCATGGACACACAGGTCACTCTGTGCATTTTGCTGTAGCTCTGGCAGGCAGCATCTGTTATGGGTCCCTACCGGTCAACAACAAAGTCCTAAGCTCTCAACCTGATCTGTGGCTTTGTATCCCGGCTCTTGCCTTCAATTCCTTTCCTTAGTCCCTGATTTTGGTGCCAATCACTGGCTTGTAGTTTTGTATTCTCCTCCTGTATGGATGTCACATGTCCCACAGTTAAGGGACGTGTCTCCTCAGTTCCTGTGGCCAGCTCAAAGTTTGTGCATGAGCTGAGATTCACTTCATAGTTAAAAAAACTAGGATCTGAGATCTCTACTTCTGTAGTAGTGATTCATTTGTTAGCTACACCCACTGATGGCAGTGGCAGAGCTTGAACAGAATGTGTTACTTGATGCGAGTACAGGCATCCAAATCTGGCTCCCATGTGCCTTGGCCTCAGAGATTTTAATAACTTAGGATCCTGTAAGGCTGGAAATAGGAACTTACGCTAACGTGATACAGAAATTCCCACATCACTCGTCACTCTGAAGTTACGCAAGGTAACTGGAACCAGCATGGGTGCAAAGTTTGTTAAAGAACTACTCAATGTTCTTTTCTTTTAAAACACATTTCTGCAGTTCCGTCTGAGCCGTGTTTATTTTCTGTCACTATAACTTAGACACCTGTGCTATCGTGTGGAGGGATATAAAAAAAATACAGTCCATATTTTATACTGTAAGAACTTCCCTTGTCTGTAAAATGCATGGTGTGTTCTGTGCTGCCTAAATTCTGTCTCTGTTCAGATAAGAACTCGGAGCACTTGAATTGTCCTTAAATTGCTTTACTGCCTCTGCCTTTTCCTGTGCTGGGTCAATGGGACTAAGCAGGTGGGCAAGGCGGTTAATGAAGCATTCACCGAACTTTGTTCAGGTCTTTGCTGGACCACAGCTTTTCCATGTCATCTTGGGTGGCTCAAGCTGACTTTGCCTTGTTATCTCCTAGCTAAGAGTGAGATAGGAAATAATTTATTTTCCTTGTTGGAGGTAGTGGGTGAGATACTCGAGTATTGTGATACCAGGTACTACAGCAGTAAATTAAGAACACTGAAGGGCACTAGAGAGTTAAAAGATGTTTCCATGTTATATGAAGACCTTTTATAATCTTATGGCTTCCTTCTTTAAAATGTGGAGTTCTGCAAGGTGACCTATGTTCTCTGGCTTTATCAGCTAAACGGTTGTGGATATCATCCCTGTTCATCTGTTTCTGGAGGGCCTGCCTATGTTTGCGGAGCAGACACAGGGAACAACCGTCCTGTGCAGAGGACAGAGCTGTACTCCTTGGGACACCCATCCTCTTTTTTCGGGTCTCCCCAGGCTGCTCTTTGCTCGAGCGCTCATTCATGTTTCCTGCCTGGGATTTGGCGTGATTCTGTCAAAGCCTGGGAGAGGGAACAGTGGGGAGTACCCACCTGTGTAGAAGAGAGGGAGAGATCTGCACAGCATTTCTGATGGCTATGGGGATATTTGGAGCACTGAAGTCGGCGCCCAGGGTGATCCTAGTTAGTAAAAGGCACAGAAATACACGCTAGTGATGAAAGCTGGGCAGGAAACACCAACAAGGAAGGAGGAGAGACAGCAGGAGGAGGAAAATAGGATGTGCCCTAGTCTGCTTCGAGGAGCAGCGTTTAAATCCACAAATGGGAAAAATGTGGTGTAACGAACATTTCTCCAATACACTGCTGATTCCTGCACTGAGTGTCCACAAAATTTTATTTTGTCTCTTTCTGTGATAACCAGCCAAATTTCTGGTTGGTTTGGTATCCATGAATGCCAGCCACAATTGTTTTTAACTCCAAGGATTAAAAACTGGGAGAAGGGAAGAGACTGTGGATCCACTTAGACAATGCTTTGGAATCACAACTTTTCTGCCACAGTTCTTTGAGACATAAGCCACCAAATTTTGTCTCTGGAGGGCAAGGTTGTTGGTCCTTTTTGACACGATTTTGGATAGGAACAGTGATAACATGTAGCCAGTGTATTTCTACTTATTTGCAGCTTGAGTTTCATGAAGACTATAGCAGAGGCTGGTTTGGATATCTGAGAGTAATGAGCAGAAGATAAGGGATTTACCTCAGTGTTTCAAGAGGTGGTGATCTGGGTTTGGATCTGAAGTTGGACAGAGGTTTGTGTCTGTTTTTATTTCCTGATCTGTGTGACAGCACTGATATTTCCTAATCTCGGTGCCCATTTGGGTCCACACAGGCTGTTTCAGCAGCAGTTCCATAAGTGACCTTTGGATGCAACTAAGGTTACCTTTACTTTGACTAGTTTGTCAGCAATGAAGTGCTTAGTCAAATATGTGCCTGTCTCTCCTGTAAATTCCACTAATCATTAACTACCAGATGGTGTCATTGGATGGTGCTGGAGAAACATCGCCTGATTTTTTACAGCCAAGTTTAGTGTTAAGAAAACATAGTCTTGTAAATGTCAAATTGACTGTTAAGTAATCCTGCACTAGAGTTTTTCAGAATTAAAACCATACTGTACATGGAGCTGTGGATAAAAGGAATATTTCCGGTTCGGCAGCCATGGCTATCACCACCTATAGATAGCATCGTCGAGGCATATACCCAGTGGCTATTCACATAGTCTGCACATGAAGAACTGAACAGGGACCTATTAGTGAAGGCTCCCGTGGGCTAATGACTCATCTGCCCGTGTTAAGGGACTTGCTTCCTGTGCCCTGTGGGTGAGAACACCCAGGAAAAGTTTTTCTCCCAGAGGGTAATGCTGACATAAATCTGGAATGTGTTACTCAGGCCACCACAACCATGAACTGTATTAGGCTGAAGACAAAATTTTAAAATTCTAGCCTCAAGCTCAGTAATAAGAGTGCAGAAGAGATAAGACCTTCTTAAGAGGTCTTGGCATATATTGAAAGATTTCCTTGCAAGGTCACATTGCTTAATTAAAGATCACACCACCATGGTGATAATAAGACCAATTTCATTTTCTGCAAGTGGGGGAACTGTGAGGTTAGGGATTTTCTTTTCATTCTGTGTGCCTACAATTAATGCAATTGGCAGTATAGATATTTTATGTTTCCAAACATTAGGTCATAGCTGACTAGCTTGTGATTGCATGGTAACTCAGTGGCAGAGATAGAAATAGAATCCGGATATAGAGTTGGATACTTTTTATTGGCTGAAATAGTGTTTATTTTTGTTGAAAAAGTTTCAAGTCAATGAAGATATTTTAGAATTCATGTCAACATTATCGAAATATTTATCTCAAAATTAAACAAAGAAACATCCTGAAATGGTTGATTTTTTAAGATATTTTTAAAAGTGATTTTTAAATTAGAATAAAACCACATATTGCAATGTATGAGCTTTTAAAATTAAAGTAGGGAAAGAGCGCAGTCTGAAACAAAGTGTCTGGATAAAGTCAACATAGAGACATCCTGACTCCTATTTCCATTTTGCCCCGTTGTGTTGTAGACCAGGTATTAGTCCATAATATCCAAGTTAGATGTTCAGTAAGATTATCACACGCTTCTTCATAAATGTGATCGGTAGCATACAAGGCTGATCAACAAAGTTTGAGAAACCTTTGTCAGATTTATACTTTGCTTTTTTCCATGAGCATGTCTTTTCCTAAACTTAAATGCTATCCTGTCTTTCAACTATAGATTGCTAAGTGTTCTTCCAGGGATGCTGTGATAGATTTCAAGGATATCTAAGAGTGAAGAATCCTAAAATGACCCTAAGAAAAGGAATATCCTTCACTTTCTGTCTCTGGGAAACCCTGTAGGACTGTGTTATAGAGGCTGCATAGAGCTTGCCTGTTCTGTTTGTGCCTACGATTAGTCCAATGTTCAGTCTTCCCATTTTTGAGCACAGTCCATGTTGTTTGGTTTTTTAGTGTTTTGTGTGTGTGTTTGTTGGGTTGGTTGGTTGGGTTTTTTGTTTGTTTGTTTTGTGGGGGTTATTTTGGGGGGTGGTTTGTTTGCCTTTTTTTTTGGGTGGGAGGGGGTTAACTGCTTTATGAGGGTTTGGCACAAATAGTTGGATCTGGGAAAACATCTTTGTAGAAGGTGGGAAAAACCCCTAGTATAACGCTGGAGGAGTAATACAGAATATTTTCTAGTTTACCTGAGACTAAAAGCAAAGGTATTTGGGTTTCTGGTGTATATTTACACTTCATGCTGACTAATGGCTTCGTACTACAAAGGAAATTTGATACAACTAGTCTCTGTCCTATGAATTTAAGCTCTAAATAGTAGCTGATGTGTTGGAAGAACTTCTAAAGGATGTTCATTGCTTGACTTTGCTGTTGCGTCATGCTCCTTTCCTTACTGCCTGCTTTCCCAAGAAAATAAGCATTTGACTTTTTTTAGAGAGTCCTGCGGATGCCAAGCTATTAGGCTCCCTGGGCTCAAAGTTCTATTAGGAAGTCAAAAGAAAAGCATACTGGCTACAAGGAGTGTGTGTGATCATGAAGGGTAATAATTTAACATACTTTAAATTCTCCTTTAAAACCAGTGAACTACATAATAAATGAACCAGAAGAAAAAAGCCAAATGACAGAAAACTCATATTTCTTATACCAGCTCTGAAATTCTGGTTGATATCACAGCCAGAACAAGTTTTTTCATTGACCCATTGAACATACCCTATGGGAGAGCAATTTTGGAATAAGTTGCCTTTTGTGAACTTCTCTTTCTAACCTCTTTTTTCTTGAGAAACACAGCATATCTTGCAGAAGGAGGGATTACCTCTTCTCCTCTGGTATAAGTGTGGACGTCCTTACATAAATCCTATCTAGTTTTAGAAATTGTGATTTGTGATTTTAGTACAGTTTGTGATGTTAGCCATATTTATGACTTTAATGTACTGTGGCTGGCAGTGATTTTAAATTTTTTTTTTAAGACTGGAAAAAACGGGTTGAAACATTTCTGTTCATTGTTTTTTAAATTTAATGCTTACCACTAAATGTCACATATTTTACTGCAGTTAGGGCTTTCAGTCACAAAAAAACCTTCTGCTTTGGTCTCTCATCTGTCAGGTTTCCTTATGTACTGGGAGCCAGTCACTTCTCTCATTTCCCCCATTGCTAATCTTGGCTCACTTTGTAATCCCCCTCACTCTCTTGTGACTAAGTGTCTGAGACTGGAGCAAACCAGATAAACCACTAGCAAGAAAGATCTAAGCAGGAATTTGTTGAATATTTCATAGAATCATAGAATGTCCTGAGCTGGAAGGGACCCACAAGAATCATAGAGTCCAACTCGGGTCCCTGCATAGGACAACCCAAAAGTTCATACCACGTCTCTGAGGGTGTTGTCCAATCGCTTCTTGAATATTGCCAGGCTTGGGGCTGTGACACCTCCCTACGGAACCTGTTCCAGTGTCCACCACTCTCTGGGTGAAGAACCTTTTCTTAATGTCCAACCTAAACCTCCCCTGGCACATCTTCCTGCTGTTCCCTCAGGTCCTATCACTGGGCACCAAAGATTTCAGCACCTGCCCCTCCTCCTCCCCTTGTTAGGAAGCTGTAGACCACCATGAGGTCTCTTCTCAGTCTCCTCCAGGCTGAAGGAACTGACTTTAGCCACTCTTCATATGGCTTCCACTCTCAACCTTTCACCAATTTCACCAACTTCTCCCAATTAAGACTGATCCCTGGACTGGATCTGAATGCCATGTCTGTCTGTACAGTGCATGGTGGAATGACCGGTTTCCTTTCTCATGCAACAGGGGTAAGAACTCCAGCCTTCATCTCAGTGTTTCACAGGCCAATGTTGGAAGCTTAAATGCTGAACTGCAGTCTGATACAGCCTGCCTGGGCTGACTTCATCCTGTCTCTCCTATTGCACATGAACTCAAACACAAATTAATTTCAACCTGTCAGTAACAGTCCCAGAGTAATTCTTTGTGATACTTTGTAGGAAGCAGTGATGAAAGCCAGCCCTCTAATTAATATATTGAATAATGCATGTCTCTGAGGCATATGGGGATTTCCCATACTGTCATAGCTTGGCAAAGCTAATGAAAAGCTAGGCTGCCAGGCTGCCGGTAGTATCATATTTTGTGCTGTCTGGCTAGTAAGGAATATTCTCCCACTTTTTTTTTATTTTTGTGTGTGTGTGTGATTTGCCTTAAGTTTTGGCCTTTGTTCTGTAGCATGCTAATCTCTGTTTCTGCACAAACGGGCAAGTTTTCATTGTGGGAGAGAACCCTTCTTGCTTTTAGATGGCTTGCAGAGAAATCTTTGGGACTTGTTTTAACTCACTACTTTTCTGAGAAGTTGAGGAATGACATTTTCACATCCTCCAATCGTGGACATAATTTTCCAGCCACTTCGTTCAGTGGCAAAACACCTGGTGACCTCAGGGAGCCAAGCCTGGCTGCTGCCCCAGACCTCACCCCAGATGACCAACTTGGATTTCCAGAGATGCACCTTTGTGTGGGTTCTTACAGCTCTTGTTTCTTTACAGCAGCTGGGGCTGGAAGCATTCTTGCATTGGAGAAAGTTGCAATCTGATGGGGAATTTATCCTCACTAAGTACATCAATAATATCAGGGACCGTTTTTGCTTGAAACTCGATTTTCGGTCATACCTCAAAGCTCTTTGGGTAGATTTTCTCAAGAAGAATCAGAAAAGAACCAGATAAATTCCAGTTCATTTCCCTGAAATGACTTCAGCCTCTGAGCCTTTTTAAGTTTGCCGGCCATTGAGCTGAACAAAAACAGTTGTTTTATTTAACAGAAGGAGCTGAACCTGTGCTGTGCAGAAAGAACAGTCTTATCATGGCAAACCAGACAAGATGTTTCTGCATTCATTTAAACGTGAGCCATTTGTGCCACTCAATAACATCCATTAAAGATAAGAAGGTCCCTCGTTATGCCTTCTGCCTGTTGAAAATTAACAAACTCTCTTAAAACGACAATTCATCAGTGGTTATACGAGGCAGAATTCATTCTCGGCAAGAGAAGAAATTGGAACTCCCATCCTTTCGTTCCCAGGCGTTCCCCTGAGCCTCCTCTATAGAATGAGAAGAGTTTAATTTGCTATTGTTAAGCGTAGTGAGCATGAAGCTACATCAGAACCTGAGTGGGAAGGAGTATCTTATTAGCTGCACTACAGGTTCTTTTAAATAATGTTGATTCAGTAACTTGTCTCTTGCTGATCATATACAGAACGAGGATGAGAAACCAGTGAGTGAGGCTGTTTTACTTGCGTATTTGGAGTGAACTAATTGGAATAGGAGCTAGCGGTGGCTATCATAGCTCTGTAATTATCTTGCAGATAATTGTCCTCCACTGGACAGAAGGCAATGAAAATGGGATGTAGACACATTTCCATGTTTAGTGAAATACCAGGAGTTCTGCAGCTGAGTTTAAGTGGGAGAAATGTACTGACCCTTGATTGCCAGCAAGGACTGAGGAAATAATATTAATAAACAGTACCTGTACACTTCAGAACTGAATGCTGTAGATCTGGGTTTTATTCCATAAGACAAAATCCTGCTTTTTTTATTGGAAAAAAATAAGAAAAACAAACCAAAAATTCTGGTTTTGGCCAAAGGTTGCAGAAAGATTCTTAGGTTTTGCTCACAATATTTTGGATTTTCAGGTTTTGATTGAAAAACTTTGAGGGAAGGAGATGTGTTCCATTATAATATTGATTTTAGTGGAAATCTGAAATAGTGGCTCCCTAAAGCCATTTCTGGATCTGCTGTAGTTTCTCTAGAATTCTTCTTTTTTTTTTTTTTTTTTTTTTTTTTTTTTTTTTTTTTTTTTTTTTTTTTTTTCTTTCTACAAATCATTAGATTTGAACAGTCCGCTGACGCTTTGGAATTTGCCTTGAGGCTCGAAAACAGTATTACTTTTCATTCAGCCTTGTACTTTTATTTCATTTTATTGCTCATCTATAACAACAGATTAAGAACCTAACAAAGACAAGCTCTTGATTTACCTGCAGCTTGGCCATACATCTTTACTTCCTAACATGTGAGCAGCACAAACCCCTGTTGCAGCACTCTGCCCTGAGCTTGCGTACTTGAAAAGGGTGATGCTTTGGGAAGGGGGATGCTTTGGGACTCTGCTGTTGTGAAGAGCTGGGAGTGCTCATGGTGCTCAGCCCCCTGGGCAGCCTTGTCTCCTTATTGTTGGTGCATCAATCTGACTTGAAGCAAAGGAACCCACAAAAGCTCCATGGTTTCTCTGGTCACTCCTGCTGCATTGTCACTCTTCCACTGATGGAGAGACCTGCAAGTGGCTGTGGCCATTTTATTCATCTCCTTTCCATTCTGTGAAGATGTTTCTTTTTTGAACGCAAACCTGTCATGTCATCAGACACGTGATGATCTGCAGACCTCCCGTCCCTGTTGCTTTTACCCGTCATAGCCACGCAGACTTGCCATTTCTACAGTCAGAGCTTGTTTTGCATATCTGTCTGCTGCCAGAGTCCTTTTTGTTTCCTGCTTATTTGTCTTTTCCTCTTGTGGATGTTTGGACAAATGAGCATCTCGCTCTCCGTCGCTAATTGAGTACACTTTCTTTTTTGGGGGGGGCAAGGAGACACATTGGTGCATTTATGCTTGATGGTCCAGAACAGAGTAGTTTATTCTCCCCTGTCTTTCTCTTCCTTCCCCTTCTTCTTCCTTCATCTCTCTCATCCTTTCCTGGCTGACAGTGAAAAGTTAAAGAACAAAATAAGCCGTTTTATTCTATTCAGGTTAGCGTCTGAAATGAAGAGAAACAACTGTCACAAAAGGTTTGTGACAGAAACCTAGTTTTTCACATTGCCTTTCTCCGAAATGCATAAAATGAACGACAAATGTATTTCCAAAATGTTAGATGTTATCCCAGGGTGATTCTTCACAATATTCTGCAACAGGGAATGTGGAGATTCATCCTTCCTTAATTATACAGTGTACAATGCCCATAGGCATACGGGGCTCATCAGCATATCCTGTACATTTTGCCTGTGCCAAGTTTCATACTGGCATCCCCTCTTTGGACAATCTAAGTTTTATTTTTATTCATCTGCTGCTGCATTCATTTATTAAACAGTGCTTTCAGTCTGAAGCTTTTCAGAGGCACTATATTCTGCCTAGGGCTCCGTTAATAGCTGAATCACTGAGCCTTAGCGTTTCAGGCATGTTGTAATTTCAGTCAGAAAATTTTCATACAAATAAGGGCAATTAAACACATAGTAAGCTGAGAATCCTTATTTGGTGTAAAACATTACTTGAATGGGTCATGTTGCTGGGAGATGTTGGGGAAAAGATCTTAACAAACTCAAAGGAATGTTACGAGTCTTCTAAATGTTTCCTTCCAGGGAGGGAAGCAAACTCCAGTGAAGTCCTGGGCTGAGCTGATGGTGTCTCTGAGCAAGTACTTTGCTTTTCCAAAGTGATCAGAAATCGGGCTGATTCATGGTTCCTGAAAAACCAAAGCAGTAATATATAGCAATTCTCCATCTACATGACTTTCAAAGGAGGGTAGCCAAGCACTGGGCAAACATTAATTAACTAGGCTTCGTAATATAGTAGGCACTAAACTAATATTAAACCAAATGCAGGGAAAGAGACGAAAGTCAATGTGTCAGTGACCAATCTTGGAAGAGAAGCAAAAACTCTGTGCTTGAGTTTCACAGATCTGCACAAATCACAACTGGTAGAAACGTCATTTCCTTGATTTATTTATTTTTTCCAAAAAGCTGAAAAAAACCCCACACTATATCACCTTCAACTCCCACAAACTATTCTATTCCAAAATTTTCCATTGGGAAACAAAGACTTTTGGTTAAGTAGAAGGAACTATTTATCTGGAGGGGATTCCTCCTGCTCCTTACATCCCCAGTAATCTGGCTTAGATTTTGATCACAAAAATGACTGTTGTGCACAAAAAGTTCTGCAGTTTAGGTTTCTACTTCTCCGATATTTCTGGGTTTTCCTCTCCTATTTCATAAAAAAGGGGTAGTGGACAAAGAAAGTATGAGAATTGAGAATAAGCTAAAAATGTCATTTAAAAAAAATATATACTTTTCTTCTTCTTTCCTCAAAGGACTTGAAATTTAGAATATTAAAACCAAAATAAAGTAGAAGTTCTGCAAAAAATGTGCCTTCCTCCAGAAGGCAAAACAGAATCCAACCCTTCTGTTGGAATATATTTCAAACTTGTCCACCATTAAGATTGCAGACCTCTAATCCCAGGTGCATCTCCTCTCTCAAAATGCCTTCCTCAATGCATCACTGTCTGTGTTGGATGCACATGGGACAGAGAGCTGTTCATATATCATGCACTGAAACTTTGAGATGTCTTCAAGACAATAACATCTTAAATTGATGAGCCGATGCTTCATTACTTCTACCATATTCCGGTGCTGGTGCTGCTAGAACTTGGCAAAAAAAAAAAAAAAAGGGCTTCTTACTCAATTAGGATAAGCCCTCAGGGCTGCTTTTATATATCCCGGATCGGCTGTACCCTGATGAGTCAGGAGCAGCAGGCTGCCTGCGAGAAGCTTATTTAGTTCGTAAGTAAGCAGCAGGACTGTGACTGCACCTGGTAGTACGCCCGCTCCGCGTGCTGGCTTGACGTAGCTGACAGATCTGCTCCCTGCATGAGTCTCAGTCCCCATGAGAAGTTATTTCAGGCTGGGAAATTAAGATGCCACCTCCAGCACATGCCCTGCCTGTGCCGCTGGCCTTTTCAAACCTTGACAGGACTGTAAGGAACTTCAGCCTTTTACCCACACACACTTTTGAGTTTATTTCACAAAAATTCAGTTGTGTTTATTGGAATTTATAGTAATGCTTGGCGAAGAAATGCCAGAGGACTTTAAAGGATTAAGACCTATTAACTGGATGAGAACTAGACACAGTACTATTTGTTCTTTCTTAGTTTTTAGTATTAGCATACAGGCAAAACCAAAACATGAATCAACAGCATTTTTGTTCTGTTGATAAACATCCTTTAAAGGTTTTCTCGGGTTCAGTGGCATTTCTTTCCCATTGCTGTTAATTTCTGTGGTATGAAGAGTCACCTTCTTCTGTGTACCGGCAAGAGGAAAAAAAAAAAGATTCTGTGTGCAGTAGAGCCTGCTGTCCTGTGTGGATTCTCTAGTGATTGGTGACATGGTTGATCCTAAATGTCAGCTTTTCCCTTAAGGAAAAATTTATTTGGACCTCTTTCTTTCTCCTGGCCTGCTATATCCATGAAAAAAACTGCGTGTAGCAACTTTGTGCTTCTGGGACCTGTAATCCACTGAGTTTACAGGTGATTGGTTCAGACATTCAGCAGGTAGTGGGGACGAGATGCAGGTAGGCAGCTGCACGTGCGTGCATCTGGAAACACATGCAGAGGCTGTGAACACAGGAGTTTTGTTTCCTTTGAGATACCAGGCAAGACACCTCCTTAAAATTCATTGGGACGTTTTAAAAAGGATTTGCTCTGCTGAAAAGAAATTAGCTGAGAATAAACACTTGGCAATTTTTTTGCCTTATCTTGCAAGTGAAGTCTCACAACAATTACTTCTGCCTATGTCCAGAATTGTAGCATCATGGAAATTAGCACTTGAAAAAATGTGGGAAGCTCCAGGGACCTGGCTAAGACACTTTCTTACTGTAGCTTCCTGCCTAGCTTTCTTTTTTCCATTTCATTTGAAATATGCTGTGCAAGGAGATTTTGTCCATAACTCTTCAGAAACTTCATCACATCCTCCTCCATCCAGCAGCGTCTCCCCCTGTTCAGCCACTGAGAATGGTACTGTATTTATGTGTTTAATAAATACATCCTTTACCCCAACATTTCAACATTTGTATCTGTTCTTAAGTAGGGTAGTTTATGACGTGTCGTCAGTCTGGGGTGTACATAGCTTGTGTGCACATTGGCTGTTACATGTGCAGAGTTAATGGGTGATGGACCTAGTTTTAGGGCTGACTGCAGTAAATAACAGTTTAAAACACAGAATCCCTCTGACGACCTGAAGGTAACTGCAATTATTGACACCTAGGTGAACGTGATGCCATGTCAGGCGGCGAAGGTAGCCTGTTGGCTCTTGGGCCGTTTTGGAAATGTAGGTATAATGTAGCAATGGTGCTATGTGAAAAGGCCCAGATCAGCTGAGAAGGAATTGTATGGATCAGTCAGGAATTTTATAGATCAGTTTCTAGTCCCATCTGCCCATATAGACATGGCCCTTTTGTTGCTTGGATGAGTTAGTCCCATGCATTGCTTGCCTGGTACCACACAGAAGTGTTTATTCACTTCTGGGGCAAGATACAATTGAAATTCCAGCAGACTAATTGGCAATATCCACAGATTTGACTGCAGTTGCCTGCAGCAAGAGGATGTGTTTTTCCCCGTTTACATATTATAGCACAATAATTATGCCTTGTTCCTTCCCATTTCTAAACCTTATCTACTGCACAACATCCTGCTAAGTAGTCTCCATCTGTTTCCTCCATCTCTTTACATGAGCAATGACAATTGCCTTCAGTCTGACATCCCAACCTGCAAAAATTAGTTTCCAAGTCAGCATCTTGGGAAAGTCTCAACCCATTGTAAAAGTTTTGATTTTGTTTTAAAGCTAGAGCTGGTGAATGTCATCTTGACTGGGCAGAAACCAGGCACACCCATGGCAAAAAGCTCAATCCAGCACATTCCAGATCAAATTTGAAAGGCTGATCTGTGACCTGATTTTTTACCTTGTCATAAATCCTTGACGCAAATGTTGCTGATGTCCAGTGATACCCACCTTCACCCCACAAGCTAATGGGTCCAGGAGATGGAGGAACGGACCACCTCTTATTCTCTATTGATGGTTTAGGGAGCAAGGTGCAACAGCAGGCAGCCTGAATTGCTCGGCATTCTTGATCTAAGATGCTAGAGTAGCTAAATCTCAGCGCTGTCTTTCATCATTGAATGCCTGATGTCTCCAAAATGGGTAGAAAAAAAAAGTAAAAACTGTTTATTCCATGGAAAGGCAGTAGAGTTGGTAGAAGCAGTGAGTTGAGGTGTGCAGTGGGCATGTAACCCAGAGAGCCTGTATCTTTCCTTTTCTCCTTTCCTTGCATATGCTAGCATTTTTCATTTTGAACTACATAGTATCTTAAATGGAAACAATTCAGGAGTAGCTACTTACAGTGCAGAATACTTTGTTTTCCTTGTCCTTCTCACTTGCTCTCCCTCACAGTCAGAGATGAAATGTTAGCGGAGTAGCCTAGTAAATGTGCATTCAAGCACAACATTCTTCCCTCAAGACAGAGGTAGGGATCTTGCCAGGGTCCTATCCATCCTTCAGCTTTCAAGAACACACAATCCTCTCCTGAAAAGAAGTGAGGAAAGATCTTGTGAAAAACAAGAGCTACCATGAGAACAAAAAAGGAAAAGCAGCAGCAGAAGGCTGGGGAAAAAAAGTAACCACTGCTTCCTTCTTAATGGGATTCAGAGGTAGTTTGAATTCTTAATTGGCCAGTGATCCTGTGCCAGCTGCAATACTGGCTGCAGGCTCCAAATTTCAAAAACTGCCTTTGCAGCAGTCAGGGAATGTGTCAGCATGAAAAAATGAGCTTTCCTGTCACTTCTGCCTACATCCTCTCAGCGTTTTCTCATCCGAGTGGTGATAAATGGATAGAGATGGTAGAATATGTTGATTTAGCATGGTTTCTCACAGCAAGAGAGCCCTTTTTTCCTCTCTACGGCCATCCAGGGCAGCAGCACACCCGGGTCCATTTTGTGGACCTCGGTTTAGTTTTTACTTCTGGAGTTTGTGCACATACAAAACACAGAGCTGAGGGGTGCGTGGTGCCTGAAGTGGGCCCATGTGGCGGGAAATCTGTTTTCAAGCTAAACTTAGTCTTCTGAATGTTGGTAAATACTCATGTCTTCGTAAGCTTCTGAAATGCTGGTCATTTTTGTTTTCATTGTCAAAACTAATTAAGGAAACAAGTAGATGGCACTGGGAAAAAACTTCAAGCTAATATGACATGTTTCAGGGAGACTTGCCATCTCCTGGTTTTCACTTAATAGACATTATGAGCAGATCTACAAAACTTGTGTATGCAAATGCAGAATGGTAATGAATATTTTGTATTTTGTTTGAAAATACTTAGGTTCTTCTATTTGCAGTCCCTTTAAAAATGAATAGTGCTGTGGCAGACTGAGGTTTCTTATTACCTGGGCCAGGAGTAGGTTTGCCCCACTGCTGGGGGGGAGGGACAGTGCCCCCTCCATCTGGATGGGAGGGACCAGGGAGGTGTAATGGGGAGCAGGTGACACAGCTGGTGTCAGGACACAGCAGATGGCTCTGGGAGGAGGCTGGTTTCTGGCTTCCAGAAGTGTACGGGCTCCAGGGTGAAGCTGGATTTAAATAGGAAGCCTGATGGGAAGGGCTGTGGGGCAGGCCCCGCCTATGTTCCTAACCTACACCTAAAGGTAAAAAGTGCTGAAATTACTGTTTCCTCCATCTCTATTGGCATGTCATACACAAAGGTTGTGATTGCAGAACAGCTGAAATTACGGCATTTAGGGCTACTTATGGGAAAAAGGCAGAAAACTTCCGCTATGAACTAGAAAGGTGTGTGCCATTTCTATATATAATGGGAAATAATGTTGCTGCACACCATGATGTTTTTCACTGACATTTTAAGGAATTTCTGTTTGTCCTACTGTCACTTCTAACCGTGTCCAGATACTTGGAAGATCTGACCCCGATAGTTACACGGTCACAGGGACTCAGGCCTGTTCTGGCATCCTTACTGATAACAAATAGCATTTTTTTTTCCCTGTGGAATCACCCTGAAACTGATGGTAGCGATTAAGGAGCAGACTGTTTCTCACTGGGAGTAGAATGATGAAAGCCCTGCCTGTGCAGCTTTGTTTTGTTGTGTTGGGTTTTTTTGGCCACAATTCACAGTGTTTTGTCAATGGACCCTCTATTGATGCGGTGCCCCATTCAACGAGCAGTGCCAGCTTCAGTTACCTACACAGTGGGTCATAATGTAGTTGTTTTGGCATTTACAGCACTGGCTGATCTTAGCTGAACCCTGGCACGTACATATTTTAGCCATTGCTTCATTCACTGTTTTTTTGTGAGATCAGAGCATCTGTATTTTGTTTGTTCTATTTTTTGGGGGGAGGGGACGAGGGGAGGATGTTTTAGCTGTTGATGCTGCAAGGATGAAAGCAGCAAAAGATTGTGATAAAAGTGTTTCAGAATATTAGGGAATTGTGAACGTTGGCCTGCTCGGAGGGAATCTGTTATTTACAGTCTACTGTATCAAACTCAGCTTCCACCAAATTAGAAACTGATTTTTGTCATTGTCTCTTTTTAATCTAACCCTTTGGTTCACTCAGGAGAAGCAGCTCCATAAATCACGTGGACATCTATGGATTTTTTTTTTTCCCGTGCCCATTGCTAGGACTAAATGTTCATCTCCCAGTGATTCTTATCTGCCAGGACACTAATAATAACATTTCTGTTCTGGGCTTGACTTTTTCCTCTGCCGGGAGGAAAACTATATTTGCAATGTGCCTTGCAAAATATTTTAGTGAGTAAAATAACAATGCACAGGAAGATTTGCCTTGATTTACTTGGGTTTCAACTGGTATGATTGAAGAAACTCATTATGCCCTGTTTCACGATTATCCAGGACTATGGCATGGGATCATGGGGTGAATATGGCATACTTTCTTGCTTGCCTTTTTTTTTTTTCTTTTTAAATCAGAACTTCACCATGCATATGTGTGCCATAGATTTTCTTTTGAAAATGGGGAAACTGAGGTAAGTGGTAGCAAGATTGGCGAGCAAACCAGAGGCAGATCAGCAAACTCAGGAAACTCTCATGCCACTTATCAGTTAAGTAAAACCCCTTTTAAATTTGCTGTCTATAAGCATGAGACTCCTGTGCCCTCATCTTCCCTTCAGCATTAAAACAGAGTTCTGGTTTTACTGAATTTTGGAAGCAGCTTGCTTTGCCATCATGAGAACGATCGTAGTAGTCTTGATCTTGTAGACAAAGGTAGATTCACTCACCAGTGCCTGGGAAGATTTCTGTCTTAAAGGTGAGTACGTGGCCCCTGAGAGCCAGCTGTGTAGAAACACAAAGGAGACAAGTTGGTAGGAGGTGGAGACCCACATGCCAGGTGTCACAAGGTAGACTTGAACTCGTTTTGCTTTCTCTTGCCCTCTCTCTGTCTGATTGCAGCCTTTTATCTAACTGGCTGCCTTTTCTCTCTCCCCTCACCAGGTCGGTGACCGGTTTGGATAAAGAACCTGACCTTGTGCACATGGAAGCACGGACAGCTGATGGACGTGAGTGCCTGCAGCCAACGCTGAAAAGTGGTCTCTGAGTCACAAATGGAGCGGGAATGGAAATGCACTTTACCCGCTTTGTCTCCCATTTTACACATTAATCGATAGGAAAGATGTGGGTTGTGGAGTTCGATGGGAGGCATACTCTTATCCCAAGAGGGGATAAGAGTACTCTTATCCCAAGGGGGGAACTTCAGAGGCTACAGGGCTTGTGTCTGTGGCGAGACTGGGCAGAGGAACAATCTGTTGGGCTAAGGAGCCATCTACTGTGTTTCCTATTTAGCTGTTTCACTATTACGTATTTTATATGAATCATAAAGAGCTGAGCTACTAGCACTGTGCAGTACAGCCTCTGTGCGTTTCCAGGTGTTTGGAACAGCTGGGTTGTGCCTGGGAACCTGAGAAGTTGCCTACAGTCAGATGACTTCTCAGGTCTGTATGCCCCAGGTACCCTTTGTTTCGTAGTGAAGGGATTTTTCACTTTTGCTTATGATATATGAATAGGTGCTCCATACCGAAACATTACAGGTCTTGAAAAAGTGCCCGGATCTGAAGTAAGAAATATAAAATAATTTTTAACTCCTCTCTGAAATGCGTCTAACCACATTTGCAGTAGAATGGATTTGTATGTAATTAACCTCCAGCAAAGACAATAAGTATTAGAAGCTGACTTTTTCTGCCACTCTCTCCAAAGTGTTTTAGGTGTTTCACACAGGAGCTACAGCTTCTGGGGTAGAGCCAGCTTTATTCCAGCTCAATGCTATGCAGCAATGGGACATGTGTCCTTTTTATGCTACAAGGACAGTGTAGAAAAGCAGCATACGACTGAGGTAGTAGAGGATTTCTCAGAGGAAAAGGCCTCATTTTTGCTGGTTGCAAACTTTTCTCTGTTTTAGTCAAGTGCTGCGTAGGCCAGATGCTGTGTGAACAAGTTCCTGTCTATCAGGGTGGCTTCTCTGAGGCTGTGGATCTTCTAAAATCACTCATTGGCCTCCCACTGCTATTTAGTGATGGCAGCTGAATAAATTAGCAGGCAATAAAAGCTCAAGGGTGACAGCGGTTTGTTGGATATGTGGAAAAAGCAAAACAGGACAGCAGGTGGGTGGGCAAGGTAGGGAGGCTTCTTCAGTGCCTTTGCTGCTGTGTGTGCTGTTCCAGGAATGCTGGGAGAAGTGGCCAAAAGCAAATAAAAAAACCTGAGTAAGTAAGCAAACAAACTGCTGATGGAGTCTGGTTTCAAACTAAGTTTAAACTTGCTCACCCAGCTATTTGAATATTGGATGTGTCAAGGCTATAGATGCTTCGTTTGAAAGACGTCTTCCCAGTTTGCAGGCAACTCTCTTCCTTCAGGTCTTGTTTGCTTGGGGGTTTGCTGTTTGTTCTTGTTTTAATGTATAAATTCAGCGTTTTGAAATTGGCAGTTGATGGTGTTGAGGGTTTCACTGAAAGTCAGACTTAAACCAGTAGTGTCAATAAAATATGCCCACTGCAAGCCATTGTCCCAGCAGACAGAGGGGAGACCCAGCGGGCTGTGCCGGCCCTGCTGGCACGTCCTGCTGGGGGACAGCACCAAAATGACTCCTCTCCCAGCCAAGCATAGCACAAAAGAACTGTGTTGCTCCAATTAGAGTTTTTAAGACTTAAAACGATATTAGTTTGTGTTACAAAACATCAGCTGCCTCAAAGCTATAGCCTCACCTGGTGTGAAATTGTACAGCTCTGTGTACTTAGGAGTGGGAAGCTGAACTTTTCTCCTGGTTGGCTTTGTAACCAAAATGGGCCTTCATGCTCTCAGTGAAATGGCTGAGGCACTTACACCTGCTGGAAAATGGGTCCCTGCAGTTATTTCCTCTTGATCAGAAACTTTCTGATGAAAGTTTTCCTCAGTTGTGAGGAGGAAGAGGAGACATTTTTAATGCCATTTAGGTCAGTATGGTGGCTCAGTCACTTATCTGATGCATTAACAGACATAGATTTGAGTATTCCACTGCTCAGTTCAATTTAGGGACAAGAATCTCTGCCTTCAGTGTCCCTGGCCAGTTTGAAAGTACATGGTTCTTCTAGAGGGAATATTTGTCTTTCCTCTTCCTCTACTTTCCCCCATGCTTTTAATGAAAATAAATAAATAAATAAATAAGCATGTCTGTGGGGAAATGGTATTTAGGATTTGACTCCTCAACTTGATTTTTTTCTTGTTTTTTGGTTCGTTGGTTGTTTTTTTTTTTAACGGTAATGGGACTCAAAAACATATCTAATACCAATTCAGACACTAGAGCCTCAAATATGTTCTGTGGCTGGGAACAGGCGGTGTGTAATGCTAGAGTCTCATTCATTGATAAATGAGCCAGGGCTGTCAATAAGCTCATGCAGCTGGGAGGCAGGAGTCCTGTTCACTGCTCTGTCTGTCCTCCAAGATGTCTTGCCCCATGGCTTCTGTCTGTCCAGCCATTAAGACTGGTAGGGTGTCTGAAAAAACATCTGCCCCACTGTCTCCTCTCCTTAAATATTTGCAAGAGGCTGCTCATTCCAGTGCCTAGCTGATCTCAAGCTGTTCCTGTCGATTGTAGCAGACGAAGGTTTTCACTTTTTTCTTTTTTTTTTTGACATCTTGGCAGAGCTATTGTAGCAGAAGAATAATCTAGGCTTGCATTTTTAAATTATGAAAACATATAGGAGCCTTGGGCACTGTACCTTCTGCCTGTGTGTAATAGACAGCAGCAAGGGCAGGGTTGGATGCAAGGGAACTATTACAAATACACTGACGCAAGCACCCACCCGCACTCCTGGGAAATATATACTAAACTTTCTGGTGTTCAGTGAGATAATCTTCTCCTCACTTACAGATACAATGCAATAAACAGTATTTTAATTAAAGGGAAAAGGAGGATAAAAACCAAACCATAAAGATAAAAGAAGGTAACTAATTCCTGGGGAATAATTTACAGTCCTATCAACATTCCTAGACCCTCTTTTCCTTTGGGGAAAAACTTGTTAATGCCAGCTAGTTATTTTCACTGTCCTGTGGTAACCCTCACTGGCAGTTTATGATTTTAGGCCTTGCCTGGCACCAGAATCTGACATAAGCTGAGCCAATCTGCCAATGCAACTTATTTCCACCAGCTGCCCTCCTCCACATTAGCCATGCTGGCCAGCCCTGCCTGCTTTTAGCTGCCAGGGAGGAGCTGGCCTTGCTGTCCTGTGTCTCTGTAAGCCACAGTAACCTGCACACGAGTTTGCCCTTTGCAGCCTTCAGCACAGTGACAGGTTTGACTATTTCAGCATCTCCCTTCAGGGACCCACATCTTTGAGCGTTACCCGCCAGAGAGAGCCTCTTGTGCTCCTGCTGCCTGCCAAAGCCGTCATGACTGGTGGGCAAAGAAAAGACTTAGTGGCTTATTGCACCAGTTTATTGCTGCAAATTTCAAGCATTTGCTTCAGCTTTATGACTTCTAAGAAGGGTAAAAATACACTCTAAATTCTGAAGATGGGACACTATGTTAATTGGCAATGGGGAAGTGTTTCAAACTCCTCGACTAGAAAGTGGCTGCACATCTGAGAAATCCATTCTGTCATCCTAAGCGAGAAAAGTTGTCGGGAAGGGTTTGTGCGGAGGTATGGATGCTGGGATTTGAGCTGCAGCAAATCCTCCAGGCTGCTTGATGTCTATATTGCCTCATTCACAGATGGCCTGAGAAAGTAGCTGGATGTTGGGTTAAAAGCATGAGAAGTTTTTGAGGCTGTCTTGGAAATAGGGAGCTCTTCTCAACTCCTTTTGCAGTGTAACATAATAAAAAGAACCCAAACCCTAAACTCCCTAATCCTCGTGTTGTATGGGATGATATATAAATTGGAAATAAGCCCTAGAGAGAAGCCAACCTCCCTTAATGCACGCAGGTCCCCATGAAGAGTAAGACTTTAAAGGCATAACTTGGGCACGTGCCACCTGCCCGTTGGGGCAACCATTCTTCTTTGTGGCTGCGCAAAACAGGGCTGAAAAGTTAACTCCCTTCAGAGAAGAGGGAGACAACAGCTTGGAAGACAGCATGGCCCCTTCTCTTTCAATTGACATTTTTGTTGAGGGGCCCTGTAAAAATGGGACCAGAGCTCATGAAGGGTTCATACCCTTCAAGAAGTTTAACCAGGGACTTGGCGTTGTTTCTTGCTTCTAGTCATACACAAATGCGAACTGCATGCTGACATATTTTCACCTGATTTTTTAATATATTTTAAAGGAATTATTTTTCATTTTTTGTGGGGCAGCAGGAAGCAACACAAGACTTGAACTTATTTTTGTGTCCAAAGGCAGACAGGTTCAAAGATAATTTTTCTGTGTCTGTGTTTTATTTCATAGGTCTTGTGTTGTAAGACATACGAAAATAAATAAACAAGACACTACACAGAAAATTAGTAGTAAGATACCCCCCTTTTCCACCACTGACTTCCTGTGAATATAAATTAGGTGCCATTCTTTGAGTATATTTGATTGCTGGTGTAACACACTCGAAATGACACATTTCCCAGCAGACAGGAAGCTAGTTGTCATGTCAACACTTGTGATTTATTTGCATTTATTTGTGACAGGTTTTTATTCCTCTTCCCATTCTGTCACTCAGCAGCAGCAAATTATCCCATTTTTGGAGGGATAAGAATATCTAGGCAACTGTGTGGGAGAACATACCAGAGGGAATGAGCTGCTAAAAATACGGTTCGTGACCTCTCCTCCTTGTTTTGCCTAATTTTAGTGCTACCTTAAAGAACAAGTCAAAACTGCTGAGCAATTTGGGTAGCATGGCAGTATATAAGACCCTCTCTTTTTCTGAGGAGTTGCTTTTATACACTGCAAAGGTGTCTTAGATTCCATGCTGAGGAGATAAATAGCAGCTCTGGACCAAGTGTGTATGTGTCAGGTGATGAAGACCCTTAATTTATCCCAGCTGAAAGTCCAACCTCTCTGCTGCTGCTGGTATTTTATGTGAGGAGAAAGCACAACTCTGATACTCCACTTATTTGGCACTGTCTCTAGGCCAGATATTTTTCACCATACACTTTAATTACCTCCAGACAGTCCAAGCTGGCAACAGCATCAGTTTCTGCTGCTTTAGCATCATCAGTGGGACTACATTTTCACTGCTGTGCCAGACCCATGCAACTGCTCTGAACCAGCCATGTAGCCCTTATTAACCTGAAATTCCCAGTGTCTCAACCCAGAATCAGGTCTGCAGCCTTTAAAGATGGACCTTCAGCCATGTGACTGGGCACAAACCTTTAATAGATTAAAGCTTAGCTGTAATTTGTGACTTTTTTTAGATTATTTTGTGAAGAATTATTATTCTTGTTACCAGTGCCTCTGACTTGCATTCTTTTTGCATTAGGAGTCTGTTGGTGGGACAAAGCTATGGAAGGCAAAAATGTCAGTTTGAGAATGTTGTCTTTAAATCTGGGAAGACAGTTAGCTGAGTGTCAGAGGATTTCAGTCGTGCCCTCCAGTGCTTTCCACAGAACCACGTTTTGCTGTCACTGGAAAGACACAGACTAAGGACAATATCAGGTTTTATGGTATGGAGAATCCTGTAAGCAGCTTTGCTAGACTAGTTACTGTCCTTTTAAACTTCCCTTTTAACCTTTTCGGCTCAGTTTGACAAGATCCTTGTTAAAAGGTGCAGTTGTGAACTAAAATCACTGCACCAGGCTCACCCCAGCCCTTATAAATACTCTGTTTTCTTCCTTGATGGTCTGTCCTCACCCTTTGTAGAAAAGCGAACAAGTACGTGAATCCAAGAAACCTGCAGAAATGCTGCAGTGTAAAAGATATGACCCTTTTATCACTCTGGTCATCATCTTAGTCTTTTTATTTAGTTTTCTTCCTAATTTACACTTTTCAGAAGAGCAGTTGAAAGGCAGAGATGGCATATTTAGATTACATGCACCCAGAGACACAGTGCCTTGAGTGTTCTGTTTCATGAGATCTTCTTAACCTGAGTGAAATAATGCTTAATCCCCCGTAACCCCTGGCAACTTGCTGGAGGTGGGCACGTTTCTTCGTGCCACTCCAAGCAACTTCCTGTATGTCTGCCTTTGCCTTATGTCGTCTTCATATTCTTTTCTCAGTCCTGTCGGGATTTTTCAGCTAATCATGCTATTTCATACCTGTGGCATTCTCATACCTAGCCTATGGTGGCTGTAAAGACTTAATTTTGAAGATGCTCATCATTTTCACAGCAATTTTTTTTTTTCTCCCCCCTCCTTGTGTCTTACTACCACAATTAAAACCAGTAATCAAGGCCAGGGTATTTTGGGAGGAGGATGGGGATATAGTTCCCAGCAGGGTAGCGGAGTCCATAAATTCTACCTGGGTACCTTTGAAATCATTTTCTGCTCCATATGCGTCTCATCATCAGTTTTCTGATGCATTTATGATTCATACCCTCCATTTGTGGTTCGAACTCCAGTCTCCTGAGGGGTGTCTGCACGATGGGGAAGGGAAAGAGGTGTGGAAGTATGATGAATCTGCATGCTGAGAGCAGTTAAAGGCCGGAAGTAGATCATGCAATAACATCTGTCCAGCTGGAGATGAAGTTAAGACTTCCCTTGTCAGAGACCTATTTTTGAGCTGCCACTGGTATTTTCAGACAACAGCCTCCTACCTGGGCGTTTCTAATGCATACATACTCTCCCATTACAGACACCCACTACTTGACCTGTCGGATCCAAGAGTGCTTGGAGACCAAAAGGAGTGGACCATTTTCACGCTCCATTGACATCAGCTCCCTTGTTGTTCAGGATGAATATATCTTCCTCCAGGTATGTTGGCTTGATATGAATGTGACGTGAATTCTGCTTGTGTGAGGTATTTGCTCTGTGTAAGAGTGGAGGCATTCTTAGGAGAAGTGCATGGGCCATAAGAGCTGGGACCTTATATCTGCCTGCTATAGATTGGCTGAGCTGTCTGGGACGAAACAGTTGATCTCTCTGCTCATCACTTGTCCATGGTGAATCTTATGTATTTTGAAAATATATTTATCAGTAGTAGTCATAAGGGTCCATGGGTTTCACAGAAGCTCTAACTTGCTGTTGTTGCTAATTTGACAGTCAAGTAATGCTAACGGAGCAAAGAAACATTTGCAGTGAGAGGTAGAATATTAGGCAATGAAAAAATACGTTATAGGGCAACTTCAAAGTGGAAGGTGGCTGCAAGTTTCTCAGCTGTTGATGATGGTTTTGGAAATGAGAATGTGACAGTAATTGAATGAGAAACTACTTGTTTCTGAGATTTTCTGAGAATACATGAGCTGGATGGAACAAGGCCATGTGTCTCAATTTCATACCTGTGGAAGTGTGAGAATGAATAGTACGGTATGGAAGAACAGTTTCTGAAGATGTGCCATTTAGGTGAAAACTGGAAGCCAGGCTGCAGTGGTTCCAGGTTGTATTATAGAAAGCTCAAGAGACACAGAGATTACAGACATGATGATATTAACTGCTTGTCACCAATGCTGAAGAGGGGAATGAGATGAAGCTTGGATCCAGGTGGTACAGGGAAGACATGCTTCCCTTTTTGAGCAAGACTAGGTTATGTTAAGCTGTTAAGCTCATATTTTACTTTCTTAGGGGAACATTTTTCTTGAATGCATCCAAGTTATAAAGAAGTTCTGTCTATTGTGAAATTTTGCTTAGAAATGGAGGTTTAAGTGAAAAGGCTGCTAATTCAGTGCTGAATTAGGTGGAGGGCTAGATCCAAATGACCTGGGAGGGCTGCAGTGTGGAAACTACATGCACTTGAGTAACATTGACAGGCTTCTCCTTCTGTGGGTAGGGGAGTCTGCTGCTGTGGAGATGACCAAGTGCTTTGGGAGCCCCAGCTCCCCTCATTCCCCTATGAAACTAAGCCTGCTGCTGCCTCCTTTGGCATCACGGGGAGACCCACTGCTAGAACACACTGGAAGTGTAGCTTTTACCACTTAGTAAGTGACAATTTGACTAGAGGCAACGGCTTTCCAGTCGGTAAATGTGCTGTTCTCCAAGGAGTGTTTTAGAGAGACTCTCTAAATCTGGAGGTTTATGTTTGTGGCTGAGGGTATTGTGGAACATCCAATTCCTTATGGCTAGCATGAGGCCCTACAGACATTTCTCATTCCACAGCTCCCATATGTGTTAAAATAAGGCTGCTCTGTTTAGAAGCTTGTGCTTGCAGTGAGGGCATCTGCCTTGTATGCGCATTCCTCTCCCTCAAATTAGCAGTGAGCAGCTCAAGCTAATAGCTGCTAATTGCTTCAAGTTAAAAAGAAGTATATGTGTATACAAACATAAACATACATGTATATGTAATACTTCAAGTGCCTTGACTGTCCCTAGCAATGTTTTATTATAGCTTAATGGGTGTTTTAACTGAAATTTGTATACCCGCACTTTTAAAAAATGTTAAATATACACACTGAACATTTCTGTTGTGTTAGGCAGGAGACTTTCCAGACTTTCCCTTTCACAGGTTATCTATCACTTTCCCTCTTTTTTGCAGCATGCTTGCAGGGTTTCTGACTGTCCAGCAGCTTGTCTTAAGTGACTGCAAAAGCTGAGCATGGATTGAGTCCGTGTAATACTCGAGTAACACTCAGGCACGGCAGATTCAGAGCACACACCTCTCTGAGCTGAAAGTGTGTTATTAGGTAAAGCAAAACAAGGGATTCATTCACTGCTTCCCATGGGCAGGCAGGTGTTCAGCCATCTCCAGGAAAGCAGGGCTCGATCACATGTAATGGTTGCTCGGGAAGACAAACACTGTCGTCCCGAATGTCACCCCCTTTATTCTTCTTTCCCCAGCTTCATATGCTGAGCGTGATGTCATATGGTATGGGATATCTCTTTGGTCATCTGGGGTGAGCTGTCCTGGCTGTGTCCCCTCCCCGCTTCTTGTGCACCCCCAGCCTACTTGCTGGTGGAGTGGTGTGAGAAGTAGAAAAAGCCTTGATTCTGTGTAAGTTCTGCTCAGCAAAAGCGAAAATATTTCTGTATTACCAACACTGTTTTCAGCACAAATGCGGAACACAGCCCAATACTAGCTACTATGAAGAAAATGAACTCTAATCTAGCCAAAACCTGCAGAGCTCAGTACGTATGTAGGAGTGCTGATATATCCTGGGCGTATTAGTCTCACAAGCCATGCGATGTAGCTGCCTATTATGGAATGTGTCAGATTCACTGTGTGTGCAATGTCTCATGCATATCATTCTGTCTGGATAATCTTGGACAGAAATACAGGAGCCAGCTCTTTTGAATTTCAAATATTAGACAGAGATGAATAAATAAATATCAAATTAAATGTTAAGAACCTGGTGAGGTTTAATAGCTGTGTAAAAGATGGGTGCATGAGTTCTGATCTGTCTGTGCTAGAACAAATCAGAAGTAATGTTGTGGAGTAGAGAGGGGAGCTAATTCCTTTTAACTTTTGTCATGAAAACAGTAGATTTCTAGTCTAACCCAGTAGTCTGTGTTCCTCTAAAATGAGCAGAGATCATCAGAACCATCAAGGGAAATTTATCTTATCCTGTTGCACCTATTGCAGGGTGATATAGGTCTGTCTCTGAATATGCCTTTCTAGTTAGTATTAGAAGGAACTTAAATATAGCTTAGAGAAGACCCATAACTTTTTGACAGCCAAACTTAGGAAAGATGAATCCCGGCTATTAATATCAACATGTTAGATTATCTGCATACAAGTATTTACTAGTGAATATCCAATCGAATTAAGTTGGTCAACAGGCCTGTAGTCGAAGATTCTTGGGAAGGATCAGCCTATGTAACTGTGGACTCAAAGGAAACGTGCATAATGCATGGGGGAAAGAAGAATATGGAAAATGTTACAGTGCTATTATAAATCAATGATTCCCTATCATGTGGAATCATGTTGTGTAGCACTTCTGAAAGGAACTCGCAGAATTGCAGTGCAAAGAAAGAGAATGAGAATGATCCTACGCTTGAAAAATCTTCCATGAAAAAGGTATGAAAAGACCAGGACCTGGTTACCAAGCAGAAGAGATAAATAACATAGCACATGATGAAAAATGTTAAAGGTAATGAAGAAGGAAGAAATAGCTACTGAGAGAGTAGGAAGAATTCTTATGTATCAAACAGTAATTGATCATTCTGAATTTATTGGTTGACTTTCTATTTGATTGATCAATTGTTATTTAAGGATGCCTAACTCATTACTAAAATTGGATAACTCTGCATAAATAGGTATATTAAGAGAAAATCTGCCCTCTGTATTTATAAGTTTTCGTTTAGTTCACAGAATTGCTGTGATGTAGCCAGGAGCCAGTATCACTGTCTTCTTTTATGTTTAATGCTTAAAATTCATACACCTTGCAAAGCAGGTCATTTATTTGTGAGAAAGCCTTGGAATATATCAGAATTTATTTTTTTGTACCAAAAAGGAGCTAATTCAATGAGCAACTTTGCCATTGAGGTCAGTGTCGGTAGTGCTCAATAATATAGCTGTGCAGTAGTGGAGCCCATACTTTCTCTACAGCTGTAATATACCATGCTCTATAGCTGTACCACACCTTTTCTTACTGATGTCTTTGAGTACTCACTACTGAGATAGTATCACTTTCTACGCATAGGTGCAGATACAACCTGCAACTACCTATAAGATTTGACTTCCCGACAATTATCTGAAATACTCTGATGTTCTCACGTGCAGAGGTAAAATCTAGGGGGTCAGGGGTAGTTGTTTAGTTTTTATATTAATCTAGTGTATTGATATTTTGGAGAATTTCTATGGTAAAAGTAGATCACAAAGGCAATTCTGGAGAAAACACATTTCAAGCAAGTATTGTATCAGGGTTTCTGATGGAACTGCCTAGGTTGCTGAAAAGAGTCTAAAATGCAATACGCTTTAATGAAAATGGGGATTATTTTTCAGGAAGTTCTGGTTTTAGTGAGAAGGCATTGTTTGGAGAAAAACTTGGGGTTTTTTTCTCTAAGTAAACAAATAAAATCAGTACTACTTAGTTCTTTAAAGACTAAAGAGAAGGTCAGGAATGATCTCTGTGGGTTTCCCTGCCAATAGATAAAAAAGGTCCACTGAAAATGCAAGAAAGCATGAGCAGATGTCATCACTGATTAGAGGGAAGGAAGAGAGCCTGGACCAAAAGTTTATGTGCAAACTATCTCAGCTGCAATAGCTCAGTGATTGTGCTGCATGCCTGGAGTCCCGTGTTGGACGAGCTTGTCTGCCAGCAGGGCCTGATGACAGACCAATGTAAGGACTGTATCTGCACACAGACCTCTAAGTATCAGGAGAAGGAGAATAATCATGGTGAAAACCTTCAGAATGTGTAGCATGAAGACTGCTGGTAGCGCTGCTGTTGTAGTGCTGGTGGCGTAAGGAGGTGAGACAAAGTTTACAGGAAGAAGTAGCACTTTTTAATGGGGTTGGAATTGATAGAGTTAGAAAAGGGACAGATAAGCTTTTGGGCACACTCAGGAGATCCTAAGGGAATTGAGGAAAGATTTGGTATCTGAAAATTGTCCTTTCTTTTTTTTCCAGCTATAGATGTAGCTCTTATAAAATATGTTTCCTCTCTCTCTTAATCTTGTTGTGTTTTCCTTGTGTAAACACTTCAGCGGGTGGCTTTCCTCCCAGAGGTCATAGCAGCCTAGCTCAGCATTTAGTTAACACTGTCCCCATTCCTCCCTTAAGCTTCTGTCTCTGTCAGCACTTGGAGACCTTCAGGGTAACTTCAGTCTTTTTGCTTTGAATGGGCTGTAAGTCAGTGCAGAGATGTATGGATGGGCGATCGATACCTATCTTGATTGTTTTTTATGTCTTTATTTTTTCTCTGTGATGGTGCAGACTGCCATCCCAACAGAGTGCAGCTGAAGCTGATCTGAAATGTAGCTTGGATGTTCAGCACTTTCTATGGCAGTGACAAAGCGACTGGGTGGGGAAGGCTCCTCTGAGATTTAGAAGCTGATACCTGGTTTGAATTTGAAGGTGATGCCAGTTTTCTCTGGCAGGCCAAACAAATGCCTTTGGAGATGAACGCTCTGAGATCTACCATTGGCTGGTGGTCTCACCTCGTAAGGACAAGGAACAAAACCTGCAAGCTCTGATTGAAAATAGCTGGCTGTTTGCTTCAGACTCTACTCCATTTCCACTTTACATGAGAAGTTCTTTGCACCATTAACCATGGCAGTACATTATCATTTTCCAAGGCCTTTGAAGTGGGAACATGGGTGCCCCTTCCCTTTTTCACTCCCACAGTATAATTTATCAAGGTGTTTAACTGCTGGCTAAAATTCATGAGAGAGTTTTGTCTCTCACCTGGCCTCTCCTGCCTTTTCTTCTCTTGGTAAGCTTTCTTGGCAGCTTCCTATGCCATTTCATTTATGATTCTGTTTCCTGGGAGCCCTGGGCACTGTACAGCTTTATCTTGACCTCAGATTCCTTGGGGTCAGGTTCTGCTGGAACTTATAATGGTTCCATGTCCAAAAAGCCAAGCTGCTCTGGTGGTTGCCCAATTTTTTGAGGTTGATGTAATGAAGGAAGGAGCATGAGGGAAGCTGAGAACAGAGTGAGTCTTGGCTGTGGTTTACAACCCTGAACAAGGTGGAGCCTATGGCACCACCATTGAGGAGAAGGGGATGGTGATTACTCTCAGCTTGCACATGTAGCAGTGTGGGACCAGCTACAGTTCTTATAGATGGCAGGAAATCCATGCAGAAAGTGAAAAGTTTAAGTCAAAATGCTCTCTCTGCTTTGATACTGACCATGTGTCTGTCTGTCTTACACCCTTCCAAGTAATTTTGTAATTAGAAGACTTCTGCTTAATTCAGAGTTGCACAGCAGAGTAGTGTCTCAGTCCACTTACTAGCATGAGTGAGAAGGGGCAAACCTAGAATTTCTCCAGGCGTTATGTGGTGCAGCTAAGTGGGACTCTTACAATACATATCTGAATAATTCTTCTGGTTGAGGAGCAAACACTTCTGCCAAAAGCTGTTGAACCAATTCAGTCATCTTTTGCATCAGAAAGTCTCCTTAAAACATACGTAGATGTCACTGTTCACTCACAATCACTGATAGCTTCTTATAGAACCTGCGGATAACACTGCCTTTTTTGGATGCCTGGAGTCTCACCAGAGTGTGTCTAAAAATTTCAGCTGAAGTACTTTGGCAGAAAATGGCTTTTATAGAAAATGCCTTAAAAAAAAAAAAAATCTGAATCATATTCAGTTTTTATCAAACTGGATATCTTTATGAGAATTTTTTTTTCCCGACTCAGTAAAAAGCAAAATCTTTATTATTTATAGCTTTAGAGCTGGGGTGGGGGAACATTTATTTCTCTTTGAGGTTTTATAGAGGGGAGAAAAAGTTTGTAAGTCTGTAAGTTACATATGTTTAAGCTTAGCTCGGAGCAGTAGTTTGTTACTATTACTGGTTGTAACTGTGGCTGTTCAGGAAAACTTAGAAGTGCTTATGTTTGGTAGGATGTGAGTGTATGTTTCAGATTTATTGGGTATTTAAGGCCAGGCAAAATGAGCACATTTGCTGAATCAAAGTCAGTTATCAGGTGAGTACACTACAAGCAGCGGCCACAGCTGAGATTATGCCAATTCATATGGATTCCTGACCTTAGTTCTCTTGCTGTCAATTTAATAACTTAAGTAGTAAATTTTCTGCCTTTTTTTTTCTGACTTTTTTTTTTTTTTTTTTTTTTTTTTTTTTTTTTTTTTTTTTTTTTTTTTTTTTTCCCCCAACGTGAAACTTCTCAGCAGTGAAACAAAGTAGGAGGGAAGAAATTAAACTTTGATTTCCTGGTCTAGAGTCTTCTCTTTATTTTTATAGAAGCTAAATACACCGTCTTCAAATATAAATTTCTTTCCTCTATTTTTTAACAAGGAGCCAAAGGTCTTAACAGAAATCAATCCATGCAATTTATTTTTAACTTCACCCTGCTTAGCTACGATTGATTTTTATCTTTGCGATCGATGGTAGAGAAAACGGCTTGGCGGGACAATGGAACACTCTCCAACTTGTAGGGTTTGGTCTTTGAGTCTTTTATTGAAGAAATCATTAAAAGCTTATTATGAAACTAATAGGATGAAGACGTTTAAATGATGAACATGATTACACCTGTTTTACTGGTGAATAATGCCTGCTACAGCTGATCTTGTCTTACTCCTATTTAAAATGCTGGACAGCACTCCAGTGGGGGAAATTAATCCATACAGATGAAAGAAAGTGCATCCCAGGTGCTAGTTAAAAGATCTTCTTAAAGTAAGACAGGCAATAAGTAGTTATCTATTTTCTTTCTCACTGCTGGATTCTTTTCATACATTTCTAGAACTGTTTCATCTTTGCTGTGCCAAATATCAGATTTTGAACTTCAACTTAAATATCTGTTGATTAAAAATTATTAACATTTTCCTCTATTTATTTATATTTATTTTTTTTCTAGGGCTTTTTGTGCTGTACATTCTTTCATCACTTTCTCCCTTCCCTTCATGTTCTCAGATTTATCAGCAGTGTCGGCAGCAGAAGATGTAAAGGATTACCTTGGCAGACTCATATGTTTGTTCTGAAATCCTTCAAAAGGAGATTTAATGTGTGTAGCCATGTTCCTCTCTTAAGTTGGTTTCTGTGTGGGCAATCTGCATTTGCAGCTCTAACTTCGCTCGTGTTTTGGTGTGACCATACACGTTATCTGCAGGAGTTGCTTTTGAAACAGGTCCAATATATTCTCTTGAGAATACTCTGTCCCATCATAGCTCTGAGGGGAGAGGGAAATGAACAGGGACTGGCCAGTATAATAAACGCTCCTTTGTCTTAGCAAATTTTCAGTGATGGGTCTGAGATTCTAAGAAGTGGCATGTTTTCAAAGCCTGCTGAATTTAACAGGAAGCTTGAGGTACAGAAACACTAATCTATATGTCTCTGCAGCACAGGGAGACGTATCTCCTCACATTTGGGGAATTGCATATCGCTTTAATGACTGCGCAGAAGGTATGATATTAATGAAAACCCCAGGGAGACAATTCCAACTAGATGGTACCTATCATGATGTGATTTATGCTGGGGCAGTGGAGAACCTCAGTGCACAGAAATATCTGGAAGGTTGTTTATCCCGGCCACAGTGAATAATCAAGAAGGAAGAATGTTACACTAGGCTTATTCTTCCTCATCTCCTGAATCCCTTGTGACTCGCCATTGGGGTAGGTTTTGGGAGAGGAAGCACAAGTTTTCAATCCTCATGCTGGCAAACTTGTGCAAGGCCTAGACAGTAGCTGGTTCTGAAGAGAACCAAAGTCCCTCACTAAAGGTGTGAGCACAGCAGCCTGCTTGCTTAACTTGTCACTTCCCCATGCTTTAATCCACCACCTGATTTAGGGGATTTTATGCCCACACAAAGGAGAAAGGGTAACTAAGGTTAAGGCAGTGAGGAGGGATGCCAGGGTACCCTATGGAGGTGGAAAGCACAGATCCAGGATGCTGTTACAATGCTGACACAGTGCATCTCATCTCTTAACTTCTACCAGCTCATTTCATGTTACTGGGAAGTCACCCCAGGAAAAAAATGAGGGGTTTATTGTAAATAACGTCGAAAGGCTTACTATTAATGAGGAAGTTTAAAATTTGGTTCTGTAATGGACTGAGTCACCATTTACTCTGCCTGAAGTGGGAGGTAAATTACAGGAATTGCAAATGTCTAAACATGTCTGGTCATTGTGGGTTGATCCACACTATTATCAATTCTCTTTTGCTTTGAACATTATCAACAGTGTAAAAAGTAGATGACCTATTCCAATAACTGTGCAGGGCAAGTGGTTGTTATTTTTGTAAACCACTCAGGCTGATAAACTGTGTAGAAAAGAGCCCTCTATTCTCTCTCAGCCATTAGCTTAGGAAGTGTCCACTATCTGCACACTGTCACTGTTTCTCCACCAAGGCTGTGCCTCTAATATATGGTGTTTAATTGTCAGCATCAGTGCATGTTCCTTTAGGCTTTCTGTGAGTTCTTTGAGCAGCAGGAGGCAGGAGGGGTCTTGCTTAGCCCAGAGTTGTTTCAGAGATTTAGTAGTTCCATGTTTGTTACATGAATACCTTCTATACATTGGAAATTATGAATCCCAGCATCAGCTAGCCAGGAAGATGAGAATGAAGCCTGGCACCAGACCCCTGGTCTACAGTTCCTGACATCATCTAGAGTCTCTTTACATTCTGAGACCTCATAACTTATTCTATTTGCTTTCCAAATTCTTTTAGATGGTACATTTTTTTTTAGTTAAGCAGAACATCTATCTAAGAAAAAAAAAAAGGAGAAACAAAACCTGCCCTTCACAGAATCACAGAATATCAGGGATTGGAAGGGACCTCAAAAGATCATCCAGTCCAATCCCCTGTCAGAGCCAGAAGACCTAGGTGAAGTTACACAGGAAGGTGTCCAGGCGGGTTTTGAATGTCTCCAGAGAAGGAGACTCCACAACCTCCCTGGGCAGCCTGTTCCAGTGTTCTGTCACCCTCACCATGAAGAAGTTTCTTTTCATATTTAAGTGAAACTTCCTATATTCCAGTTTGCTCCCATTGCCCCTTGTTTTATCACTGGTTGTCAATGAGAAGAGTCTGGCTTCATCCTTGTGACACTCACCCTTCATATTCAGTCATTAACATGAGAAATGGCTTAGTGTGTTTCTAGACATGTCGCAGAAATTCAGGAGATGAATAGATTCTGTGTCAGATTTTCTATAATTCTCTGCAGCCTTGTGAATATATTTGTTGTCTTCTATATGTTTGATGTGCTCTGTCTCATTGCGGGTCAGGAGGGGGGATGAGCCAGAATATCAAAACTTTCAGGGCTCTTAAAGAGAAACTTCTGATGTTTCTGTTCTTAAGTGTTAAATGATGAGCGACCATACTTTTGTCTTGAAACAAAACGTGCAAGTATTAAAGTAGTGTATCATGAATGGAGGGAGAAAGAAAGAATGCGGATTAGGGAAGGCAGATGTGTTTAATGACAAACACATTTGTCCAAAGGAATCATTTCCACTGGTCAGGAGCCCAATTAAACACATAAAATAGAAATCCAGAAAAACAGATAAGCGATCCAGTCATTAGCAAAGGGGGAAGAAACAGACAAACCCAGCTAATTGTGTACTGAGCATGACAGAAGAGCTCACAGCAAATAATTGGGTGACATTCATCAAATGTGAACTAAAAGGAGGCATTAGAGGGCAAAACACTATCATAATCTCTGGGATTTACGGTGTTGGAGAGTTTGCTCATAGGAAAACTTCATCAAAATAAATTAAGTTGGGCCTTCCAAAATTCATCCGCCACCAGAGTGCTTGCCAAAACTTTATTGAAGGCTTGATTATTTTTTGGAACTGTTATAACCATGGATGTAACTCATGCAAAGATGAGGTCCTGGCTAGGAGAAGCTTCACACAGCTCCTGCCAACAGAATTGTGGGTGGCTTCATATTAACTGGCTCAGAAATACCACAGACCACAAAGATTTCTATTTCTAAACCTTTGTCAAGGTTACCTAGTCCAGGTAGAGGATTGGAACAGAGTTTAGCTAATGCATAGTGAAATTGAATAGTGTTTGAACCCTACCTTTCTGCCTTGAACAAGCAAACAAAAAATGCAAACGGAACAAAACCTCCAGGTACCATTTTTCAGTGGCATAAAGCCAAAAACCTACGTAAATCTTTTTGAGTGGGGCAGACATGAAGTAGATCCAGTGTTGGTACAGAGGGGGAATTTGATCGCCCCTTGATATTCCTGCTACTTTATGTTGATGTGATTAAGTTGAAGATAGTGTTCTGTTCCCAGTGTTAATTAGATATCACAGCATTTACAAACTATGGAAATATTCACGTCAGCATCTTAAAGATGAGATGATCGTATTGTCTCAGCCCATCAGAAGAAGTGGATATTGAACCCAGGGTCCTTACAAGTAGTCAGTGGACACATTCAGTCCTATCTGGACTCTGGTACACATTAGAGCTGGTGCTGAAATCATGAGTGATGTAAAATGAGCTCATGTGACGGAGTGGTATCGTTTGAGAATTTGAATCTTCCAGTGGGGGTCAGAAATATCACCAAGAGGAGATGTTTAGATATTCCCTGTGCTATTTAGATTATATGACCTAGAAGTGTGGGGTCCTTTGGGCAACAACAGATAGAATTACCACTTGTGAAACACTGGAGCAGATTGCCCAGAGAGGTGGTAAATGCCCTATCCCTGAAAACATTCAAGGCCAGGCTGGATGGGACTCTGAGCAACCTGATCCACTTGAAGATGTCCCTGCTCGTTGTGGAGGGGTTGGACTAGATGATCTTTAAAGGTCCCTTCCAACCCAAACTATTCTGTGGTGCTGCAAACATGGATTTTTGCATTCGAGTTTGACTCAGCTTGAATCAACTGCATGGTCTGTTCTCTCCTGTGAAAACTAGATTTTGATACAGCAATATTAGATAGGAAAGATGTCCTTCAGAAATAACACAGCCCTTTCACCATCCTCACAGCTGGAGTGTAGACCCCCAATATGCTACTGTGCCAGTCCACAGTGCACCTATATGAAGTGAGAGTCAAGTGACTGAGGTTCTTTCCCTGCCTCTGTCACAGCCTTGTTTTGATACTCTAGGTAAATTGCTTTAGATTTTCCTGGGTAAGTTTCCTCTTGACTTTAGATATATAGATTGTCTGTATGGAGCTTGTGTGGGGTATGGGTAATTTTTCTGCCTTCTTCTATGGTATGTGGTATAATGGTGTTGTTTTTTTTTCTTTTGGGAGCACTAAATGTAGCTGTGATAACTTCACAAGTAAAAATGGTGCACAAGCAGAAGGGGAAGTCTTAGTGTAGAAGCCTGTCCTATTTCTAAACCTTGCTTTCCTTCCAGTTCTTCAAACTGTCAATAGAAAAGCCTTATCTTGAGTTGATTAGATATCAAATTTCATGACCAGTAATATCGTGTCCTTCGAATGACAGCTTCTCTAGGGAAGAAAGCCACTATCTAGAGGTAATATCATTACTGAGAATATAATTGATGCTATAGCAATATACCATGTAAGCTCATTCTGAAATATCACTGTCAAATAAAAAGAAGTATATCTAGGAGAGAATCTAGGACCTTTCTGTTAGCTTTATTGGAAACTTAAGAAGCAAAAAAAATGACATTCTATATAATAGAGAAGTGCTTTGTGTATTGTTTTATCTTAAAACCTGCAAGACTAGCACAACAGCAGAATATAGGAAATTCACTGACGTTAGCCTTGCTGTAGGAAGGCCTGAAATGGTACCAGAAAGAACATCCACAGCAGGAGTGACTAGTGGCAGGTTTAAAATCCCGTATCTTACAAATTGTCAGGGCTAGATTTCATTGATGCATGGCATTTATGTGTAGCCTGTACAGCTTTTTCAGTCCCTAAAACCTCAGGTTTGGATGCCTATCAGTTCCCCCCACATCCTCGTTCAGAAACAGTATGATTTCAGATAAACCAGTTTTATAGTATCAAGGAGCATCTCGGAGCTTAGCTCCAGCTTCCCAAGAATGCATTCGTTGCATTTACTCTTTGCATTAAACGGTGGCCATGTGGACCTCTTCTTTTAGTCACTGTAGAAGGTTATTGGAAGACAACCCTGGCCCCAAGGAACTTGGAGCACAAACAGACAAGACTGAGAAGCAGCAGAGAAAAGAGACATTATCTCCTCCTTACAGGAGAGGAACAGAAGCACAGAGACCTTAAATGTTTTGCCCAAGGTAGTCATGCTGGAACCATGTAATGAAACCAGGTCATCTTCTTTCTTCTACTCAAGACCTTAAACTTTATGCCCACTTTTCCCTTTTTCCCGAGATGTTAAAATCAAGGTGGATTTGAAGCATAAGAGACAAAACAGAAAGTTCAGTAGAACAGCCTAAATAACTAATGCTCCAGCCCTCTCAAGTCTGGAATTTCTTTGGCGTAATATAGATGTTTTTAGGGACAGCTGTGCAGGTCGTAGAAAAGATATCTGTAAGACAGGTTGTCAAACCCTCTTAGAGGTGTCAGCACAGGGTGTTCTGGAAGGGTCATCACTCAATTTCTCTTGGTGTTTCCACAGGTGACAGCTGGTGGAAGAGCAAATTACTATGTGTCATACAGACGGGAGCCTTTTGCACAGATTAAATTGCCCAAATACTCTCTTCCTAAGGTGAGTGCACCATTTATGAACACAGAAATGTAATATCTTGAGTAGCACAGCCTGCCCAGTGGTGAAGCATCTCGATGGGCTTCCTCTCTGGGGAGCTCCATTTGTTGTGCTACTTGAATGATCGTTCTTAAATACAGATTTGGGATCTTTACCTCTCCTTGCCTTTGATTAGTGAGTGTTTCAGGAAGAACAGGTTTTTTTTCCTCTGTAAAGAGCAAATGGGAATGAACAGGTATCTCAGAAAACAGAGCTCAAACCAACTTCTCCTTGACTAGTCTTCTATAAACACCTTTCCTACCAGTCCTACTCTGCTCTCTATTAATGGTTTCTCTATAAGCCTGGCTGTGATACTGAGGGTTCTGGAGAACAGTTAGGATGCTGAGCACTACTGCAGTCTCTGTATGATGGGAGAAGCACAGGATATAGCAGCTCCAGTGTCCCCATGCTGTGGCTCAATGTTGCCAAGAAGTCATATAGGCGGAGTTGGCTCCCTAAAAGCTGTGCCTTACCAATGCCTTGAACGCACAGAACCACAGTGTGATGCTGCTTAGGAGATGACTGAGATGGCCTGAGAATAACACTGATTGGCAAACCTGGGAGAGATGGAAGTTGGTACTTCTCACACAACTGTGCCTGGATTCACTTTCTCGGGCCTTAGCTTTCTACCAGATCAGGCAGTGCAAGCCTCAGCAAGGAGAATATGTCCCTGGAATTATATGCAGATTCCGTAGTGCAGTCATTGCTTGGGATTGTGCAGAACAGAAAGGACCAACCTTTCCAGTGCTTTGCCTGGGTACAAGTTTCTGGGTAGCATCATGGGCAGCTGAGACCACTGCTGCTCTTTGGAGCTTCAGAATGGCTGTTGAGGCTACTGTCATAGAGAGCTGATAATCAACAGTAATGCCTCTCCCCTTCCTTCCACAAGTGGAAATTTTGGTGGGATAATTTTAAGATAATTGGTTAGGTTTGCCTTGTGGGCTGGATCTCTACCCTTCTGATTGCCTACAGGATATCTGCAGTCTAGCAGATAAGGCATATTTACTTCAACTTGTACCTGCAAACGTAAGAGTTGTGAGAAATTTGCACCTGAAACTCCCAATGTTGCCCTTCAGCTTCTTCCCTTTTGAGTTGATCACAGTCCACAGTGTATTGACACCTGCATAGCACCTACATGGTTTATTTTGTTTGTAATTCCATGGTGGTGGTGTGGGATTCAGAATATCTGACCACGTTAACTTCTGAAAACCTTACTGACATTTTTCAGGACAAAAACATTATTTATGCTCCCACCTTTATGGATTGTCCTTGAAAGCTGCCACTCATTAAAAATACAAGTGGATAGTGAGATTGACTGCCCTATGATCGTCCTGTTTTATTGACTAACTCAGTCACAGGTTGTTGGCCTGTTGTAAGACATTAATTGGTGGTCGTGGTTTGGAATTAGTACATAGCATAAAACCAGGAATGCTTACGTAATTTTAAAATCAAAAGTACTTTTAAGCTAGGTGTCATGGCAAAGTCTTCTAGCCATGTAAAGGAGGCTTGTTTATGCTGCCCTTAGTCACTAGAACAGTTTTGCTATACAGTAATAACTATCCTGTCAACTGTAGATTAATGAACTCTGCTGGAGTTGTACATATGTGAAGCTGGCAACAGAGTAATGCAATATTTTTACTGCAACTGGTCAAAACAGATTGAAGTAATTGGGTATTTTGCTTTATTTTCACACTGCTGGAATAGGTTGGGTATGTACTTAATCTTTAAGGAATTTGAGCTGTTGGACAAGAAAAATCTTCCTGATTTATTTTTCCTTCATGAAGGGAAATGGCAAGTTTCCCACCGATTGCAGTAACTGGGACAGAATTAGGTCCTCAAATGTTTTTTCTCCCCATCCCATGCTGATAGGCTCTGTTAGGTCTAATAGAAATAGCCCCATCTGATCAACCCCAGCTTTTCATCTAGGTATCTCATATAGAAGACTAAGTTGCCTCCTAGGCAGGAGGGAGGTATTGAGCTGATCTTCCTCCAGATATTCTTCCCCAAAATCAGGTCACTCTGTCCTTTGGGAGACTTCCAGAATTATGGTTTCTTGATGCAGAAACAGTGTAAGAAATTAATCGAGGCTCCTTGGCACCCTAGGGAAATTTTAAATAGATACAAATAGATAAATGAAGTCCCACATAACCACAGTGATTTTGCCTCTAGCTGAACTAGTGTTAGCTTGTTCAACAATGGTGGCAAGGATCAAGTGCCTCAATACTCATTACCGCCCTGAAAACCATTTCCACGAATCTGCTTTAAAATAACACTGAGAAACTTCACTGCCAGATCTCTGATATTACAACTGAATGGAGAAACCCTTGCTGGACCTTCGTATTTTGGTCAGGAGCAGGAATCCAACATGTTAGTGGATAGATTATTTGTTAGCCTGTAGGTAGTGGGTAATAGATTTCAGACAAACTCTCAGTAGAAAAGTATGTTATTAAAAATCACTACCAGCATTAGCTCAAACTGATCCCCATACTTCAGCCTCAAATAAATGTGAACTCCTAGTTTTTTTGAAACTGCTTCTTTACCAGTTGGAAGCGCAAGCACATTAGTTCAGTATGTGGATGGAGATTGTCACTGCTTTTAGCCTGGTACTACACCATCATGCTTAGTGGCTACGAGGACTCCAGACTCCAAGGTTGTGAATCTTCCATGGGTGATAAAACTGACTTTCAAATTTATAAATAAAAAATGAATCTGGATGAAATTCCTTGAAGCTACCAAAAATGAAGGAAGCAAAAACCCTTCGCCCAGCTGGTGATCATTAAAAAAATGAAATACAGAAAAGTCACAATGGTGGTAATTTATTGGCTTGCTCTAACAGAAAATTGTTTAACATACCTATAATTCATGCTCCATCTCCATTCCTTCATAAGTCATGGTAATTACTACATGTCCCAAAGGGCAATGAAATACAGAGATCCTCAGTAATAGGCCTTTTGTCTTCTTTTAACAGGACATGCATATTATCAGCACAGATGAGAATCAGGTGTTTGCAGCTGTTCAAGAGTGGAACCAGAATGATACATACAACCTGTATATCTCAGACACCCGAGGGGTGTACTTCACCCTGGCCTTGGAAAACGTGAAAAGCAGTCGAGGACTGGAGGGAAATATTATCATTGACCTTTATGAGGTATGTAGTAAAGGTCACCCTACAAAGAACAGCAACTGCTTGCTAGTTCAAGCAAGTATAAATCCCTCACCAGCCCTCCAGGATCTTCATTTGTTTTGGGATCAGCCCAGGGGCATTTATTGGATTTGATGCTGAGCTGGCTCATGTGGGAATAGACGCCATGCATTCTGATGTAGGTGTGACAACTGGTTGCTTTCAAGTTAATGACTGGTTAGCTATGTGGCATTTCCAAAAGTGAAAGCCGTTATACTTTCTCATCCTGATGTGGATGTCTAGAGAAGGACTCAAAATACTGTTTTTCCCCTTGGACAGCTAGAGACACCTGCTCGCAGACAGGGAATGTGGATTCCACCTTCACGAGCCCTGAACAGTTCATGAATTATAAGCAAAAGTTTATAGGTGCCATTTGCTCTGAGATAATAGCTGGATAACTTCTACCCTGAATCATCTTCCATTCTCATTCTTCTGCCAAAACCAGTCCATTCAGGGCAGTTGTTCCAGTTCCTGGTTTCTTCAGAGCATTCTGGTTTTGGTGTGTTGTGACTTGTTGGATGGAAGATCTGCTGAGGCTCAGGGCTCAGTGCTTTGTCAGCAACAAGCAACTAACTGGTAATACCAATAATAGTGGTTGCAGGCTCACTTGGGATCCCAAGTTCTATTGTCACATGGAGAAATCTGTTTGCAATTACGTATAGAAGTTAGGATTACGTTTATTTATTTCAGCCAGAATAATGGCTATTTAACAACATCATCAATTTGTTCATAAAAATCCAGCTAGTTTAAGACAATGAGAGAAACCTCAAAAGTAACACATGGATCAGTATAAAGAATAGACTTTCCATTTTATTTTCACCTAGTTAAATACATTTTCGTGCCCCTGAAAAACGATATATTTCTTTATTGTGATGAACCAGCTACAGTAAACATGCATCATCTCCAATTCCTTGGCAAACTCTGTATTCCCTAGCTGTGTATCATAAACTCTTTACTGTTAAACGCTGATAGAGATTTTCACGGAGTCATTCAAAGGGCAGTTCACTCAAGGGGCTTTAGAGCGGAAGGATTTTTATCCTGGTCATTGCCAGGCAGTTGCAGATATCCAGCAAGTTCCTTCTTGCTGCCTCACTTTCACAGCTGTGCAATGGAAACCAGACTCAACACAAAATCTTCTTGGGGACATATTGTTAGGAGCATATTCTGCTGGAATGGGTGCTGCTGACAAAAATCAAGACATTTGGAACAACTGGGTTGATTTTGACAGAATGTAGGAGTGGAAGGGAAGTGAATAGATCAAGTTTGCAGAACATCATTGTTTCAGCACAATCAGGATTTCCATCTTTTGTGTAAAAGAAAAAGAAAGACCAATACAAAAAGATCCTACTCTGCTTCTGATGTGACCTGCTGTCTCCAAAGTTATGGGAATCTGTGGAGGGAGTGGGGCAGACTGTATCCTCAGGCTCGCAGTGCCCATGTGTGACGTGGTGCATGCTGTGCCTTCAAGCCCATCATCAGCCTGTCTGCAAGCACTCAAGGAAATTCAAAAGTTGTCTGTTTCCTAGGGATGTGCTCTGTGAACATCCTTGGTTTTTTCTTCCAGAGAGAGAAAGAGACTGCATGAGGCTATTCAGCTGTGCAGGCATCATCAAGATGTATATGTAATGCATTAATAGTCTTTGAAAGCTGGGTTGAGATGACTTCATTGTTTTTTCCAGAGACCGTCCACTCCTGAGAGATAGGCCTTACTTTTGGCCTATTCTTCCGATGTATTTTTTTCATCTCTCTCCATTTTTCCTAGGTAGCAGGGATCAAAGGCATATTCCTGGCTAACAAGAAGATAGATGACCAAATTAAGACTTTCATTACCTACAACAAGGGCAGAGACTGGCATTTACTGCAGGCACCAGACACTAATCTAAGAGGGGATCCTGTAGTTTGCCAGCAGGTGAGTGACAGACCTCTTCCAAAGCATACTTGACTCCTTCACGCCTGCTTATTAGTCACCGGGTTAACAAAATTTCCAGTGAAGCTGGGTGGGAGGGATTCTTGTCAGTCAGAGAACTGCAGAGTCCAGGTGCTGCAAAACAGGGCACAGTTTACAGACAAGAACTTCAGGTTTGTCTTACTGCCGTAATTCAACACTATTCAGTGAACAGCCGTTTTACCATAGGCTGTAACCCCTGTGTTTCAAAGGAGTGGAGTTTCACTGGTTAATATCTCCCCATGTTGTTGTGGGGTTTTTTTTCTTTTGATCTACTGGGCATTAAGTAAGTTGATTTCTATAGCTTCATAGATTTTAATGGAAAGTTCTGGTCATCTTTCTTGATGTTTTTGTGGAACTTAAGTCAGAACAAGAAAGTTTCTGGAAAAAGTGCTCTAGACCAGATCATTGGTAAAACCAAAAGAAGATGTGCTTGCTTAGAATGCAGTGTTCCTGCTTCTCTTGTTTTCAGCTACTTTCATGGAGCTTATTCAGGAAATGAACATATGCTGCTATTTGCAGCAGTGCTGAGAACAGAGGGGTCATTTTCAGAAGGATCAGACCATCTGTGTGCAGTCAACAAGGGTTCCTCTGATATTTAACTTGTTGCATATTAAAGCTTCTGCCTTTTGTTTGTTTCCTGTCAACAGCCCTTTTGCTCATTGCACTTACATCTGCAACTCTCAGAAAATCCCTATACTTCAGGAAGCATTTCCAGCAAAGAGACAGCTCCTGGGCTGCTGGTGGCAACAGGTAAGAACATAAGTGCTTCTTACCGTTCACTCATGCCCTGCTGGGATCCTGAGAGCATACAAGATGTTTCCTGTTGGTATAAGAAGTTTCAGCTCTGTTTCAGCAATTGCTGAGCGAATTCACACCAACTCCTATTTGCTATGGGCTAGGAGAAGGCATGTGGCCCTGACTTTAAGAAAGATCATACCTGTCAGGTGTTTGTTGCTATGCAGTAACCCATATGTAGGTCTAAGCCCACAGGTTCAAGGGATCATTACCAACTGTCATTACTAACTCTTCTCACTTGACGTGATTCCACCGACTACTGTAGATGTCTGCCCATTTACAGGAGTTACCATGAATGAAAAAAGGGCCTCTAATCATGGCTGTGCTCCTGGGAGATCTGAGTACGTTCCACCTTTTGAGTAGCAAGCAGAGTTGCCACAAAGCCTGTCAGGTGAAACCTTGACTTCGAGAGTGCCAGTCTTGTGCTCAGCACCTACTTCCAACACTGCACTGCTCCCAGACTAGCAGCACTTCATCAACACTGCATGGGTCGTTGTTGCTGTGGGTTGTTCTGCAAAGGAGTGCTTTGGCAGGTCGCAATGTTTTAATAACGACCTGCTATAATGCTTCACCGTGGCAATGGCTGACCCAGTGTAATTAATCTTACAACCATTACAGTTCCTGTGTGCACACAGCATGCAACCTCATCAGGATAGATGGGACTACCAACCATACCCAGAACTTTCACAGCTCTATGGGAGCTGCTGTGCTAACAAAATGCTTTCTGAATGGCTGGCCTCTGAAGCATGTAGGCTGCCCTGCCTTTTCACAGGGAGTCTCCTACATGTAGTAAAATACGTCCAAATAGCTTAACTGTTCTTTCTAAGGCTCGCTTTATCTCCTTCGTGTTGTTCAGCCTAGCAGTGGCTTGCAACTGTGTCATTTTAGCATATTGTCTATATGAATTTACGCTGTTTCTTCCAGCCTTTTCCATTCTTACATCCTTCTGTGCTTCCATGTGTCTGCCAGACTAACCCAGAACCTGAGAGACAGGTTCCCTGCATGACATTTGTATCTCAACAAGGGAAACACCATGTGATTTCCAGTTCACTGATCCAGGCCAAACAGGGTGAGATAATTTAGTTTAAACCTCCAAATCTTTCTATGCATAGTCGAGTGGAGTCATCACTCCTGGCAGATCACACTTGCTAGATGGATGCTTTGGAGCAAGACCTACTCATGATGCTGTGATTGCAGAGCCTTTTTAATTTAACCTTTTAGGAAGCAAATAGAGGCAGCAGGACAGTGAGATTCTAGGCATTGATCTAAATTGTTAGTAAATGAGGTTCTTTTCAAGCTGCCAGTGCATGGGATGAATGCTTTCCCAGTCTAACAATTAACCTTTAAAAGGCAGAATATCATTTCTGCCTTACTGCTTTGTACAATAAAAAGCTTAACCTCTTGGGAATATAAACATCTGTTTCCACTCACCAGTTTCACAACAACAGGAACGTCTCACCGTGTTGGAGAATGTGTTCCAAGATAAGTATTGCAACTTACTCTCACAGGCTGCTCAAACTTTCTGTGTATTACTCTTTGATTTGCAGTGGTACATTTCAACAATGATGGGAAACTTGGACACTTAATATGAGGGCAGAAGTTAGGTTCTTGCAAAGAGAAGAATTATATTTTAGTATTTAATTGTACAGCTGCCATATACTCTTGACTTGTTTGGAAGTTAGTTATGTTTGATGGGCTTTGAATCCATGAAGCTGAAAGAATAGGGAGAATGAAGAAAATAATGGAACAGTTTTGCACAGAAAAGAGGACAGAAGTGGTAGCAACAGAATCTCACCTTTTTACTCTCTTCTTGCCAAAATCTGGAAATCCCTGTTTAGAAAGTTGGTTTTCCAGTTTGGGTATTTAAAATACGATGACACAAACCTTACACTTCTGCCTTTATGTCAATTTCTAATTCTTGAGGACTTCTATGCATGATAAGACACTGGACTAAACAGACTTTGGATTGATACAGTAGATGTCCCCAGGAACTGTCCTTCTACATGGTTGCCTGTGGCAGTTTTTTCTTGTAACTTAATCTAAAGCAGTTGGTCACTCTTGCTGGTGTCAGGGAAGAAGATTAGGTAGCTGGACAGTGTGACATTTCCTATATCCTGAGCACTGTTGGAAAAGCCTTTCTTGAATTGTCCTGCCTCCCTGAGCCAGAATTTTTTTTAAATAGCATTGTCACAACAACGTGGCTAGTTGGATTCCATGATGGTGACAGGAGTGTGTTAACCCACATCTGGGTTTTAATTTCTCATTTTCCAGCATTAAATGTCAGAAATTCAATTAACATTTTCATTAGTGTGTTTTTATTATGCCCTTGTTGATGCTGTAAACGTGTAAGAGTGCCACCTCTCTCTTTCGCTATTTTTGAAGAGAAAAATACTAGTTCTCCCTTCCTTCCACGGAAATTACACCCACTTTAAAAAGTCTCATTTGGGAGGTATACGAGTGGATCACTAGGTAAAGAATTCATGAGCTTTGAAAGAAGAGGTTACGGGCTTGACCACTGTGTGGTGACTGTGGGCCATTATCATTGGAAGGCCTTCTGATGGAGTACCTGACAGTGTTACATCTGCCTCCTTCATATGGGACAGATGTCCAAACCACCAGAATCCCACCTAGCACTGATTGAAGGTACACTTGAGAGGCTAGCAGAAAAAACAAACAAACAAATAGTTCCTGGGTGATTGTGGTAGCTTTTCTCTGAGCACAGGGTACTTTGGAAAGTGGAGAGGTGAGAACAGATTGATTTAGAGCAGACTTACATTTTTCAGTGAGGCTGGTCATTGTGAAAATTTTAACTCTGGAAGCAGAAGCAAGATGCTGACCTCAGGGCAGTGTGGAGAATAGGCTAATAAGGTCTATTGAGAGCATGTTCAGGGTTTTCCTTGGGCATCTCTCTCTTGCAACTATTGTTGGATGCTCAGAGGTTCCAGAGACCTGGGATTTAGTCCAAGTTCATGATTTATACTGTATTAAGATATATCACTGTAAGATTTGAGGTTCTCTCTGGCACCTCAGATGAGCGACCTTGGAAAAAACACTGTTTCAGGCTCTGAGGTAGTGTATCCAAATGGTGTTCTGCTGTGCTTTACATGTGGTTGAGGTCTATGTTAGAGCTTTTTGTTGCATTGCTTTGATGTGTGGCACATCCATTCACTAATGCATGGTGAAGGCGGAGTAGTTCACCCTATAAGGCTGTCAGCAGAACAGTTTCCATTATAATGGAAATTACAAAATTAAAATTAAGAACTGTACTGCGTAACCAGTAAGTTTAAAGTCACAATTTGGGACAGCTAGGGCAATGAGAACAATCGATATCGTCTAAAATCTAGTTTCTTTCTCTCTGCTACAAAGTCATTTGGTCTACCTTCATTCTCTGTTTCTGCCCCCAGGTGAGGTTCATAGTTAAACAAACAAGATTTCCTTCAAGTGGTACTTATATTTCATTACAACATAGTCCTCATTAATTGCAAACAATTAAGAAACCGAGGAAGAAACTTTGTTTATTTGGCTGCAGGTTCTGAGATCAGTTTGAGCATTTTGACAGAATCTTGAATAAGCTCCCTAGCCCCATAGGCTTCAGTGGGGCCTGGTTTTCAACTTTAAACTCAGTCATATGAGTAACTTCGCTTTGGATGTTCTCCTTTACACAAGAAGTAGAGATAGAGGTAACTACCTTGCTCTTGACAAAGACTGACAGATTACAGAGGTCAACTCACCAGCCAGAGCACAAATACTACAAGTTCAGAGAAAAAATGTGTATGGAATAAAATATGTGGTAGTCAGGGACAGCAACCACTATTCTGCTGCAATTCTGATGATTTGTATGCACCAAATGGACATGAGGTTTCATACACAGCTTTTCAAGTATGTAGGTCCTTGCCCAGAATAAGTCTTCTTTTAGTGGCTTGCAATTATGGACAATGCAATCTGTTGGGAAAATAAGCTGCTAGTACTGTTTCTCCCTGGTGTCAAGTTTCAAATGGCACAGCTCTTGTAAATCAATCTTGCCACCTGACCATGGTATTGTTTGTAGATGAGAATAGAATCAAGAATAGCAAAGAAGCACTGGTCAGGCCAAGGGCTTTTGGTTTCCTGGAAAAATGCAGTTCTGTGTTCATCTGTACAAGAATGACTGACACTTGCTTGTGTTGCAGGCAATATTGGCTCTGAGCTTTCCTACACTGATGTTGGTGTATTCATCTCTTCCGATGGTGGAAATTCCTGGAGACAGGTATGTTTTGCAGAGCAAAGGAAAGCATGGAGCCTTTTGCTATCCTTCTTCTGAATTTTCCCTTCCCGGTGAAATGGAGCACTCATGCAGTACCTGATTTGTTTGCAGATCTTTGAGGAGGAATACAACGTGTGGTTCCTGGACTGGGGAGGGGCACTAGTGGCCATGAAACGCACGTCAGTGCCCATCCGACACATGTGGTAAAGAAACTTGTTACTCTGAGAAGGTTTCCTGATGTGGATAAGCTGACAGTGGTGCTAATATAGTTTGTGTTAACTCGTCAGCATCTGCTAGTGTCTACAAAATGAGCAAATGAGATCATTCTTATCTGCATTTTACCATCATTTTGGTTTTGTTGATTAATACAGTGATTATTGTACCATATAATACATCTCTAAATTGTACCATTTATAAAATGGCTACATATGTAATCATACATATGTAATCATACACGTGCATGAATTACTCTTCGCACCAGTCATATACCATGAGGCTTCAGGTGGTGTTTCTTTCCAACAGGCACATACATACTGAGTAAGAAGTCCTCTTTTGTACTTCAGGTATTTCTGAAAGGATGTGTCCCTTGCTTCTGGTTTTGTTTATATAACTTGGTATTACATTGGTAAGATAAATGAAGGGAGAGGAGAGGGCAGTAGGTGTTGATAAGGACAATAGAGATATGTTGTTGATGTTGCTGTCTCCTATAGGATTCCACTATCAGTTTCCAGAGATACACTGGTAGTAACTGAACAGAGTTTTGCGTGGAATAGAGCAAAATGATTTCTCAGTTGAAGATGCTGTTTTGCTATAAATGGGTTATAACAGTCCTAGCACTAAAGACACTGCTCAAAATTATCCTCTCCTTAACCTTTGCCCTTCTCCAGCACCAGCTAAGCATGGGAGAGAGGCATTCTGAAATCCAGAACTCACCTTGTTTACAGAAAATGTGTGTGGTAGCACCACCATTGGTCTCTGGTCTTGAGCAAAAGAGGGGCATGGCTAATGAACTGACCTACCCAGCTTCTAATGCTGTTTAGAAGTGAATTACCTAGAAATAACCTTCAGAGACAAGTTTTGTGTTCCTGTCTGCAAGTTTGAGTTGTCTCTCAGCTTGATGGTACTACGCATATGTCTATCTCATGGTCTTCTTGCAGAACAGGAAGTGTGGCATTCAGTCAAATAGAAAAAGAAAGCAATGGTGTTTGACAGTAGTGATGAGGTGTTAAGGTCACCTCCACCTCATTGTTGTACAAAATCTTCCAGTTAAATTGCAGTAATTCAGAAGCTGGAGACCTCAAGGCAGGCTGTCTTTATCTATCACAAGCTAATGTTCCAGAGATTTACCTTAAGAACATTAATGACTACTTTTTCAATATGAAAAGCTTCTGGACTTTGTATTCCTGACCTGACAGATAACTCTGGGATGGCTGCAACACAGATTTCTACTGAAGTTTGAATATGTTGCATTTGAGAACATTTCTTTACCACCTGAGCCAATGAAATGACTGCTTTAGTCTTGGTGTGACAGTGGATTATTAACCATAGGATATATTGGCTCATACTCTTAAGGCTTTGTAATTTTTCTAGTATCTTCTTGAGAGAAGGGGACCGAGAGTTCTCTAAGAGGTGTATGTGTTCATGTGGGATTACAAGCAAGTCATTATACACAAAGTGAGGGTTGTGATCCTTGTCTAGCTTTCTAGTGTTCGAGAAACAGGTAGTTTATTTGATCATAAACAAACTTGTTGCAGTCATAACATAATATAGATAGCTGTACTGAGTCAGAGCCAGGGGTAAGTCTAGGCCAGCCCCCTCTTGCCAGCAGCCTTCTTAATGACATATAGAGTAGTGTAGTAACAGTGCTGACCCATAATGATGCTTCCAGCAGACTCCAGCTTTCTGTCTATGGTTAGAATGCGGTGTTGCGTTGACTAGAAACATTTGCCTGTGATAGGTAACTCCTTAATCATGACTATACCTGAAATGCCCTCAGGAAAGAGGACATCAAGACCGTGTCCAAGTCTTTAGACCTAACCAAGTATAAGCCAACACAGGAGAAGTGTGTGTTAGCCAAGCATAGGTGTCACTAGCAGGAGGTACATCAGACTGTGGAAAGTTGTGCTGAGGAAGAGTGAAAGATGAGCCATGTACTGAAAGAGCTGTAAGTCATGTATTAACCATTTATGACTGTATTCTTCAACCCAGATACAACTCTTTTAATTGTGTCTTACCTTGTGAAGGCTCTCTGGATGTAAAAAGCACATTATATACAAGTGCCTGTACTTAGATTTGGGGGAAGTTTTGGTCACAGATAGATTTTCTGTAGGAGCTGAGAGCCCAGCTTGCCTTTGCCTGCTCTACAGGGGTTCCTTTCAGATGTTCTCCCTTTCCACTAAGTCTCGTGAAATGGCATGTGCAGTACTGTAAGTGCGCCCCACCCACTCTATTAAATAAGTAGTGATTTAGAGCTGTTATCAATAAGCTCCAACAGGTTTCCTCCGAAATTGTACCCTTAGGGACTTTGGAATTTGCTTCATATTGCCTTAGTAGGCACATGTTTTATGGGCAGGAATGGAACAGATTAAAGGGTACATGTATATCTATTAGTTCTCAGGCTCAGACATTGTACAATAAGTTTCATCTTGGAGAAAAGAGAGGCGGATAATTGAAAAGCCAAGAGAACTTTAGCTAAGCTAATGAAGCATGCTGTTCCTCAGAAATTGAAATGCTATTTAGATAGATAAGTATGCAAGCAGAACAGCATACAAATGCACAGGTGTATGGGAAGATACATACATTTAAATAAATAGATTTGGGGCAGATAAGCTTTTTATATGCTGTTGTACTCCCAGCTTTCTGTCTTTGGTCTATAGTCAGCTTCCTATTCTGGCAGACGTGCATTGTGATTCAGTTGGAAGTGTTTTGCTTGGTGCTGTGAGAGGCAGATAGTTAAGGAATGGTGACTGTAAGCCTTGGCTTTCCACACTAGAGATCTGAGGTTGGTGTAACCCATTTTTTGTAATACATGTTACAGTGGCCTCCTGATCATTTGGTGGCATCTCGGATAGTGTCCCTGATGCTACCTACTTGGCATGGGGAGAATTCAGTTTCCAGCAAGACCTTCTGTGGCAAATCCAGGTGCTCAGATTCATGTGCACACACACACACACATCCCCCCAAAACTTTCCTCACCTGGAAAATAAGAAACTTCTTTTTTACACACACTTTAAAATGGAAATTATTTCCTGCTATTCAAAGAAGTCTGTGCCATTATTGTCTTTTTGGTAACGTCCACTGAGAGTAATCTTTCAGCTTTCACAGCCCAGGTACCTTGCAGAATTACAGAGAACTGTGTAATGACACTGCTGAGAGAGGATCAAATAAGCTTACAGCCAATAAACCTTTGCGTTTCTCTGTTTGTTCTTTTTTTTGCTGGTATAATTTGGAGCTGGAATTCCGGGCAAAAATTTTGCAGGAGTGGTTGTGCTGACAGTCTGAGGGCAGAGGGAAACTCGGTTGCTTTCCGAAATATGGATGAGCAGCAGCCCAGGGAGCTGTCTTGTGCACCCCCCCCAAGCTGTTTTCTGCGCTTTTGTGGGCACAGACTATCAGGGTGATGCCAGGGCTGGTGGCTCCCGGAGGGCTGGGAAGCCAGGAGCTGGCAGAGGTCCCTGGGACAATAGGGCAGGATCTCACAGCCAGGGCCCATCCCACCACCAACCCAGGAGTGGGGCAGCCACAGCCCTGGGCATCAGGCACCTCACCTGGTGACATGGACAGGCCAAGACCAGGCTAGGACGTCAGGCCTGCGGCAGAGCTGGAGCCTGCCACTCCTGTGGTGTCACCGGGGCTACTGGACTGTGGATGGGGTGGGGGATGCGACGAGTGAGGCTGGAAGGGCACTAAGGCAGAGGCCACCAGAGTCCTGACCCAGCCTGTCTGCTGGTGTAGCCAGTTAGGCTGTTCATTTGCTTACTCCTTCACAGTTGTTGAGGTAGAGAGGTTGCTGGGGTGTAGCTGAGAGCAGGGTTTGCTAACCCTCCTCTGCTAATCTGTTGTACTAACTCTAATTCAACCAAGACCTTGTCAGCTGGGTTAAGATACACATGCTCTTTGATAAAAACAGAAAGTAAGGCACATGGTGGTTGTGGGTAGGGACAGATGATCAAAAGCCACTGGATTTACCTTGCCTTGTGACTGACAGTATGAACACTCTCAGCCTCTAAGAAGGGAAATGCTTTAATTTCAACCACCGTACAATTTTGCTTTACAACTGTAACAGGAAAAAGAACATCCAGATTAACCACTGACTGTGGCTCAGTTTGGCCTCCTTCCTCCACCTCTCTGTAAAATGGAGACTACCTCTGAGATCACATGCAAGGAAGTATTAGTAGGGCTAGAGAGATTGTGGCTTATGCCATATGGCATTGGTACACACATGGATCAAAACATCCAGGAGTTGGACTCAGTGATCCTTGTCGGTCCCTTCTAACTGAAGACATTCTATGATCCTGTGGTGTTGACAGCAATTTTCATGCATTCAGGTCAGGGTTGCTTATGCTCTGAGTGATGCCTCTTGAGAGGTGCTATTACAGATCCAGAAACAGGACTTGGCAATGCCCTTTGATCCCTTGTGGTCTGGTGTACATCTGGATCAAGTATACCCATCTCCTTGTTGCCAGTGATTATACTTTCTAGGCTTTGGTCTTCCAAAGTACACAAACAGCATAATTAGTTGGCTGGGAAATGGCAAATATTGGTCCTTGTCTATAAATCTAGCTGCTGGAACTTGCAGTTGCTCTAGAGTAAATCTTTTTATGTGTATAAATCTTGTCTGCTTCTATCCCAGGGTGAGTTTTGATGAGGGAAGATCCTGGAGTAAATACAGTTTCACATCAACACCGCTTTTTGTGGATGGATCCCTTGTAGACCCTGGCATAGACACCCAGATAATGACGTAAGTATAGCAGCTCTTAACTTTTAAAAAATGTGATGGCAAAAGGGGTGCATGGAGATCCCCAAGTGCATGGTAAGCCTCATGGTGTGCAGTGCAGCATTGTGTAGCTACGCATATAGTGTTGCATGAAGGCATGGTGCTGTTTCGTGGTTTTTGCTGATTGTCACAGACCCAGTTGGAGTGTCCATGCATCATGTGGCAAGCAGATGATGAAGCCAAACTTCCCAGTAGTGGCAGGGAGTATAACAAGAAGAGATGGTCCCAAGCTGTAGCTTGGGAGTTCAGATAGCACAGTAGGTAAATCTGCTTCTCTAGGAGTGGTGTAGCCCTGGTCAGGTTACAGATAAGCTGTGGTATCACCATCCATGGAAATTTTCAAGCCTTGGATAGATGAAGCCGCATCCGCCGTGATCTATAGTTGGCAACAGTCCAACTTCGGCAGGGGGATTGGACTAGATGATCTTTTGAGGTCCCTTCCAATCCCTAACATTCTGTGATTCTGTGATTCTGTGTGATTCTGTCTTGGAGTAAGAGCTTGAAGTAGTGACATCCAGAGGTCCATTCTCATAAATACTGCTGAGATGGTGTTCCTTGGATCTGACGGCCCAGGGACTGCAGTGCTCTGTATATTTTCTTCTAGGCTTCAGTCCATCCGCCTCCTTCAGTGACAGAAACGTGTACATGGATCTCATTGCTGGTGTCACATGTGGTGATGAACTGAGAGTAGGGTAGAGCTGGGTAGGCTTGTCATCAGTTTCTGAGGAGGCTTGGATCAGATAACAGTTGAGTGTCTTGGGCATTTCTGCTAGTGACTTGAATTTATTCCAGCTGGGTTGTGTGATTTGTGTTAGTATGCCTTTCAAAAACCAGACCTACATGAGCCTTACACAAACAGAAGCTACTGTCCGCTGAGGAGTGCCCTGTACTTGCAGTTGGGCTCAATTTAGCTGCAAGAAAGGGGCTGAGGGAAAATCCTCTTCAGGCAAAGGGTCATTTACGCTGTCTTCTTTGACATTTATGCCATGACATGCTGGTGCTGTAGTCTTGGGAGGATCAGGAAGGTGTACTCAACTCCTGCATAGCCCATCTGTATCTCCTGTGCTAAAGTCTCTTGGGAAGGTCAGGCTAAGTAACCATGATTATCCTTTACTCCTATAAAGCATAGGAGCAGCACTCCTAAGTGCCTCAGCACACTTCCCAAACAGTGCTGAGGCAGAACAAGTCAGCCTCCGTGTTCATGTCACAGACAGCTGTTGAGATTTTATCAGAGTAGAGGTGGTATCAGTTCTGGCAGGGTTTCTAGATTTTCCTTTACTCCACAACCATGCCTTGGCTTTGGCTTTTTCTTCATAAAAGCGGAGTATTTGTTTGTGTAGAAGAATATACCTGCTGCCCTGCTGTCTGCAAATATTGCCCCTATTTTTGCAAAGAGCAAAACCCAACGGCATATGATATACCTGTGAGCCTCTTCACAAGACTGCTGTGAGCATCCTGTTGTGGAAATACATGACAATCCCCAGCTGAAGATTACAGCCTCCATTCTGTTCACTCTACGCATTTTTTTCCAAACGCAGCAATAATGTGGCACTTTCTGTGTTGGTTAATATGGGGCTTTTCTCCAAAATTATTTGTGCAATACACAATGTGTATGTGTAACTTCACACATACGCAGGCAGACACGCACACGTGCAGAGAGATCTGAGCTCAAGTAAATCTGCATATCAGCACCTTCATTGGAATCAATGGAGTTAATCAGTTTCAACTATCTGTGGATTTAGACTATTTACTTTATAAATCAATGCAGTTTTCTTTTGAGATGAAGGATGCATTTTAAATCTAAGATTATTGTTACTTATATCTCTGTAGTCTTCTAATGGAGAATGTAGGAAGTGAGTTATCTTGCTGAATATTGGGTATCAGCTTTGAGCGCTGATTCTTTTTCTTTTGAAATCTTTGCGGGCATATTATTATTATTGCTGTTGTTACTGGTATTGTTTTTATTATTACTGTCATCATTAGTAATTTTAAAAATTATTCTTAATAGCCTGTTAAAGCCATATAAAGAAATTTCACATTATACTTGCCATGAATGTTTAGAGAAATTCCTGTCCACAGCATTAAAAGAACTGAGGAGGAAAGGGCCCATTTATAAAGCCCATATGCAAACCATTTCTATGCAAATCACTTAGGTATTTCTCACAACGAGAATTTTAGTGAACTCATGTGTAAGGGCAGTATAGGATCATGCTGAGTTTGTGGAAGCTTTGGCTGAGGAGAATCAATGCCTTTCTATTGCTACTGGCCATCCCCTGAACCAAGATAAGACACAGTGGGTGGATGTGCATGGATTTTGTGTTTCTCGGTAGAAATGCCAATGATTTCAAGAAGCTGATGAGAGGAGCACAGTTTGAGATTAGCATCTGACGATGATTAGCTGATGATGGGATCAGTGAGAGCTCTTAGAGTAGATGCAGGTCTGAGGCAGAGAGACCAAGACTGTGCTCATATTTGTGTGCTGCCAAACTGTGTAGGTTAGTGGCTTTTAAAGATTTTTCTTTCATTCTGGAAAATGCAGAATATTTCATCTAGTGGTCTCGGCTGATTCCTGTCAGGGACAGTTTCTTCCGTTGATTTGTATCAAAGTGGTCTGTGTTCACCTATTTCAGAAAAATAATATTTTGGAGAGAATGAGTATTAAATAGTCATTATACTCCAACAATTACTAACATATTACGTTATTAACAATATTATCATAATGCTATCTTATTAAAATCAGTATATCAGTAGAATGACTATTATTGCCAGCCTTCATTTTGTGGCACATCCTGTGAGGGGCTCTCTGGCTCGTAGAAAGCAGCCGCAGTTTTAGCACAGAATTTCATACCACTTCATGGTTGTTATGTGAGGAGTTGCAGTATCTGTCTGTATTGTATGACCATCCTGATCTTTTTTGATCTTCTGTGCTTTGTGCTTTGTATACATGTCCTAAGAGAACGCTAAAGAACTTATCAGTGTGGTAAAATCTGTAGATTTACATGTAGGGGCATTATATGATTCTGAATATCTTAGCGTACTTTGAATTGGGAACTACTTTTAGTGGGGAATTGGACAAGATATCTTGTAGAGGTCTGATCCAACATAAATTATGGGTTGGGCACATTCTTAGGTGACCCAATGTATGCCTAGAAAGCACTAGTCTACAGGTTTCTAACTTCTGTCCTGTAGCCCTCACTGGTGAGTGGTATATCTTTTAATGATTTCACATTCTGATGGGTCGTATCTAACATTTCTGTATTGACAAGCCATAGGGCAGCATGTTACTTGCCTGAGGTTGTCCATCAGGGGAAAGGAATTAGGTTGTATTCCCCTTCTAGTCGACTGTGATATACCCAAAGAGAAGCAGTATTTGCTCAAGAGAGTTGGTAGTCTGTACCATTCAAATCAGAGACAAGATGTTTTTGTGGGTCTAGATTATGGCTTTATGTTGTTCCAGCTCTTACTCATAATTATTATCCCTGCCACTTCATCTCCAAACCTACATAAAGAGAAATAACCTTTTTGATTCACAGTCCTGCAGATCTTTGCTATCATTTTAATAGACTCATTATATGTGTGTGCACAGACACTCATTTATAGATGGGGATCATTACGTTTGTCTGTGCTGATAAGTATATATTTATGTAGACACCCCCACGTGTGTGTATATAAATATATGTGTTTCTATGTGTGTATACTTGATGGTCCATATATATCTATGTATGCACCATTGAGCATTAATGTTTTCAGTGAGAGAATTTAATACAAGCTAGTCTGCCAACATTGCTGTGACTGCTGCCCTTGGCTATGTGTATGTCAGAAATGTAATGGTTGTAAAGGAACAGGTTACGAGCCCTGGCCCTTTTGAACACCTTCTCCTTTACACAGCTATGCAGCTTTACCAGAGATGAAGTGGGAGCATTTTTTATTCCAGGAGACCCACAACTTTACTGGCAATCCATCACTGGGTGGCAGAAGAGTGGGGCAAAATTAATAAGTAATTGAGAAATGTTGTAAAAGGTGAGATGGAGACCAGAAGAGGTTTGATGTGAGAAAAAGAGCATTAAGAGCACAGGCCGTACTGAGATAGAGCAGAAGTTCCTCTAGCTTGGTTCCATGCTCCAGCAGTGGCAAATAGAGAATGCTGAAAATATTTATTTTTTAAAATACATTATTCCCTTGTACAGTTTTATCATTTACAGATATTTGCAAATAAGTGACTTTCTTGGCCAAATATAGTATTCTTTGTATTTCTAAGATGTTCATGATTTTTCTATATTTTTTGAGGTTTTTTCCCCTAAATCCCTTTAAGAATTCAGCAGTCACTTTATCCTGTGGCCAGGAGCTCCATGAGTTAACTTATTCTGAAGAACTGACTGACTTGTGGAAGACATCAGCAAAGTATGTACAGGTCTGAAGGCACCATGGACAGATTCTGATTAACACTCAGCTGAGATTCGGCAAATTAAGAGAAGGGCAAGAGCTCCCAGGCCCAAACTCCCACCAAGTTCAAAATCACATGGGAGCCAAGAGTCATTTTCCTGTCACTTTCTGATAAGGTGATTATCATCTTTCCTCTTTAAGAAAGGCAACATTGGCTGCCTTCTGCTTAACTGTTGCTGTCACGTTTAAAAGCTGATAGAGGAAAGAAAATTACAAGCTGACACAACATCCTTGAAAGATTCTGCCCCTTTGGCTAGGGGTAGGGACCTGCAGATCTGCCACCTCTGAGTGGCTGTGCTGAGAAAAGGTGAAAACAGAGGGGCGATAGAAAATAGTGCCTTTGCTGGGATGTGGCCAGAGGAGCTTGGCTTTCCCCCTGCTGGGCCAGTCTTCACCCTCCATAGCAATGGAGGCATAACTGGCATCCCTGTTTGCAACCTCAGCAACGTGGCAGAAACACACAGAGCTTGTTCTTCCTAGAAGGAACTGTGGTTCTTGTCCAACACGTGTAAAGAAAAGGCACAGACACAGTGTTCCTCAGTTCCTACGGCCCAGCAGAAGCCTTCAAACCCTCCTGCCATCAATCTGGTCTCTTTTCACTTCACTCTACTTGAGAAAAAGAGAAAGAAGCTGTCTGAAAAAGAAAAAGACAGATTTTTCTTCTGCACCTTCTGCTGCTGAGCTCAACAGAGGATTTGGCGAAGAGGGAATCTGGAGGAAAGATTTCACCAGAGGTCTGTAGAAAGCCATATCCAACTTGCAGCTTTCAGCACAAAAAACAACAGAAGGGATCATGTACGGGGGCTGTTGTGGTGAAGGATTTTGAAGTCTGCCCTTATTTATTTATCTTCACTTCTTTTGGGAACCAGTGGTGACCAGTCAGCCTGTGCCTACTCTCAGACCTACCCAAACTGTCGGGTATTTGAGAGATTGGAAGGCAGCTTTCAAAACTTGGTTTATCCAAGTTGCATAGGTACCATTAGATACCTAGAAAGAATGGGTAGGTTTTAATTGTTAGTCCCCATTGTGGTTTTATTTTGCATTTCAGTTTTTCTTGCTTTTTATGTTTATTGCTATGTCTGTTTGTGGTGCAACTGGCTTTGTTATTGGCTATGGATTTTACTGCAAGGCTTTGACGTGTCCTTGTGAGTCCATTGTACTGTCCTCACTCATGGGCTGTGCAAACTGCAGTGTGTAAACCTACGTAAGGACTCTTCAGAATGGGATCCATGAAATTAAAATGAATCTGTGAAAATAATGACTGCATACAGACAGAAAAGTAATATTTTGAACTTGATCTGAGAACAAAAATTACAAATATAAGCATTAAGTTAGGAAACCAAAACGATTGAGAGGATATTGGCATTTGCTATAGTGAGCTGCATTTCTGTATCATCTCATCTAATTTCAAAACCTTCTGGAAGTAATGAATAGCTGGGACTTTGCAAGAAAATGATCAATGTGCTAATGCCATCAAGTGACTTTACAATGGACAAGAAAATGTGTGTTATAGGAATTCCCATTTTATCCCAGCAGATGATCAGTTTATACCCTGGAGTAAGACAGTTGATTGCCCATATCATTATCTTTGTTTGCAAGACTTAAAAACATTATTAATGGTCACAAATTAATCAGTGTCACTTCTTCCTCCCATCTTCCTCCCTGCCAGAGAAGTACTGTATTTGTTCGCCTTTGGATTGCTGCATGAGCTCACCTGAACAGCTCACAGAGGCACAATATTGATGGTGCTGCTGATACTTGCAGTATGACCTGACATCTTTCTATGGCACCTGAATAGACAAATCAGGTGATGAGAACATCTGCTTAGAGTGATCTTTCTCAGACAGCAGCATGTGATTTATCAGGCCTTGGGAAGAGGGTGTCTGTGACCTGAGATCAGTTCCCAGCAGTTGTGCCATGTACGCAGAAGATTCCTGGCAGAAGCCATAACACATGGGGAAGGCATCGGGCTCTGTGGCATGTATTGTCTGGCTTGGGCTTTCCAGGGCAAACGTCGCTCTCATTGGAGTTATACTATTTACAGTAGGTCAAATATGGTGCTAAAGAAATCAACACCGTTAGTTGTATTCCACAGGTAGGGAAATTGAGGCAGAACAAGAGACATGCCCGTGGTCAGTCACTCATCAGGATGTCATGGGGAGAGTCTGACGTTACATCAGTTCTCCTGAGTCCCAGATGAGAACTCCACTGTGCAGATGGGTTTTCCCATTTTTCGGGGGGAAGGAGATGCTGAGACATGTCTGTAATGCTCAGACAAGGTGGATGGAGAGCAGGTAGGAGGACTAAAAGGTGTGCTGACTGGAGGCTTTTATTCACCGAATAAAAATCCCTTACAGAAGGAGCACTGGTCTGATACATGATTTCCCTAAGTAATAGGACAAGTGTTGCCTGATGACAATACAATCTGGATATTCTCATCTAGAGGCTAATGTGCTTTGTTTCTTGTGCTTTTAAGTAAAGACACATGGATTACCAGTCCTGTGCTGTCCTCCTGCTAGCAGCTGGGCTGGACTGTGGGGTGAACAGCCAGGGGTAGGGTGCTGTGCACATGTATGCTCCTCGGAGTCTTTACCTGTCTGTTAGAGGAAGCCATGAAATACTCTGGTGCCCTGATCCCACCAGCCCTCAGGGACTAGGAAGCCATATGGCCCAAGAACCTTTTCAGCTCAGCTTGGCCCTGATCCTGCACGGGACAGAGGGTGGGACAGCACACCAGCTTTTCTGGGAGCTGGGAAGGCTCAGAGCTGGGTTGGCTGCAGAAGTCATTCTAACAGATGTTTTCATCATTGGGTTGCAGTGACTGATGGACAGCAGCGCTCCAGAGCAGCAGTACTATAGTTTGGGTCATCTCACATGGTTCAGGTAGTGCTACAAGCCTTTGTTCTGATGAGAGCTTCTCCTTGTATGATCATTGTACATGGTTTCGTTGTTTCACAACCCCTTTGACCCAAACCTGTGAAAATTTCCCCACTATAACTGGTCAGCCACCTCCTCGTGCTGTTGCCCAGCCAGGCACAGATCTCATCCCCTCTTCTGAGCCACCTTCTCTCTCACACGCTGTGCCAGGCAAAGTTTGTCACCCTGCTCCACCACAAACTGGCCCTGTCACATATGTTTGGAGCTTACATCTTCAGAGCAACGGCTTCCACATTTGTGTTGGACATTTCTGGTTGGAAATCCACTGATTCATAGGATGAAAGATTGGAATGACCGGGCATGCTCTGGTTATCCAGCTTCTGGCAAAGGGGCAGCACTTGCCTCTGTTGGGACTATAGACCTGTTAGCAGAGGAAACACTCAGGTTGCTGATGCCTGCCAGAATATTTTCTAGAAAAGGGAGGCAGCATCTTCAGGTTTTGAAGCTGTCAAAAACTGGTTGTCTTTCATGAATGCTTCGAAGAAGAGAGAGAACACTTCTGAAAAACAGCATTAAAAAATAATGTGCTTTCCCATCCCCCTTCCCAGGTGTCTCACACTCTCTTTCATGTTGCTGGGATTTCTTTTGAAGCAATTGTCATGTAAAGTGGTTTGGGAACATTGGCAATGAATTTTTTAGAGACTGGATTTCAAAAGGTTTGGTTTGTCATTCAGTAAGTTCTTATCTCGATAGCACTTCGGTTTTTTGTGTGGTTTTTTTTGGTGTTTGGTTGGTTTTGGGGGGTTTTGGGGTTTTTTTTTGTTGTTGTTTGTTTGTGGGTTTTTTGGTTTTTTTGGGTTTTTTTTAAGTCTCTGTCTCCCCCATTGCCTTGTTCATTATTTGTACAGCTAATGGAGAAATCGAGCCCAAGCTGTAGGGCTGCTTCATAATTATACGTTCTGCAGTTTACTTACTAATTGCACTTGGCATTACTTGATAACTAAAAGATCATGCTGTACCATGTCATTTGCAGTGGTTTTCCTCTTCTGGCACTTTAAAGGAAGTGTCCATTGAGCTGATGACTGTTTTCCAAAGCTGAAGGAAAAGGGTCTGCCACGATTGTACTGCAGAATTTTTATTGCAAGATTTTGGTTTTTTTCTCTGTATTCACAGAAAATCTTCCCCTGCCCCATCCATCTTTCCTGACCTGGAATCTGGCAACGATACAGCTTTCCATGACCAGTTCAATATGGAGTATCAGTCAGAGAATCTAGCCAATATTTTGAATTTCTCTTCTGTGGAAAATCTCCATGTCATGCATTCAGTTTCATTTGGAGGTGGAAATAAACCACTTCTTTCAGATTTCATCTGCATGAGAAATTCCGTGAAATTCTCATTTGACCCTTCCCTTTGGGAGGCAGAACACAGAACAAGATTTTCTTGAACAATTTTGTCATCATGCAAGCTGCTGCCTGCTGTTGGTATATTCTTGGTAGTTTCATTGCTGCTGTTTTTACCCCTCTGAGTAGTAGCACTAGAATAAGGCTGTATATTTGAGATGGACCATAGGAATTATGTTAATCTGCACCAACTGAAAATATAGATCCAAATTGATGGTATATTTTATTTGGAAAAAAAATGCATCTCTTCATTCTAGAAAAAAAAAACCATTTTTCTTACTCTTTTTATTCACGAACAGAAGTACAGCAGCCATGAATCACCACTGAGTTGCCCTCAGGCTACTGTTCCTAGTTAACAGGTCAGCCAAAAGCAACTGAATTAAAACCTCCAAAGAGGCTCTTAAAGACCATATTTATTGTTTAAGAAAAAAATTAGGCAGTGTTTTTTTGTTGGCAATTGCCTGCCTTTCCAGTGTCATCTTTCATCTTTTATGTTTCCTTTGTTTCCAGTCTCTTGCTCCCTGCATCATCTCACCAGTCATGACACAGTGTAACTCTCACTCTTCCATGCTCCCTAATTACTGATCCGTGTCTCTTTCAATTAGGTTCTGCTTCCTTGTCTCAATCCCTTTCCATCCAATTTCCAAGTAACCAGTGACCTCCTTTAACGCTAATTCCATCTAATCTCTAATAAAAAAACAATTGGGAGGTTTCACAGCCCATTTGGTTTTCTCTAAAGTCATGATTTATGTTTAATTCATGGGGAAATAGCTCATCTCTCACTACTCATTCATAAAGCCTAACCCCGCCAGGACAATTTGCAACTGTTCCATTGCTGCTCATGTGGTTTTGGCCCTAACGTCTCAGCTTGCACATAGGAACTAGTCTTGCTTTACTGCTACTTTCTTACACACAGCTTGCTTCATATCCATATTTCATAACAGGCCCTCTTTTTGTGTGTGTGTGTGCAATCGTCAGCATTTTCTTTTATTGTCTCAAAAGCTATAAATGTCAACAAGTGATAGAGGTACATTTATGTACCAATTGCTCCTGTAAATGTGTGCGCTGAGCCAGAATCTCTAGCATAGGCTCACCATTTTCCCAGGTAATGTAGGACCAGGATAGCCTAGCTGGCGGAGAGATAAATCCAAACCAAATCAAGGCAACTATGGAGGTGAGAGAACCTCATACAGGGTTCATGTTCAGCTAGACCTAATTTGCTTGGCTGGATCTTGGCTCTTTCTGTTAGACAACATCCCCACCTCTGGTCTATGTTACCCAGCACCCTGGATCAGAGGAAATGGCAGTGACTGTTTTGTGTTACCTCCATGTAGTCATGTCATGTTGATGCTGAACTAATAATTTCTCTTGGAGCATGGAGCACTGGGGTATAAAGTACAATAACCAGCAGCAAACCCTAGCTCAGATCTGGCTAGGCTTCTTAGCTCCATCTCCGTGCTGGTTGTATAAGTGCCAGAATAGGTCTTGCAGAAGAGCTTTATTCTCCAGGCTTGCCAAGAGCCACAGGAATGGAAGTGCAGGGCTGAGAGAAATACAGGTTTACCTGGCAACTGCTCAGGTCCACATCTACGCATCATGCCCAAAAGTTAAATAGCCTTAGAGTTCATGAGAGCAGACCAGCCGAATTTGAATAGCTCTGATCCTTGGCTTTTGAACTGATGGGTCCAAGCTGACGTCGCATGGACTTACCCTGGGTGACTCAACATGAGCCCATCTGATACCTATCCTATATGCCTATAGGGAGGAACTCTCCTGTCTCTGCTGTGCCACTATGTTGAGGGTGGTACTGGCCAAGCCCTGCTTGTGAAATCACATTGGTAGTACCTGCTGGGAAAGTCTTAGTTACCTGGTTAGATCTTAAAATTGCAGCAGTAGCAATATGTGCTTCTGTTTGATGGACATCAAAGAGAGAGTGAGCACCTCCAGTTGTGGTACATTAACCACTCAGTGCTCCTGCAGCTGTGATTGCCCAGATCTGAGGGTTGCCCTGGTTTGGGCCAGGTAACTTCATCCCCTCCAGAGGACTAGAAAATAAACAACACACTTATTTCCATGTCAGAAGATGGTTCTTCCAGACTGTACTTCATAGCACTTCTTGAGTCTACCCATCAAATAAATACTTCCGGTGCTACCTGTTAGAGGTACAGATGTAAACAAAGAGGAATGTTAACTGAAATCAGAGGGCAATTTTGCTTCACTTTCTCCCCCTGTACGCGCAGCTCCCCCTGTTCCCGCAACAAAAGTGCCGATAAAACAGGTCAGATAAAACATTTACCTATTTGCATGATTTTACTTTTTTTTTTGCTTACTAAGGCACTTCCTCTGCAAGCATTTTTCTTTTACAATAAAAGAGGAAAAAAAAGCCACAGTTGGTTTCAGCGTTTCCTATATGAAAGTCTATTTATGATGACACTGCAATTAGCTTTTCCTTCAGTGTTATCAGTGGAAGTATGTATTTGGCTCTCTTTCTGTCTAGTTTTCTGTTGATCCATCCATCTATCTGGTTGTATAGTTCATCTCAAAAACTGTTGTCTATTAAATATATTTATACTTTTTGCTTTTATTTTACTTTTAGATATTCAAAATGCTTAAAACTTAAACAGCCTATTCTGCAGGGCCTAATCTTGTCAAAATATGACTTCAGAGTCCCCTAGGGTACTTTGTGAGAAACAAAATGAGGTACCATTTCATCTCTCTTACCTTGTTGATGTCTAGTGAAGAAAAAATGCTTCAGAAAGGAGGCTTCATTTGATGTTTTGTGTAGTGACGATGAGTTTATCAGCTGCTTCCTTCCTTTGTATCTTCAGTCACCTGTCTCACTGATGGGTACAGCCGAGGACAGGAAGCCTTACCGGGGACTTTGACCATTATCTCCCATTCCATGCGAAGGCGCTAGGCTGACTCGTAAAGATAGAAGTCCTCCATCTATATCCATACCAGAACAACCAAGCACAGGCAGCTTCAATGCGTGCTTGCTCCATATAATGTCCTGCCAGTTTACTCTAGAAATGATAGAAGGGTACTTGATTTAGACATTATAACACATTTTCACGTCTGTGCCTTGGCAGCGTGTCTGAAACTGCCAGCAGGGATAGATCCAGGTGGATACAGCTGATGCCTTTCCTGTGAGCCATACAGGAGCTATTACTTGAGAAGATCTGTTTCTCACATTCTAGACAGGGATAGGGATTGAATCTATGGGCCACAGGTGGATGAGTTCTTACCTTGTGACCCACAATTCATTCTGTTGACCTGTCAGGAATGAGCAGTATTGAATTACATAAAAAGCACAACTGTTGAAGAATGCAAGGAATTATAAGGTAAAAGCAATGCAATTTTACAAGAGAACACTGTGTAAATGTAAAAAGCCTTTCAAATAGTTTCTGTACAAGCTTATCCAGTCACTATATACCACATTTGTAAATTATTGTGTATTTAAAAAACTAGTGAAAGGTATAATTATAGCAGCATTACCAATCACCTTTTCCAAAATGACTCCATCATGAATCCATAAGCATTTCGGAATTGTTTTCCAGGTTCCTAATAATTTTTCTGCAAATTGATGACATTCAGCCCTGGCAATAAAAGCCTTGCCTTGTTTCTCCAAAGAAGGGATTGAGGAGCTGCTTCTGGTTTCCTAGCAAAGGTTTCACTGTAGGTTATGCATAGAGCACTTGAGAAGATGCTGTCCTATTAGCTAAGATTTTGTGTGGAGTTTTAACTGGTAATGATGAGGGACAGAACAAAAATCTATCCTGTCTAAAGCCTGTAAATTACCATTGCTTAGGTTGGAGAACCATAGTTAAATTGAGCTTAGTCAGAAAACAGACTCTCTCTAAATGCCATCTGAGTTCTTGTATTTATTGCTTCTCAAGGACTTCCAAATCAGACTGCCTAGATGGAAAAAATCAAAATACGCTTTTTGTGATGGCTTCCCAGAGGTGGACCTTGAAAAAACAGGTTTCGTTTGTCTTCTATCCTTGCAACAATCAATTAAGAGCTCTCAGACCATGGTAGACAAAGTTATTGAGGCAAAATGTGTATTACCTTATGTCTCCTTTCCCCCTGTATCATCTTGACAGTTTAGCTAAATTTATTTTAAAAAAAAAAATCCACCTCCCTAATTTAGTGAGCAGACAAAGTAAATGAGAAACAAAGGCACATGGGAGTTGGATAAGATATTATAAATGAGATGGTATCTTCAAAGCAATGTAAGGACTCATCAGTTGAGTAGGGAAAAATAAACTCACACCAATGTCTTTTTCCATGTCTTTCCTTGGGACTTGTTTTATCCAGCCACTCTGGATACAGAAATCCAGATGTATGTGCTGAAGCACTTAATGCTAAATACTTACTGGCAGCCTAACACTAGCAGTTTTCAGACATTGCAGATCTTTGCTGTCTGCCCAAACCTCTCTGTTGAGCCTGGCACCCCAAAACAGATACGATGGGGAGGGGTCATGTGGATGCCCCTTAGTCATTATGGAAAAATATCCAGTGATATAGTTCACAAAACTGATGAAAGCGGGGTTCAACTGCAATATGTGATTTTGCTCAGTCAAGGTTTGTTCACTGTGATGGTTTGTTTAGCCATTTTTAATTCCACAACAGATGAGGCATTCAGTCACTTCCCAAGGAAAACTGAGAGTCCAGTGGGGCCCCACAGATAACATAGCACTCTTCCCCATTATGTTTGCCTGCTCTCATAGAAGTTTCAAATTCACAGCAGAATTATCTTGAAATGTAATGTAACCATCATCATGTTGACTGGTCAATCAAAAAATGCTGTAGGTGTCTGAGTTGCATTTATTATTGGTAAGCAGTGCTCTCGGGATGCAGTTGCTTGTTGGCTGCTCTGCGTATGAGCAGCTCTTATTGCTGAAGGCTGCATCGCAATGGTTGATCAGGCTTAAGAAGCTTTTTATTAGCAAGGCGGGAGGCGGGGGGGGAAGTTTCTACTTTAGGAATCAGGTGACCCAGAACCATCTCTGCAGCACAGAGAAAAACATCCCTGTCTGTTCACACTCCTCTAATTACATTTAGCGTAGTATTGTTTCCATCTAAATTATAGCAATTATATACAAAGATCTTCTTTGAAATCATTTAATTAAAGAGTTGCTAATGCTCTGTGCTTTTGGAATGCTAATATATTGCCTTCCAATTAGGAAATCTTGTTTTTTCCATTAATTATCATTATAATGGAAGAATTTCAATGGTAGAGGAGTTTTAAGCTTTTTAAAATAGATTTTAAAAGCAAGCGGTTCTGGTGATTTTAGTAAAGCACAAAGAAGCCTTTTGATCTCTTGCTGGACAGTTAGCTAAGGGTCAGTCTGAAGAACAACATTTCCCTTGAGATGCACTGGCTGCCAAAGTGTTGGATTTCTCCAGCCCTGTTATCTTCTGCTTTCAGGCAAGTGTTTGTGTTCGATTATGTTCTCCCCTCCTCTTGCTATTTTTTCTGTGTAAGAAACACCCAGGTCAAATCCTGAACTGGTGTAAATCTGTTCAACTGAGTGAATTCTGTCTGCTGAGTTGCCATTTTTCAGGAATGACATTTCAGTCATGCATCACACCCAGGGCAAGCAAGATTCATGGGGAAGCTGTGCGGTAACACTGTGACCAGACGTGTACCCTGTAGGAGGATGTGCTGAACGCAGCTGTGGCGTATGAGCTCGTGGGATTTACCCAGTGCCAAGAGACAGCAGGGATGGGAACTGCAGTTAGAACTCCTACCTGAGTACCGTTTCAGAGGTTTTCTGCATCCCCCCTCTGTGCTATTATATTTCCTAGTCCTTTCTTCTCCCACTGAGTGCCCTGACACCCCTTATTGATATGGTTTTCGTGGGATGATTTTGGTCCAGGATGTGCCTTCTCTGCTGAGGAAAAGGAATTGCAGTTTCTTCTGTAGCTTTGTTTGAGTGAGCTGGTGTTTTCTATCGCTGGTGTCCCACAATTAGGACTACACTAAGAAATGTTCTGTAGGTCCAGCAACAACCTATCTAATAAATCCATTCCTACAGACGTGTCCTTCCCCACCTACTCATTTGTAAGTTGTGGATGCATTTGTCACAGGTTCCTCTTGTATTGTATCCTCTCCCCTTTTGTCAGCTTCTTGGAGCTTGCCTCTGTGAGGCAGAACTTGGATATAGAAACGTGCCCACAGCAAACCCACAACTCCAGGCTCCCAGATCTCTCCCTGATACCCGTGATCTGAGACAGGTCTTAAAGGGAGAACAGCTGATTCCTGGATGGTCTCTGTTTTCACGAAAAACAGCACAATGCAAGGGAATTTTGGTGCAGGCTACAGTCTACAGGAGGATTTGTTTGGGCACTGAAGGAAGAGCAAAGCCTACAGCCCTGTGTGATTACAGTGTAAATTAAGATGAACTAGAGTATAGAATAGCAGCACGCTGGGGACACAGCAGGATCTGAATTGCAGTCAGTGCTTGGATCTTTTCTCTTTTGTTTCTCTTTTGCTTTCATAGGGATATTTGTAAATTATCTGTCTCATTGGTTTTTAGTCCACAATAATTAAAACAACAAAAACTTAAATCTCATAAGTGGCTTAAGTAAAAAAGTGGGGTGAAAGATTCATTATAATTAAAAAAAAAGGCATTATTTCTCTGCCCACTAAATCTTGCAATAAGGGTGATACAGTGACATTTGCTCCCTAATGAGTGTCAGAAAAGATTCAAGTTGAAGCACATATAGAGGGAGGTAGGCTGCCATCTTTGCAGGTCACTTGCCTATGGTCTGTATCCCAAATATGTTATTTCAGGCGTTCCTTTTCCAACTCAAGTGCTAAGTTTGTGCAACATAAAAGCTCAGCAGTAAAGAAACTGAGTCATGTAAGAAAGGCTTTTGATATTAGACAACTAAACCCATATATTCATCCAAATAACTTCCTTGACATTATACACATTACTTTCCAGTCTGTTTTTTTATTGTTCTGACTGATACCTAGGTGTCTGTATTAGACTTGGGGCTCTCGTGCTAAGTACTAAAGGCATGGAAGATTGTCCAACACGACTGTACAAAGAGTCAGGGAAAGTCTAAACAATCCTAGGACATCACAGGAACAGGAAAATGTTGTTTATGACTGAATAACATTTTCTGGCATCAAGCTTCAAGACTGCATATTGGCTTCTGCAACTGAGTTTCATGAGAAGTTATTTGCTTAATGGAAGCGTATCTCTGGCTGACTCTCTTCTTCCTTTATTCTTCTCCCATGCTCAGAGTGTTTGGGCACTTCAGCCTCCGTTCTGAATGGCAGCTGGTCAAGGTGGACTACAAGCCTCTCTTCAGCCGGAGGTGTAACAAAGATGACTACCAAACCTGGCATCTGCACAATCAGGTATTCCCTATGAGTACTGAGGGCATGAGGGGAGCTCCTTTTCCCATACTGTGTTGTCAGAAAGGAATGTATTTGTTCTTTTCAGCAGAGCATATGGATTTATTGCATCCATCAAGTCACAGTTCTAACCTGCTGATGCTTTACTTCCCCTGAAGCATATGCATGAATAAACAAGGGGCTAGTCTTCTGTGGGCAAGTTAGGGAGATTGTTAACTTCTCTTTGTATGAAAATATTCTATTGCGCCAGTTGGATCGTTTTGCCCCCAGTGCTCAGGGCAATGTAAAACCTCACCTTGTGATTGAATTGTAGGAGATATTGAACTCTTTGTAGCTCCGTCAGTGACTCATGAAAATAATTTTCTTTCACTTTGCCTCTATTTTCCCTACTCAAAAATGAAAATAAAAACATTTATTCATCCTGCAGGTCCTGCAGGTGTCTGTAAAACTCTGGGGAGCCCTTGAATAAAAGACACCAGAGAAGGCCAAATTATTTCATTTCATTCAAGGGACATGCTTTGCTTTTCATACGCTTTGGCTTATTTTCATGCTGGATATATTTAGGTCCTGAAGCCAGTATAACTGAGAGCGCTCAATACCCTCTGAAGATTACTTGTGTGTTACTGGCCACCAGTATGATGTCCCATTCCCTGCAGGGCAACATAACTAGAGCCAGAACTATTGGCACTGCGATATTCCTGAATGAAATCCATGAATTAGAAATGAGTATTAATTTGGCAAGGATGTGTCAGATAACTGAAGTAATAGAATTGAACAAATGAAAATAATTTAAATGAAGGAAAATTGAATGTATAACTAGGCAGCCATCTTGGGAATCACTGTTAGTGGGAAAGAGAAGTGTTTCAATTAAGAGTTTTCTCTTTTTCTTACTTCTATGCAGACAAATTATTTCTGCATCAGAGAAAATTCTGTTTATAGCAACTTACCTAAATGTGAATTTTGTTTTTAGAATAGCTACCCCCAGTAGTGCTCTTGGAAACCTTTGTGTTCAAAAACCCCAGTATAACACACCATCAAAATTATTTGAGGTCTACATCAAAGCCAGGTGTATCAAGAAAAGAGGAGGGGAGCCAGGACTCCCGAGTTTCACACCTAGACTTTGTCCCTGCCCCGTGTTTCAGGCTTGAGCACTTCTTCCCATAGTAGATTTCATCTGACATACGGAAGAAACCCTGAAGTACATCCACATTGTCTTTTCAGGATAATTCATAGGACTAGATACATTGGTGAATGCCTTCTCAAATAAGGCATAACTGGGTGCCTGTGATGGCTTGGGCACTCAGGCATTTTGGGCACATTGTCATTAGCCTCTCAACTCAATGCTGAACACACTGCACTCATGGGTCCTCCCAAGGTGGCTTTTGAGTTTGCAAAGCCACAAAAGGGAGCTAGACTCTTAGCTCCCACATCTCCCAGTGGTAATTGCATGCTTTTGTTGCCTTTTTTGTCTTTTTGACAAAATGCTTAATTTAGGGCCCAACTGCCACTACAACTGTTGTTTTTTCTTTCTCCTCTTGTTCCTTGGCTGCTGAAGGGGGAGCCTTGTGTCATGGGAGAGAGGAAGATCTATAAAAAACGCAAGCCTGGAGCGCAGTGTTCCCTTGGTCGAGACTACTCCCAAAGCGTGGTGTCTGAACCATGTGTCTGCAGTCAAGGGGACTTTGAGTGGTGAGTATGTGACTCTGGGGACTTTTGCAGGGACTGTTCTTGTAGCATTGGCAGAAGCCAGACAGAAAACCTTGGAGAGAAACTGGGTCTCATGCAGCTTTGTGGCTGTGATCGTACCATATAGCACAGATGTGATCCCCATATCCGTTGTGTGAGGGAGGCAACCCTTTCATCTGTTAATCTCCATGAGAAATCTAAACCTGGAACTCAAAAGCAGAAAATTATAAGTACTGATTGACTTTTTTTTTTGTCCATTATTCTGGAAGAGTGACAGCCAGGACTAGTTTCTGGTCCAAAGCATGTCCCTTACAGGACAAAGAGGGAGTTTCTGTGTCTTCACTTCCAAGGTCATTGAATACTATTGGAACAACCTAGCAAAACATGCATATTTTAATTGTTATTCCTCTGAATTCCTGGGAACCATTTGCTGCTTTTTAGCAACGTTGAGAAATTTCTGAAAGGGCTTCTGTCCATGACTGTCCGGCCCACCCTTGTCACATGTAGCTACTTGTCTTGCATAATATTGGTGCTTCTGACTTCATGGGGCCATAATTTCCAACCTGCTTTAAGGTCACTTTGAAAGCAGCTTAAAAATAAAATGAGGGAAAAAGGAACCACTACTTGACATTGTTTTACAGGCAGGGATAGAACATGGGAGAATGCATAATGGTCAGGATCTCTGCACAAGGAATTTCTGTGGCGAATTCCTGATAGGCAAAATTTCAAAGATTTTAGACTGTCAATAGCTGTGATGTTTGAACTTAAATGATCCAAAAGTCATTTAAATGGAGTTCAAAATACCTTGAAAGCAGATCAGCTAAGAAAACATTTTCATTTTTATAGTAAGTTATCAGGATCAGTGTCTTATTCGGTATCGGTGTGATTCCTGAAAACGTCACTTACCTTCAAATCCTCCTTGAAGAGGTGTGAGGCGTGAGATCTGCACACTTACTTGGACTTAGACCAGCTGAGACTTACAATTCTTTTTAGAACACAGACATGCTGAAATGCAGCAAAAATGAACTAAAAATATAGACCAAAATGTTTTCTTGAATATCAGAGTAGTCTGGCTCTAAGAGAGGTTCAAGGATATAGAGCAGAGATTTTAATCTTATCTGGATGGAAGTTTAATTTGTTCCTATGCCAGAATTACATCTGAGACTCCTTAGCTAGACTCAGGAGATCTTTCCCCTTTGTTTTCATCATGGGAACTTGCAGGATGAACAAACTATCTTACCCTGCAGTATCTGCCCTTGGCATTGGTATATGCATCTGAGCTGAACTAAGCACCAATCTCTAGAGATGCTTATGAATTTGCTCTTTTTTCTTTTTTCTTTCTCTTATTTTTTTTTTTTCCCCTGCTTTGTGCCTCACCAGCTTTCCATTTTCACGGTAAAACTTGTATTTTCTAAGCTGTAAGTCGAAAACTCTGGTAGCTGAATTTGCCTTAAGTGCTAGTCTGCCTTGAAAAGGGTCCGCATCAGAATACACCTTTTCAATCGACATGTTCCTTGCATGTGTTCAGTATAATTTTTACTTAACTTTCCCACTGAAATGATAGAATATTGCTGTTAACCTTGTCAGTCCTGCAGAGGAAACTCAGTTAGAGGACAGCAGGCTGGCTTTTGTTTCAGACTCTGCACTGCCAACAGAATTGTTAACTGACTTTCAATTGCAAAATTAGTATAGCTGGTGATAGTGATGAAGAACGAGATTCAGTTTAAGGGTGAGTTTTGATGCCAGCCTGCAGGGCTGACTGGAAGAAGGTATGAGGCAATCAGTTTGAAAAAAACACTAGCAGCACTGGAAATGGGGCACCAAGCTTGATTAGGTGGGCCCATATGAACCTTATGAAGTTCAACAAGGCCAAGTGCAAGGTCCTTCACATGAACTGGGGCAATCCCAAGCACAAATACAGGCTGGGTGGAGAATGGATTGAGAGCAGCCTTGAGGAGAAGGACTTGGAGGTGTGGGTTGATGAAAAGCTCAACAGGACCCAGCAATGTGCTCTCACAGCCCAGAAAGCCAACCATATGCTGGGCTGCATCAAAAAAAGCGTGACCAGCAGGTTGAGGGAGGTAATTCTGCCCCTCTGTTCTACTCTTGTAAGAACCCACCTGGAGTACTGCATTCAGCTCTGGGGTCCCAATACAAGAAGGACATGGACCTGTTAGACTGAGTCCAGGGAAGGGCCACAAAGATGACTGGAGTGCCGAAGCACCTCTCCTATGGAGACAGGCTGAGAGAGATGGGGTTGTTCAGTCTGGAGAAGAGAAGGCTCCAGGGAGACCTTATAGCAGACTTCCAGCACCTAAAGAGGACCTGCAAGAAAGCTGGAGTGGGACTTTTTACAAAGGCATGTTGTGACAAGACAAGGGGTAATGGCTTTAAACTGCAAGTGCGCAGCTTTATATTAGATATAAGGAAGAAATTCTTCACTGGAAAAGGTGGCCTAAAGAGGTTGTGGATGCCCCAACCCTGACAGTGTTCAAGGCCAGGTTGAATGGAAGTTTGAGCAACCTGGTCTCATGGAAGGTTGGGGGCATGGCAAGGCAATTGGAACTAGATGTTTCTTCCAACCCAAACTATTCTATTATTCTATTCTATGACCTTAAAAGTGATTTTCAAAGAGGAAGCGTGGACTTAATCTGCTCTGATTTGTGACTTCTAAAGGATGAGACAGTTATTTAGTCAGTGGAAAGATACAGGTTATTCTGGAATATGATTCTTCTGCCTTCTTCTACATGTTCATTTTAGAAGGGGAGGTGCTGAGAAGTACCTTCTCTCTCTGCTAATTGGAAGAAGGCTCTAGGCAGGGAGCTTATGGAGATCCGTCCCCCCTGTAGGCGTCTACAGCTGGAAGGACAGCTCCTAACTCTTTCAGTTGGTTCTTTTGAAAAGCAAAGATGTCCACTTAGCCTTTTCTGGCGGGGTTCACAGTTGCCAGTTGTTCTTGGAAGTACTGACTGGCCTGTCCCTTGCGTGTGAACTGCACAGGTTCTGCAGAGAGCCAGGGAAAGGAGGAGAATGAGCAGCTGGGATTGTGTGAGAACACTGACCAGCAGGTCCCAACAGACAGGCCCTCTGCTTCCCCAGTAAGTAGGTTTGGAGGCTGGTTCTGGTCACAGAGCATCCCATGCTACTAGGTGTGATGACACCTGCCTTCAAGAGCTCTGCAGGCAGCACAGATGACTGTAGGAGCCCCACAGCACAAGCTGGGAGGGCTGTGTCCCTCCCATTTGGTCACAGCACCCTTGCCCATGTCTGCCTCCTGCTGCAGTGCGATCTGTTTCCTGCTGTAAGATACAAAGCTGATCTGAATTTTGGGGGCAAAGACCATGACCCAGGGCCCCAGTTCAACAAATCCTCATGAGTCAAGATCAGGGGTGACTCCTGTCAACCCTCACAGTCACTTCCAAAAGCAACCCTGGCCTTTTTCTGACAGAGAGAATGGCAGAAGGAGCTCAGAAGTGTTATTAAAATGCTTGCTGATCTTTCTTTTGCCTCCTCCTGCTTCTTTATTTACTCTGTCAAGATAGCTTTCCTGAGAAAGACAGCGCAGCTGCTGGACTTGATTATTTCTTTAACTTATGCAAACCCTGGGGCTTATGAGAAGGAAGGTGGGCAGCGTGCAAGGTTTTAATATACATTTACCAGAAGTTAATGAACAAGCACAGAACCTTGAGGGCATACAGCAATGTTGTCTTTAATTTTATTAAATATTTATGCAGCTCTTTTCTTCTTTGGGGCAAAGTACATCTCCTCCTGAATATTTTTAATTACCAAGTCACTGCCAGGCATTTTCGACTGTGCAGGTTGAACCCACTGAGAATGATTAAATTGAATGTTGAGAGAAAAAGCATTAGGGAATCTGCAAACCTTTTAGAGTAGCTTGCAGAATTTTTGCCCTCGAAAAAAGAAACAGCAGCAGCCTGGGTCACTGGGAACGTAGCAAAATTTTGTCTCACCAAGCTCTTCCTAGAGACTTTCTGTTGGCAATTCAGACTCTGAACAGGGGAAGCATAAAACTCAGTGTCCTAAAGGGTACAGAGAGCTTTCAAGGCAGTGGCTTCTGTAGTGTCTGTGTTCCCACAGAGGTTTAGTTTGTTGCCATTTGTTAATCTGCTTCAGTCAAAAATCCAGAATCCTTTTTTTATTTTCCCCTTGAATCCAGTCTTCCAATAAGGGCTATGCATAAAATCTGATCCAGAACCTATTAAAACTTATGGAAATCTTTGGATTAATCCTATTGCTTCATCATTGTATTGGCATGCAAAAGCAGCTGTAAAAAGAAGTCTTGGATGAGATTGTGTGCTGTTCCAATCTTTGGTGGTCCAGGGAAGTATCAGTACCCTGAATTACCTTCCCCATGTGACACAGTATCATGTAATCCTTAGACTACCAAGTTGGCCGTGTTGTTTTAGTTTAGTGTTAGAAAAAAGTCAGCTATGGTTTTCTTTCAGGCCAGTCATAGCTCAGTCAAAGAGCAGAGAGGCCATTAACACGCATAAATATACATATCTTGGCTAGTTGTTCAGGACGTGCTCCTAGTGTTTTATATTGTTAACTGCTTCATTGGGAAAAAGTGGCACTAGATCTTGGAATTTGTCTGGTTTGTTATGAAAGCAAAGACTGCAAAAAGCAAGCAAACCAAGAGCACCCCAACAAGTGGAATTACTGGAGATTAATAGGGAAAAAAATTAGCAATACAATTTTCTTTCTGAATCTCTGCCCGTGTTTTGTTACCAAATGAAACACAAGTCCTCCAGCACTCTGCAAGCTTGGTAGTTCTGGTGTTGACAAGTAGCACATACCTTCTGTGAACTGTGTTCCTGCCGCCCAAACTCTCAATAAGCCAAATCCATGATGTTGTGGCATCCAGCCAAGCGCCACCAACACACACATGCTTTGGGGAATGAAAATGTCACCTGAAACTCTGAGCTAAGCCTAGTGAATGGGTACAGTGATGCACTCATGACTTGTCTCTGCAGTGACTACGGGTATGAGAGGCACAGCAACAACCAGTGCGTCCCAGCCTTCTGGTTCAGCCCGTCCTCCCTGTCCAAGGATTGCAGCATTGGTCAGAGCTACTTGAACAGCACTGGGTAAGTGAACCTTGCAATCTCTCTGGTTTTGGTGACCTTGCAGCAGACAAGATAACCTGGATGGTTCTTTTTTTCTCTGCATCCCACCTGGCTCTTTTCCAGTCTTATTCATGAGGTAATGTTTGCCACTGCATCTGTATGGAACATTGCCTCATTCCTCACAGGCAGGGAGAAGCACATTAACATAAGTGACATGTAGATATTGTATTGCTATCAAGTGATGTATGATCCCTGGAGCCTAGACTTGGAGCTCCCCTTTGCTGCAAAATTAAAACACGAATCAAGAAGGTCTATCTGAGAGACAGATGAACATTTAAAAGGACAGGTTCAAGGTATTTCACATAGGTTTTTGTTGAACCTCTTCCTATCTTACAGCTTCTATTTATAACAGCTTCTGGGGCGGCTGAAATGAGCAATTTTTAGCCTAATTTTTTTTTCCTCTACCATTGTCACTTTGTATATATAATGCCTTGAGATTTCAGACAAGCTACATGTACTGGTTTCTCCTGGTTTTACCCAGAACAGATAGCAAGTCTTGGTTTATTACAGTAGTATTGCTTTGCACGTGCTATTCTGTCATGCGGAGGATACTCTGCAACTCTGGTTGCACTAGCTGGTGCAAAATTGCCATGTTTCTTCTCAGGCAGTCCAGGCCCTGAAGACTCTGCAGGGCTGCTTCTGAGTCACGGGTCCTGTACGCTTGGTTGTTATGATGGGGTTTTTCATGGCCAGTTGATGCGGGTGGCTGAACAAAGATGCTGTTGGGAATCTGGAGATTCAGAGACCCACTTTCAGCTGAAAGGTTACTATAAAATATGGGACATAATTACAGGATCTCTGGGCAGGGTGACTGCTTGTAGCTCTCTTGACAGAGAGCAATAAGGGAATAGTTGAGGTCTGTGTCTTTTTAACCAATACTGTATTTTTACTGACACGTTACTAGAAAGGGTTAATCCCCCTCAACAACACCAGCAATAGCCAAGTGTCTTGCTAGTTAGCTAATCTCTTCCAAGAAGAGCCAAGAGAAAAACCCATTCCTTGACTCATTTTAAAATTGGACTGGACAAAGCTCTTGGCAGATCATTCCAAGTGTCTTCTAGCAGAGTACAGGCAGACAAAATGTAATAAAAAGCATAATTAAAAAGCTGGGATGCAGGGCACAGCCCTGCAGGCATGGGGAGTTGGGGGAGTTCTCTACCTTTTAGCAGTGAAAAATAATTCACCTCCACATTGTGTGTCTGTTCTCGGTGATGCTGCTGACAGTCTCTGGGGAAGTCTGGATTGTGATTTGTTTGGTTTTCTCCAATTTAATAAAGCATTAGATTTCTTTGATTCTTCCATTCAGTGAGGGAACCAAGCAGACAGCACACATATTAATATGGAGAAACAAAACAAAAACTTTTCCACCCACCTCCTGAGCCCAGTCTCCTTTTGTTACGTTCCCCAGGTACCGAAGGATTGTGTCTAACAACTGCACAGATGGCTTGCAAGAGAAGTACATGGCCAAGATGGAGAAATGCCCTGGAAAAGCACCTCGGGGACTGCACATCCTCACCACTGATGGAAAGTTGGTCACGGAGCAGGGACACAATGCCACCTTCATCATCCTTATGGAAGAGGTGTGTTAGTGGGCTCAGCAAACCTTGCGCTGTGTGGTAGGGCTGGCACTCTTTTCCTTTACCTGTCAGGCTGCTGAGAAGAAATGATGAACACTCCTGAGATTCAAGCCAAAGGCATATTTGGCCAGTTTTCTTGTCTACCTGTGATGATAAAGCTGATGCTGAAGAAAGATTGATCTGGTCAAAAATATATTTCCCCACTAGCTTCTTGCCACCTCCAGTGAGCTGCAGTTTATGGACTTCGTGAGGCAGAAATGGTGTCTCTATGCTTAATAATTCCGTTTCTGGGATGAAAAGCTTTAGCTGAAGCTTTGCTGGGAAAGGTTAAAAACAGCGGGGAACATTTTCAGACTCATGTGGAGTGAGGGACATTATTGTTTTGCAGTAGGAATTAAGCCTTCTTAAACCACCTCTGAGCTCCCCAGCCCATATCTGTTTTATTTATAATGTGGTAAGATTCCCTCTGTAGTCAACAGTAGCATAAATGACACCAGGACATGCTGGTGCCAGAAGCATCAAAATATTGAGGCACTTCTGGCAACCTCTGCGAAACAGGTACCCCTCTGTTCAGCAAACGTGTATGATGCAGCCTGTGTCACCAAGACTTGTGGCTTGGTGGAGGGATCAATAACTAAGGAAGGCACTTAGTATGCATTCAGGCTGATAGGTGGATTTTTCAGATGATCTTATGCCTGTTCTGTGATTTGGTGTTTAGGGATATATGTGACTGCACCACAAAAAGCCCTGCTGCATTTGCACACCTTCCTGTCTCTGAAGTACCCTGCCTCTGACAACAACTAGCAGTAGGTCTCTAGGGAAACAATATTAGAAACAGTGCAAACCTAGTGTCCCTTCCCCTCCCAGTCCCAGGAGTAGCCTCCTTTGGTAACTTAGACCTTCAAAAAGACAAGAAGCTGTTGTAAATGTGAGCATGCTGCCATGGAGAATTTTTTTCTCATGATACCTTGTTTTATTTTTTAATTTTTTTTCTAAACACACACACTTCTATTAATTTAAATGCTTATATAGTAACTAAATGTTTCATTGGGACCGTACTAATTTAACAGGGCCTCTTTACATACTTTTTCAGAGGTTCATGCATGCTCTGCTTTACACAAAGGAGAGTTCTTGTCTACCTGGCTGATTCTTTTATATTCTGCAAACTTGACATGGTAAGACGATTTGTATAGACACTGCTGAGTGGGAGTTCAGAAAAGAACAGACATAATCTAAAAATTAGGAATCTAGTAGTAATTTATTAAGGAACTCAAGCGGAACTGCTGCGTACAAAGAATGATAAACAGATGGGGAATAAGGCAGGAGTCAAGGCAGATGAAGAGTGGAGTCTTTACAAGGCTTTAGAGATTGAAGAGGCATCTGAATAAGTATGTGAGGGCATTCACTCTATGTCCTTTGTTGAAAAATAAGCATAGTTAGAAAAACATTTCATTGAAACAGTTTTTTTTCTAAGGGAAGATGATTTTTGAGAACACGTCTTTGCGTGAACGGCTCATTCCACAGAGAGTTGTTGTGTTGCACTTGTTTCTTAAAGAACACACATTTAAGGGGGGGGGGAACAAACCAAACCAAACAAACAAAACAAAACAAACCCACCAAAACACACCACACCACTGATTTTGGCAAAATGTATTCCAGTCTTTCGGTGTGAACCTGAGACAAATTAATTGTCATCAAAGTACTCCTCGTTATTTGGAAGAAATAATTTCTGTAGAAGTCTTAATTATTACGTATCATGCTGTCATACAGATTAACTCCTTCCTCCCTCCACCTTCTCTGGTCTCTGTTTCTTGATGGGTTGTTTCGCACCTATGTCTACACTCCCTATCTGAGCCAAACAGCAGTCTGGCAAGCTCTATTATGGAGACATGTGGTCTCCATTCAGCCTTCTTACAGTTTCAGACTAGCCCTGATCAGCAATTTTGTGATTAGCCATCAGTTCCTTTCTACCTTGTAGTACACACCCTCCCTATATCGATGTGACCGAGTTTTATGCTGTCCAACGCTGAATTAATGTTTATAGATTTAGCTTTAGTATTGTTGTTCACAGTGGTAATTCAGAATATGTTCATGACAAGGACAACATCCAAAGAAATGCAGAATGACTGATGATTTTGCTGGTTTTAGGAATACGAGGTTGGACATGCGAGGGAACATGAGGAGATAAGAACCCTTTTCTAGCCTTTTTTTTTTAAATCCAAGTTTTGAGAGCACAAAGAAATAATATACTGCCAAATTGCTGTTGTATGGAGTTGTCTTCTGGAGCAGATCTATAATCTGGTTTTGCACCTGATCTTTTCCCTGCGTCCCCACCTTCCCTCTGAGGGTACACAGACTCCCCTCAGGTCTAAATGGTTGTTTACAAGGCAGCTGCAGTTACGGAACTCTTGTCATCTGTTTATGCCATCTCACAGATTCCCTCTTTCAGTAATCACAAGGTGATGGCAAAGCTTTATAACAGGGTTGTAATTGCAAGTAAGCTGAGAAGTCAAGCAGTGACTATTCAAAGAACAAGCCTCAGCAAGTATTTGAGCTCTGCACATCTGCTACAAGCTTGCTAAACTGTGTTTATAGAAAGAGATGGACAAATTCTTGTAATATTTTTATGCAAACAACTTGAGAGCTTCATTAGAAAGAACCAAAATATAACACATCATGTATATACATTCCACTCCCACCTGCCCCAAGCATATGCTGGATGAAATAAAGTCCTCCTGAAATCAGTGGGAGTTTGGCTCTGAACTTCTGAAGGCCAAAATTTCAACCACTGTTTTGTCTCTACAGTTTTTGTCACTTTGCTATCGCGGCTTCCACGCAAGAAAATTTTCCCATACTGATCTTGATGGGGAGATGACTTTGAAGGGCTGTTCTATAGCAATACTCATCTCCACTCATTCCACTACTCTTCGCCTGCTCACTGATTTCAGTACGCAGAGCTCCAATCTTCACGACAGCCCCTAGCTCATTCCCTTTCAGTAGTTTAGGGGACTTAAAGAAATACATTCTGCCTTTTGTATAAATACAGAGAGCAATGATTTTTTTTTCCATTGAAATGCCTCCATTTCTTTTTTAATTTATATTCATAGACTCCAGAATATCTGGCATTGTGTGTGGAGCTAGCATGCTTGGTTTAGTATTTTATATACTGGATACAGAAGTATGCAAAGGAGAAAGAAAACAGGATTAATGTGATGGGCAGGCTTTGCACTGAAGACACAACTCATAATAGGGTGGAAAGATTATCTGCTACTGTTCAGTCATGAAAAACGTCTTCCTGCTTCTCCACTTCAGACTTTCTCATTTCAGATATGATCCTATTGGAGAAGCAAGGGGGAAACAGAAAATATAATTGTAAGGCATGAGAGAGGAGCTGCCGTGATGAGTTCAAGAGATTTCAGCCTGAGGTCATCAGTGATGAATCTAGTCCAGATCAAATCTTTATCTTCTGTTCAGTGTCTTCCATATTAGATGAACTTGTGGTTTTAATACATTCCCTTGAGAAGCGGTTTTGAAAGGTTTAACAAGCTCTGGGAGACTTCTGTCAAATAACTGCATATCCCAAAAGTGTAATTTCACCCCTGCTAGAGAATTTTTTAGTGACTTAAAGAACTCTCTGTCAAAAGGATGTTATTGGCTGCTCAATATTATAGATCGGATTTAGTGTCACTACCACTCTAGTCATCTATGTTTACTTTTTGGTTTCTACTGTATTTTTTCTAACCATATAACCAGATATCTGTATTTCAAAAACTACATGTAATAACCCTGCTAATATGGTTGTGTACCTAAAGACTCTACGTATACACTCAAGACAAACCGACATCTGAGAAATACCATTCCTACACACCAATTTGTTAATGCAGGTGTAGCCTATGAGGAAGATGAAGTCTGAGGGGCACAATGTGGTCCTGATCATCCACACAGGGGACCTGCTTCCGTGTAGTCTGGCTTCTTGTCTGTGCTCCCAGTTTTCCATCCAAAGGACAAGATGAGGTGCATTCTCAGGACGGGGACCAGTACCAGAACACAGCGCTGCCATTGCCACTTACACAGGCTGATGGCAACTGCCAGTAAAACAGCAGGTCCTGTGTGTTCGGAGTCAGTGGGAGGAATGACTGGGAGTGTTTGCCCTTTCATGGGTGTTTCTATCTCTGCAGAAACTGTTGTTGTGCACCTTTGGTCTCAGTTGCTGATCATTTGGTCAGAACAGACCATGAGCTATTTAATCATGATTTAAGGACCACTTTTTCTGTGATCCAGCCAATATTCTGGCTTTATCCTGACTGTCCTGGGATGATAAGAAGACATGATCCAAAACGGATCTGTGCTACGTATGCATGTGTTCAGACCATATGAAAAATCACTTATAGATTTGAGGTTCATAGCCAGAATTTAGTCTGCGAGCCATGTGTTTTGCCACACACAGGTCAACTTGAAAATCACTTTTCAGAAAAAAGCTGGTGCTGTCAGCTCTAAAACTTTTAGGGACTGTCATGGGTGTGTTGTCCCAGGCAACCTTTTGCCTTTGTCTGATCTGCACAGTTTTTCTAGGAAGTCACGGTTTGTTTTGTGCAATACCTGACCCAGAGGCCTTAGTGATACCTGTGAGTTCAGTGGTCTCTGTCAGTGAGCCCAGGGGATGCAGAACCCCACAGGGCCTGCGCTGGCTGTGAAGAGACTGGCGGTACCTCAGAACTGGCTGTGAGTTACATGGTTGCTTCCCTCCCTTAGATCAGTATGTACCGGAACCATACATTAGCTTTGGTCCTGACCCTGTGCATTTACAGCTATAATGCGGTTCATCAGATGGCCAAGAAATATTTCAGAATTTCCTATTAAAAAAAAAAAAAAGTTAAATTCAGAAGCAGGATTTTTTTTTCCTATTACTTCGGAATCTCACTCATCCTCAATACATCTGGGGATTGGTTTCAGTTTTGGGCTAGGAACATCTCCAAAAGGTCATATTATCATCATAAATAGTGAATACAGTGGGTGCCTTTCATGAAAGGAAATTACTTGGGCTAACACATGTCATATATAGGCAGAAAGCTACAGATATTTAATCTGAGGTGCAGTTTTATTTCAATTTAGTGAAATCACTGCAGTGGGCTTTAGCTCTGTTTCAATTAGCCTTGTTTTGCGTTACTTTTAGTCAGCTGGGGATGAGTATAAAGTAAGGTTCCAAGACGCTGAAATAACAGACACTTCTATGGTTCAACTACAGTGATTTAAAGCATGATTTAAATTAAAACAGTGCAGCTGCTGCCTCTAGACAATACCTGTAACGCTGGAACCTCTTGTCTCTTGTTCCCTCCTTCATTTAATAGCTGTCATTGACAGTAATCCTAGAAGGAATTTTCTCATCATCTACTTAATTCTCCTGTGTATCCAGGCCCTATCTCTGTGTTGACTGACATTAGACAAAAACTGTCAGTCCTCAGTGTGGGACTCAAGCTGTATAAATTCAGCGATCCTGAAGTTACATGTCTAGGTGAAACTAGTCATCTAGCTTCTCTGTCATCAGGGTACAGGGATGGATATTTGGAGAAGATGATTCATGTCACCTGTCCCAGTTATCTTAGGATGGGATGTGTTGGTCTCTTGCTGTCTTTCTTTTTCACTGACTATACAGATACCTGTAAAACTAACTTAGACTAGACTTACAGCATCTCAGTGACTAGGTTCTGTTTCTTTGGAACATATTGGAGAGCTACTTCAACCATTGTCCTGTCTCTAGAGCATTCCTGATGCTCCTGTGTGCATGTGGTAATTGCTTTCCAGTTAGCACGTAGCCATCCATCCGTGTGGTGCCCCCATCTCACTGCCTCTGGAGCTACTTTTTGGACACCGCCCATTCAGCAAAAGGCTGTGCAAAGCCCTGCCCACTTCAGTGACACATAAACCTCAGCCATGCATTGAATTAGATGACTCAAATATGATTCCCTTAATATAGGCATGTTTGTCATTATGCCCACCCAAAATCTCTAAACCCAAGATAAGGGAATAACATCTCTTTATAGGTATAAACGTTTGGCTATTCTAAGCATTGCTACTATGTAATTATCTGGTGTTGACTTGAGTCTGGCCCCTTTAGGGACTGACAGAACAAAGCCAGGCTGTTTTGGTGAAGTTATGAGTCTGTGTCCATACTAAGAAAATGGAATCGAGAAGTGGGATGAAGGGCAATATTAATCACTCTTATCAGCCCAGATTCCTAATCCAACCTTCTCTGTTGCAGGGTGATCTCCAGAGGACAAACATTCAGCTTGATTTTGGAGATGGCATTGCAGTATCCTATGCTAATTTCAGCCCTGTTGAGAACGGCATCCGGCACGTGTACAAGAGCGCTGGCATCTTTCAAGTGACGGCGTATGCAGAGAACAGCCTGGGCTCTGACACCGCTGTCCTCTTCCTGCATGTGGTCTGTAAGTACTTCCAGCTGCTGGATTCCCTGAGTGAAAACCTGACCTCACTGAAAATCCCTGCAACTCCAGTGGGGCCTAAAAACACATGCAAACCCACCTACATATGCAGCTCATGTTCTTTGAGAGGCTTGGGCTTTCAGACACTTCCATCTTGTAAGTAAGCTTCACTGGATGAAGAGGAAGGGCAGTTTCGTTTAACACAAGTATATCTGTAGTCGTCACAGATACAGAGAAAAGTCTGAGAATGTTTCTCAGGCTTTCTGAAAGGGTCAGAGACCAAACAGCATGTGAAAAAAAAATAATCCAAACGTGTATTTTCAAGATGCTTCTAATACCAAGAGGTTTAGATTAATCTACTAAATTTTGAGTCAGTTATTCAGGATTTGGGAATTAACAGTGCTTAATAAATAAAAAGCATTATGCTGTGTGTACTTCCTGTGATATGAAGGCACTGAGGGCTAATGCGCTACTTTTCATGTTTCATGTGTTCAACACGCATCCCTGACCTTTCCCTCCTGTTTAGTAGATCAGTGCAGTTTCTCTCCATTTGGCACACGAGCAGATTCAAATGTCGAGCCCCCAGCTGGCTTTCTCAGAGCCACAGGAGCGAGCAGAGGGTGTGGAATGCAGGATGAGACGAGGAAGATGCCAGTTCTTTGTCCTGCTCTCAGACTACTAGATCTCCCGGGCAGAGAGCTCCATCTGTATTCAGATGGACCTCATCAGTTTTGCCTCCAATGGTGTCGACAGCCATGTGTGTCTCCCCCCTTAGCCTGTCAGAATGTCTTCTAGCCATTTCTTCTGCTGGGAGAAAGCATGTCAGAAATTTCCAAAACTCAAGAACTTTTTTCTTCTTTTTAATTTCAGGCTCCCTGTGTGAAGGAATAAACGTTCCTTGAAGATTTTATTATGCTCATAATTCCCTCAAAGTCAATCATGGCTGCATTTAACAACCTGTTATTAGAGCATTAACAGTTTTTTCCTTCACCTTGGGCCATTAGCTGAAAAAAGTGATGGTACCTGGTAATAACAACCAGCTTTGTATGGATTATCTGATTTTTCTCGTAGGAACTGCTTTTTCATGATGAGGATTTTAGAGCAAAATACAAAACGGGGCAGGTGCTTGGCCTGGTTGTGCTACTCTCCCCTCTTCTTCCTCAGCCTCTCAGATCTCTCTTTTGAATTTTATAGCATTTTTATGTGGCCAACTTCTTATCATTTTCTCTAGGGAAATATTTTGCAAGCATTTACCTTCATGCTAACACTGAAAAAGATGATACTTCAGTATTAGACTTTTAATATAGTTGGATCCGCTAGTCAATATAGGAGGTTTGACCTTGAAGCTCAAATGTACAGAAGAAAATGGCTGCTATATAAATTACCCTTATTATACAACCTGGCTGCTGCTGGAATCCCGTGCTGGGGGGGTGCGGAAAGGCAAAGCAGCTCCTTAACCTCAAGCAATAGTAGTTTTCTACCCTGCAGCTTTATCAGTGGTCTGTCAGCCTTTCACCTTTCTGGAATCTCTTGTCAAGCTGCTCATCTCTTCATTTAAAGGAAGTGAAGATGTTAGTGTTTTTCCTCTTACATGCACTGTCAGAAAATATTTGAGAGAACCTCCTATTCTCGTGAACCCAGAGTACTTGCTGTGGGCAGATATCAAGAGTGATTTGCTGGTAGAGACCCCTTGGGAAAAGGAGAACAAAAAAGAATAAGTTTTAAGGAGCCATAGCCAAGGATAGTGTCCCATTGTGCTCAGAGCTGTGTGTTCTGGTGGTAAAAGAACAGCTCTTGCTCTCCAAAAATCCTCATAGTCCAAGTAGGTGGAAAAGTGATTAATGTCCTCATTTCATGCTTGATGAGCTGAGAGGTAACACAAGAAGATCGTCTCAGTTAAAATCAGCAAATTTCCTACTTCCCAGAATTAATGTCTTATTAGAAAAAGAATTAAATCTTACTCCTTATTTCATGCTTTCCTTCTCGCAGTGCTTGTATATCAGCTTGCTTTGTTTTCTAAGATACCATCTAGAAAGACTCAGTAACACAGTCTAATGTGCAACAGTTATCAGCTGAAATTCAGTACCAATAAAACCAAGAAAATCAAACAAGGAGGAAAACAATGGAGATGGTAAAAGCTTAAAACAAACTAACAAGTGAACCTTCAGTATTTTCTACACTTTTTTTTTTCCTAGAGAGGAAGTGGCTTTTTAATTCTGGACTTCACGCACTGGACTAACTCTGGATATTTGCATTTATCAGACACAGCTTTGCATTGATAACTTTGTTATTTTTTTAACTCTTCCAGAAACAAGATCTTCTGACAGTTAAATGCTTTGATGTGCCAATGCACACATCTTTCAAATAGTTTCTGACTAGTGGTAACTAGTGGTAACTGACTCCCTAAAGACTTCTCAAGGTCAGGCCCAAGTCAAAAACACACCAGGGATTTCCAAAATCATTAATCTTTCTTTTGGAGACCTAAAAAACTGTCAGGGTGTATTTAATCAAATCATAAATGCTTCATATATAATCAGATTCAAGCCATCTTGGCTAAAACGATTTTCCCACAAATCTTGGTAGCTCAGTGGATATATTATCAAGAAAATACCTTTTTTCTCTCTGTGTCCTATCCCTCAAGCTTTCAATAGCAGTTTGCCCTATCCAGTGCAAATCCAGTTCATTGTTCTCCCTTAAACTGCATTGAAACAATTATTTTAAACACGGTGCTGACCCTGTCTGAAATTAGCACTGTGCAAAATATGTATTTCTGGCTCCCCTAGAATTAAGAGTGAGAAAAAAAACCACAATGTATGCATTTATGTTTGTTAATCTGGTATCTTTTTCTGTTGCTTACTGACTGCTAAAATTCTCATGCATTGCTACAATAGAGTCTTACTCCTGACATATTTATTTGAAGGAAATATCCTTGCTGTTCACAACTGCACAGGGACGATTTAACGCAAAGCCTCTAATAATGGATTCTCTCACCCCTCAGGTCCAGTGGAGCATGTCCATCTGAGTGTCCCCTTTGTCGCCATCAGAAATAAGGATGTCAACATTACTGCAGTGGTTTGGCCCAGCCAGGCAGGCACACTTACCTACTTCTGGTGGTTTGGCAACAACACCAAGGTACAATTTTCCTTTGGTTCCTTTTTACTTCCTACCAAACAAAGAACTCTCCCAACCCTAATAAAAACTTCTCGCTTTTGCTTGGTTTGTGTTTTAGCTTTTTCATCATCTAAAAAGGGTTTGTCATTATCTGAACTTTAACTTTTGTGAGTTTATTTCCTCCTGTCTCATGTTGTTCTTGGGAGTCATTACTTTTTTAGATCCGGTTATCAGCCCTACTGAGCTTTGAAGACCACTGTTATTACCAGTGTTCACTTACAACTTAACTGAATACATATATATATCCCACTATATATGGGATAATGCTGGCTTTCAACATAGCATTTAAAAACTGCTGGTGTTCAAATAACCATGGGAGTTTCCATTATGTACCAGTATGCAGTATATAATACTGGATTCCAACACAATACTTTAAAGCTGTTGGTGTTCAAATAACCAATTCTATCTAGAATTTCAAGCTAGACTCACAACGAACTGTTTGTGTCTATCCGTGACTATTGTTCAAAGTCTTTGGTGTATTGGAGAGAGAGGTGAGACTTGTTTGTAGTGAATTTTCAAATTATTGGCCAAAAATTATTATAAAGAGCTTTTTTATCAATAATTAGATTTAAGTGAAACTACAAGTTGAGGCCATGCTTTCAAATGAAGAGCAGGATTGCTTATTAGCTAGTTTTTATTACAGGCTTAATGAGTGACACAGCTGACACACAGGGACTGTCCTCCATTATTATGTTGTGAAATGTACAGACAGTAATTTTGCAGCATAGTATCTGCTGTTATTTACAAAAGCAATTTAAATCACATCATTGTCTACATCATTGAGATGGGCACTGAGGTGAGACCACAATAGAAAAAAAATGAGGATTTTACATGAAATATGGAACTTCAGATAAAAAACAGCAGACACACCAGTATTTTATTTTCTCTTTGACAAACCTTCTTGCATTTTAACCTCTTACCCTAGCCACGAACAGAAGCAGGAGAAAAGAAAAAAAAAAAAAAAGTAAACGCTGTGTCTACAGGGATTTTACCTCAAGTTAGGAAGCTCAGTGTAAGAACTCACCTCTTTTTGTGGAATGATAATCGAGGCAGCAGAGGAGCTCAGGAATATAAACCACTAACTATAACTCGGCAGGTTGCTGTACCCTGGTTGAGCTGTGGCAACCACCCACATACACACATTGAGTCCATGACAAGCACCAGAGAATTCCACATAGTTTATACTGCACTGAAATAGGGGGATGCAAGATCACATTACAGTTCTGATAGTTTTGGTTCTGCTCACACGTAGACAGCCATTGAAGTACGTGAGACATTTAGGTACTAGTAACTTGATCATCTGCTTAAGTCATCCAGGTGTCAGAGTTTTCCAGCCATTGCTTTTGCCTTTAGTATAGTAGTTGGTTGTGGATAGGCCCTTAAAAAAAGATTTTTTTGGAAATAAAAAGTAATCTGTTTTATCTTCTAGCTGAAATTTCAGACCCAGAGGCAACAGAGTACAAGCAGATGTGGATGAGTTTGGGATGGATGCTTTGGACATAGCTATACATGGAGTAGCTGATCCTGGTGATAGCCTGGAGTGATTGTACATGTTGTTGAAATCTGTTGAGGTGCGGATTAGTAAAGATGGTGCCACTCTACCTGTAGCCAAATCAAAGGCAAAGCTTTATCTCCAACTACCTCATAAAATGTACTTAAGCTCTGACAGAAGTATGGCAAAGGATAAAGATGTAACAACAGCAGCCACCTTTTTCTTTTTTTTTCAGGACAACAATCTACATCATATCAAAATTCCTTCTGGCATGTTTAACACACATGTCAGATCCTTCTCTGTGCTCATTCATGGGCAAACTGGTGCTTTTAGTACAGGTGGAAGATGGGGACACTAATTTGTGTGTGAATTACAAGATGAGATGTGTAATATTGTGCATAGTGACTGGTATTGTTAGGTGATATATTGTGCTTCCATGCTGAGCGATTGCAGCTTCTTTTCCTGTTGAGCCTGTGGGCACCTCAGGCAGAACCAGATGTGTCTTGTGTCACTGTGCACTCTCACTAACGTACACTCTGTGCTGCTGTACAGGACGTTGTCTTAGACTCAAATGATCTGGCTGAGGTTCTTCTCCTGCCCTTCCCACCCTGCTGAAACCATTGTATGACATTTCTACTGTGCTAATTTTTGCAGCATACCCAAAGGCCAATTTGCTTGGATTAACACAGGTCCAGTTTAATGAATGTGTCCAGCTGTCTAATAAGTTTGAGCAAATGAAGCTTAAACTACTTGATTTAATTTAGTTTCCAGGTCTTGGTGCTTGAATTAAAATTAAGGAGCTGGCTCAATATTAAAACTCCATGATGGAGGTGAAATCATCCATGATAATGGAATGGCCACCATATACACATACAAAAAGGAAAAAACGAAATTTTAAAGGCCAGATTAGTTCCTCTTATCTGCTGTTTTGCAGAATCACAACTTGGAATGTCCAGGAAAACTGCTAATACCACTGCACTTTGACATAGGTCTATTCTACTTATGCAGTATGTGTGTATATCTAAGTATATGTTAGCTAGGCCTTCAGGACCAGCATAAGCTGACACCCTTGCTGAGTTGCTCTGAGGCCCCCATGATCAAGATTTTTTTTTTTCTACTGCTTTTTCAGCTCATGGATGAGGGAATCAAAGGAATGTGGCATTCTGCAGTGGGGGTAATTTATTTGCCTGCCTGGTTTATGCCAGTGGAAATTTGTCTATGTGAATGGCACATATGGCCACAGCTGTGAAATTCAGGCAAACTGGTGGTCTAATGGCATGAAGTGTGAGAGCTGGATGGTGAATGTTTAGGGGTTTTCCTCTGGAAACGAACTAGCAATGTGGTGAAGGGACAATAGCAAACGTACAATGGTTTTATCTGTTCTCTTAGACCTCTACGTGCTTTTGCAATGGACGATAGGATCACTATTTCCATGTTAATGGTTTAATCTAAACCAAGAGATTTGTCTATAGACCAGCTGTCAGATCAATGGCACCGCTAAGGCTAGACCTTTGATTTTCAATATGCAAATCTCTCTTCCCAAACGTGGTGCACTTTTCTCATCTAGATGTGTATCAGTGTGAGAGCTCCCTGTGCAAAGAGGAGAGCTGTAGTGCTATCAAGGACATTTTTGTTTGAGAAGGTGCAGATAAAAAGCCAGTCTTCTCTGCCAGGGATCTGAGCTGGCTAAATGCAGGTCAACCTTACCCTGGAAAGCATTCAGTCACATTCAGACAGCAGTGTCAGCAGGTATTATGCCATGCATTTGGCCTCGTTAGCATGGTTTGCCAGCTTAAGGTTGGAGCAAGCTTACAGGCTCAAAACGTGGACAGGGCAACACTGGGTGCACTCGCTCTATCTTGAGGAGAGTTGTTCTGAGTTAGATAGATTTGTGCTCATAAGAGCAAGGGCTGGTTCTGAATCTGAACAATATGGATTGTTTGAGGAAGCATCTGCATCGTTGGTTTATGTTCAAATGCTGGTTTGAGCTGGATCGTGTTTTGTACAGATGAGGCAGCAGCTGTGCTGAGTGTGCGTGCCTGTGTGCGTACAACGCTGCGTTCTGCAGCGCTAATTCTGCAATTGCTGACTGCACTCTACTGAGGTGTTCACAGTATAATGGGTTGCAGTTCAGTGGAAGAATGTTTCAGGAAGCATTTACTGAAGTGAGAGAAACCTTCGCCAATGTGACTGTTCTCACTGGGTGGTGTTTGGGCCGCATTTAGGCCTTAGCAGGACATGCAAGCTTGGAGCGCCATTTCTGTATTAGGAAGGAAGAATGTCATGGCCTGATGCATTAATCATGCATAGGTTGTGATCCTGAGTTAATCTTATACTGGTTTTGACATCACCATCTGTGTTTACCTCTTGCAGCCCCTCATCACCTTGGAGAGCAGCATCTCGTACGTCTTCGCTGTGGAGGGGATGAACACTGTCACTGTGCAGGTTTCTGCAGGCAACACCCTCATCCAGGACACCAAGGAGATCGCAGTGCACGGTACTCTCAGCCTTTCACATCCAGATCTCTCTGGGGGTATCTATAGGTGAAGAACAGTCAGTCACTGCTAAACCAAAACGAACTCTCTGAACTCCCTAGTGCCCAGAGGAACCTCTGAAGACAAGCTGCCAACAAATTAGCTCAGATGCTTTGTGATCACACAATACAGAAATGAATTGGATGAAGCAGCTAGCCAATTTCATAAGCTCAGCACTGTAGTACAGTGGCTGATGGCTCCTCTGCCTAGTGGTCTGTCTGTACACTCTGACTGGGAACTTCTAGAAGAAAACACTTAAAGCTGTAGCCAGACTGCCTTCCCCCTCCTTCCTCGCTGTGGAAAGTCAGGGGTGGTTTGATTACAGCTGCTGTTCCTCTTTATACAGTGACTGTATAAACAGGAGGGGTCTGGGAAACAGGGGACATAAATGTCCCTGTTGTTGGTATCTCTGCCTATCCTCCATGCTGCAGCTGGAAGTCTGAGTGTGTCCACTGGCCTTCCCTGTGGGTCATGTTTGGTATGTTCTTGCCATATCTGTCCATCACGGGCTCCAAAAAGCACCCTTTGAGAGACCACAGAGCTCACCCCGTTTGGGGCTTGATAAAGGCTGAGTGGAAGGTCTCCCACAGCAGTTTTGGCCAGGACTTCTGAAATCTCTCCAGAGAATAATTTCCACCCTGGGCTAGTCTTAATTTTCTTCACCCAGTTATTGGCATCCAGCATTTGAGGGCAAACTTTTCTTTGGATAACCAGTTTTATTGAGACGTAGGCTTTAAATAACTGAGGTTCTACTGTGTGGTTGAACTATGTGTTTCTTGTTTCAGTAATTAAATATAAATAAATGTCCTGCTGGTGCCTGGAAAACTGTATGCTCAGATTTAACAACCAGCTAAATAGATATTTATTGATTGCCTGGCTGTGAAATGCAATGGATTTTTATAATTTGTTAATATGATTTAGTAATACCCAAACTAGCTATTAGCAAATGTGAGTAACTCTCTACTTGATCATCTTGAGCACTGCAAAATGCAGTAATTACTTCTGGGAAACTTGCATCTTTCCACTAGTTTCTGGAATAAACCTGAATCAAGCATATCTGAAAGGGGACAGCGCAGATGATCTTCATCTCTGTAGTTGTGAAGTAAAGGTCTTGGTAGGTCCCACAGAGTGTTCCTCACTCTCTGTTTTTAAACACTTTGTAAGAAATGTTGCCATCCCATTTAAAAAATCCAAACCTTTAGGATTTATCACAAAGAGAAACTGATCCAATTGCAATGTACAAATAGTTCTATGCAGCGCCATGCTGCAGACTGTCCCGGTCTAAGGAAGGAATCCTTCCAGACCCCTAGTCTGGTGGTTGGTTCAAGTCTAAATGCATAAGTGAGTGACACCTTTGGTAAACATGTGCTTTGCTAAATTTGTATCTTAATCTGTGTCCTAAGTTATTACGGCTCTAGACAGGATAGCATGGCTTTCCGGTGTTAGCAGCAGAGAAGATTTATTTAGGTTTTTCTCACATTGTGATTAACACACCAGAATTTATTCAAAAAATAAACCAGACATGGTACTGAGGGTTCAAAAGTCAAAGGCTTTATGTATCAGGCTCTGGGTTAAGCCTGCAGAATTTGAGTTTCCCTGCTGTCTTTGATGGCTTGTTTTATTTGAAAATATACTGCACCACCTAGAAAGAACAGATCTTGCAAAAGATGCAACATAAACGCTGTGCTGGCACATCCCTGCTATTCTGTGGATTTCTTCATTTACAGTCTTGCTGGCTTATCTTAATCTAAAACTGGTACCTTCTTACAAATGACTAATGGTGCTTATTTCAAGTATCTGGAGATCAGGTGCTTAAAGGTGAGGCACAGCACATCTCCAAAAACAGAAAGGAGAGTCTTTTACCCTGGGACCTTATATCTCAGTGTGCTTGCCATCCTGAATCTGTGCCTTCCACTAGCCCAAATCCATTGTGCACAGTTGTCATAAGGATTTCCAGGCTTGGTCTCTGGTGACACCAGAGGGGAGAGTTGGAGTTGGAGAAAAATTTAAATTGTTCTGTACTTGAAGTCTAGGAAGTTTTTCTTCCTTCCTGCAATCAGTCAATTAGGAGGTAATTTTAAAGTGTTTCATTAATAGCCATTGCTTGATTAGCCAGTCATTAGCACCACTGGGTTTTGATTTGTTGGGGGTATTAACCGCTCATGGCTTCCCTCCAGGAGAGCAAACAGATAACACCTGCTTTTGAAAACATTACTTTAAGTGTTTGCTCTGCAAACCACAATGCATGCAATTGCACACACTTTCTGAATTTCAGCCAGATGCTGCCTTATTTACTGGTCAACTTCCTTGTACGCAGAATCTAATGAAGTTGAGTGGCAAAGTTACAAAGCCCAGAGGCATCATGAAGGGAAGGCGTCCTCTCACCTCTCTAATTTTTGCTTCCATTTCTTCTGGGAAAAGCCACAAGTTGGCATTAGGGCAAAATGTCCTTTGTGAGAACCTTTATAAGAATTCTTTTCTTGCAAGCTTTCTGTTCTGCTTAGTGTTAGCCAGCACTTTTTCTTCCTTCAGCCTTTCCCCTAAGATAATTTAATTACCATCTTCCTGTTATCTTCTGCACCCGTGGATGTACTCTGAACACTGCTCATTTAATCTTTTCATAAATACTGTTTTTCTATTCCAGAGTATTTCCAATCTCAGCTCCTGTCATTTTCTCCCAACTTGGACTACCATAACCCTGACATCCCTGAGTGGAGACAAGACATTGGCAAAGTCATCAGGAAAGCTCTTGCACAGGTGAGCATCTGTTTTCTTGTCTGTACTGACATCAACTAGGCTGTAAAAACATGCACTTTTTCAACATGCAAGCTTAAATGAATGAGAAAGAACAGCAGTAATGAAGCTATGATTTTAAATATATAAAAGCTTCTTAATATGCTGGATCTTTTTACAAAGGCAAACTGCATTGGGAATTTTGTGGAAATATTATAATTACTTTTATTAATGTTTCTGTGGTGCTTTTTAGCTTTTAATATCCCTGAGGACTTTACAAATTCTACATTGTAATAGTATCATTATTATTCTTATACTGCCAAATTGACATTACAGTATCTACTGTTTTCTATTTCAAACATTTGGGTAGTGTTACTGTGTGCTGTTAAACAGCTGATCCACTTCATCCCAGAAGACAGACAATGCAGTATGTTGGATGCATAGAAAAATATCTTTACCTCTTCCTGATACTCAGTCTTCTAATGCAGCTAAGTGTAGCAACTGGTGAATGTTATAAATCTCCCTTTCCAACTGGGGCAACAAATGAGGATTCAGAGGAAAAATAGACTTACCTTTAAAATACAGGACAAAGAGAGATTTCTGTGAGTGGAAGATGCTGAATCTTCCTTTGGGATTAATTAGAATATGTAAACTAGCACTCATGTTCTTGCAGGAAAGGGGACAGAATAATTTATGATATCAAATAGCCAGGAACTTTGGTTTTATGTGAAATCAGGAGATGGATTTAGGCAAGCTTTTGTTTTCTACATTCTGCCAAAAATCTTGTCTGTTTTGGTTTTGGTTTTTTTTTNGCTCAGGATTTCTCATCAGCAGCTCACTCAAATTCACAGCTAGTAAGAGTTTCCTTGAGCGTGCAGGGAGACTGAAAGCCAGCGTCACCAACCAGAGGAGCTCAACCCACACACCGTGACCACGGCAGGGAGGGAGGGACACAGACTGCCCAGAATGAGTGGCACTCACTTTGGTTGTCAGCACATGCTGCTTAAGAACAGGTTTTCACCTTTTGTATTCAAATAAAGTTCATTTTTGTGCACAGAGGAGGAACTTCTAATCTTGCACTCCAGACATACCGTGTTATGGGGGTTTTGTGTGCATGGAGGTGAAGAAAACGAGAGGACAAGAGGAAATGGCCTCAAGTTGTGCCAGGGGAGGTTTAGACTGGATATTCATTAAAATTTCTTCCTGGCAATAGTTATTGGGCATTGGAACAGGCTGCCGAGGGCTGTGGTGGAGTCACCATCCCCTGGAGGGGTTTAAAAGACACATAGGTGAGGTTCATAGGGACATGGTTTAGAGGTGGATTTGGCAGTGTTAGGTCGAAATCAATGATCTTAAAGGTCTTTTCCAACCAAAACGATTCTATGATTGTTTTCTCATCCTGAGAAAACACAAGGTTCATTTGTTTGAACTGTTGTTCCTTTTTACTGTATCTAGAGTCCCATTCACAGAAAAAAAATAAATTAATTAGGTTGTAACTATGAATGATTGCAGCCAAAAGTAGAAATCATGTAGAAGTGCTTGTTTGTATATCCTTTCGTGACTATTTGGTTGCAGCCTGTGGTCTATGCTTATGGTACGGGCCACCAGGAATGGGCTGACCAGGGAGCTGATGGGGTGAGCCTCATACAGCAGGGAGTTTCTGAGAGAGGAGAGGCTTCCAGCCCCACTGAGGGTGCACAGCTTGGATTCGGGGAGACAGGGCAGTAGCCTCGGTGGGCAGGTCATGCTGAAGGTGTGGAACTGGCTCTTGGTTCAGCAAACTGAGCAGTTCCTGGCACAGCCCTCCCGATCAGTCTCAGTAGTAAAAAGTCTTCCACTGGAGACATTAAGTTATTAACGTATGGTAAATATGGGTCCACCGAAGCTGATACTAGAAGGCGATTGCAGGCAATTTCTTCCTATGTCCCGTTCAGTTGCACACTTACCAGTGGTCACACTGAGCCAGCCTCTCTGGATCTTACTTTGGATCACTCTTTTGTAGCAAGAAGGACTATACGGAAAATTCAGATCTGGAGACATGGTAGGTTTGGACTTTGGGTTGAGATCTTTGGGTCCAGGAGTGTTGTCAAGTCTACATGTACTTCTAGAAATGACATAGAGTCAATCATTTTAAGAACCTCTCTTTCTGACCCACCAAATGAGCAGAACAGCTCATTAGGACCACAACACCTACAGTGGAACTGGTAAGTAACTATTTGATGGGAGCAGAATTTCCTGTACTGAATGGAAACATCAGTAACAGAATAGCAGCTGGAGAGCTCCTTCTTTCTTTTCTTTTAGGTGACTGGTATCCCTGATGAACAGATCTTGGTAGCTGTATTTCCTGGGCTGCCGACTTCTGCTGAACTCTTCATACTGCCCCATAAAAACACAACAGAGAGGAGGAAAAGCAGCGAGGGTGATCTGGAGCAAGTAAGGAAAGAAGGATTCATGGGACATTCATTCCTGTCATACCATTTGTTGATGGCCTCCTTAACCTGTTGCAGCTTTGGAAATAACTTAAAATAAGTGTGATGGAACTGGATGCATCTGGGACCATGGCAGTATAGTTTATGGCATTAAAGAAAATGATTTTCAGAGGAAAAAACAGGCTTTTCTAATACCTCACTGAGATATGTCACAGTCTACCAGCAGTGGTTCTTCCTAGATCACTGGTGTGTCCTTATTACAGTAGTTATGGCCAAAGGAACCTTGAATATGTACTCCCTCTACTCCCTGGAGGAATGCTAATAGCCAGAGACCAAAGCAGCAAGATAATATATTGAGGGTTACTAAAAATAAATCAAGCTCTTCAGCTTGTATATCATTGGAACAAGACCTCTTTTTTTTCTGCAGCAGCGAATGGCGTGTGCAAACTATATTTGGAAGTTACAATATCCATCCATTTAGATAAATAGGTAATTACCATGATGAATAGCAACAGTGATATTCAGGCAAGGGAAGAGCTAGGAACAACAGCACTAGTCTGCTGAAGCTTTCATGCTAGAATCACCAAGTGATTAAATCAGGTCCATAAAGGCGAAGGAGTGAAGTACTGCTGGAAAGGCTGCTTAGCTCCAGCTAATGTGTGCAGCATTTTTACTGCATGCAACCTATGTGTGACCTCATCTCCAAGTTACTCTTGGAGGAGTAACTCTTCTGTGATCAAACATTAAATAATTCAGAGGACTGCTGAATTCTGTGGAAGCTCTTGTCACCTATGGAGCAAAGTCAGTCTCCTCAGAGTAGTACATTTGTCTGAGGAACCTAGCAAAGCTGGCTTCTTAAATTTATGGTAGTGAGTGCACAGAAGAGATGCATTGCGGTGGGAAGGTTTAGAAGGCTTTTTGGAGGGATTTTCTTGCAGTCATTTGCATCCTGTTCAGTAGGATCTACCCATATGAGAATTCCCTCCAAACATGCTGTTGCGAAAATATGTCATATATCAGGATTACACAGACATCTCAGACAAGGTTTCTGACTAGCTGACCATGAGGTCTGAAGTCTAGCACTCTAATTTTATTTGATGGTCTATTTAGTTGTACTTTGGCACCTGTTGTTGGCTTCTGCTTGAGGAGCTTTGCCCTGGAGAGTAGGCCATCAGAACTACTCAGTAGCTGTGGCTAGACCATCAGAACTACTCACTCTAGGCAGACCAGGCATTAACAAACTCAGGCTCTAGTGTGACATGCCAAGTGTGTGCTCTGAGGCAACCAAAGAACACATAGCTGGGTTGCTAAGCCATGAGTAAAATCCAGTCCAATGCTTCTCTTCTAAATTAAAGAGAAATACGGCAAGTTTGCCAATTATCTTCAAAACTGGATTGTCTCATCCCCAACAACCTATTTAAACAGGACCTACATGATTAGGATTGTCCTGAATCAATCTGAATAAAGAAGTGTTACAGGTTAGACTACCTAACTAATTTCCTTCATCCACCAATGAAAGACCAATATGTCAGTGATTTCCAAGTGCATTAGATCGAACTTACAGGACATTGGGGAGTGTGAAAAGATCCTTTTCCCTGCTCCTCTATCTCCCCCCAAAAAAGAGTAAGAATTTGCTGACTTTCTTGTTTTGCTTCCCATGAGAGGTATATTAACACGCTCTGTGAGTCTCAAAGCATCTGTAGGAAGACTTGCATGCAGTGGCACTCACTTCCATCTCCACTTCATCAGTCTCTCACTTCTTGTCCTGAATCCAGTAAGAGATGTCACCATTCATAGGCTACATGCATTCTTGAATGTTCTCCAGAGCTTGCTGTTTTCTGTATTGTAACTACTGTCTCTCTTATTATTTCGTCAGGTGGTAGAAATCCTTTTTAATGCTCTCAACCAGAACCTGGTCCAGTTTGAACTGAAGCCTGGTGTTGAAGTCATTGTGTATGTTACTCAGTTAACATTAGGTAAGTGTGGAGTCAAATGCATAGCTCTGGTTCTCCTGAGGCTTTAGACAACTCTAGGAGAACCGGTCTACATCAGAGCATTCACAGTTTGGTATGTGCTACTGGGATATGTAGAACCGACCATATTGAGACATTGTCTGTGGTGGAAGCAGGGAGCGTTAACAACAAAATCCAGCAGCGGCATCATCATGCACCAGTTTGTACAAGTACTTAAAGTACCTTTTAAGAGTTCCCTATGGCTTAATTGACTAGTACATAGATGTTTTTCAAGTGTTTTAAAAATTCAGGTGAATGGTGTTCTATTAAGCCCTCATTGAGCACCTGTGGAATTCAGTGGGTGTATTACTAGCTCTCATGGATATTGGATCAAATCCTTATTGCAAAGGGCCTGTTAATGTTATGACTAGCCAGGAAGCTTTATAGGGGCAAAGTACTCATGAAAAGAAGATTTAGGCCTCTTACAGGGAATACATGCCTGAATATTGACTTCTACAAATTAGAACTTATTTAAATTTCAATGCTACCTATCTCCATTTTCACACAGAATAATGGTCACTTCAAGCTTCATCACCCCTTTGCTTTTAAACCACCCTAGCATGAAGCTCTCAGGTACTGCTGAGAATTTCGGCCAGCCTAGTGTGAAGCTCTTAGCTATCACTGAGACAGTAGTGATGACTACAGAGAAGATGATGGGTTTATTTTTGCCATTGCTTTCTATGACTGTCCTTACAACTATCTGAAATGTGGGATCTTGTGGATGTGACATTGCTGATAGCCTCTCCAAAAGATGAGGATTCATGTCCCATTATAATAACATTCAGCTTCTTTTTACATGAGAATCTCAGAAAGCTAAGAGCTGGGCGCTAAACCAAGACTTGTGACATACAGGTAGTGCCTTTTTGCCTTCACTCTCTAACTGTTGTTTGGGGATGAGAGACAGATGTCAATAGGTGTAGGCTGGAATGAATTAATTTGCAAAACTGGGAACGAGATCCATAGATCTGCAGTCTCCAGGTTCAGCATCTGAGTTTGTTCTACTAAGACACTGCAAGGTATGGATTTAGCTTATGGTACTCAACTCTTATCACACCCTCCTCCTTGTGGGGGTCCTATTACTTGTTTCATGACCATTCCCATAGTGTTTCAACTCGAGTGAAAAGACAGTCAGCTCTGTTCCATATAAGAGTCCCTAGAAGCAGAATACTGGCAGGACCAGACTCTTAGCTGTGAAAATTCGGCAATGGAACCAAAAGTGGTTCTTTTTGTATAGAGTTTGTCCCTGTCTTCTTGGTTATAAAAGGCAAATAGAGAACAGTAAAAAAACAAAACCAAATATTTATGCAGAGTGAAAAACATTCAGCTGCTACTTATAATCATTTGCGCATCGTTAGAGCCTTCTCATCAGAGTCTGGATTCTCAGCACAGTGTTCAGGCCATTAAGATGGTCTGCTCCGATGAGCTGTGGGAATAGCTGCATAAACAAGGTATAGCAATACACTTTATTTAGCCCACCCAAAAATGTCAAGGATGGATGGATCAAATCTCCAAAATGTTATAATGTAGTGCATGCTTGGGTGCAGGATTATTGCTTTGGACTCTTCCACATTATGAAAACTGACTCAATTAAATGTCTGTGAAGCCTAATACAAGGACAAAGCTCGAGGCTTTTCACAAGACCAGATCCCTGTCACATGTGAAACAGACATATGTCCTTAGAAGACGGGAGTCATGCTGTTCATGGATTCTCTGAAGTAGCTTATCCAAAGGGAAATAAACATGCATTAGGCCACACTTCATAAATTTCATTTCTACTCCAGTCCTTGGAAAAGCCTGAGAATAAATAGTCCAGCATGTTAACACAAGAGTGATCACCAATTCAGCTAGCATGGCTTGGTGTGTCTTTTCACTAGGAGATGTCAAAGTGCACTGTCTTGAAAAGGCGCTTGGCATTCAAATGACAAGAGAGTCAATTTGTTTCCTACTGACTGGTCCTGCCAAAACCAGAATGCACCATGATAAGGCAGATGTGGCAGAGTTGAGCTCCAGTCTCTGGTAGTTATGTGTTCCGTAATAATATCTTTCAATAGTAATGCTCTGGCTTTCCTCCTGCAGCACCCCTTGTTGATTCCAGCACGGGTCACAGCAGTTCGGCAATGCTGATGTTGCTGTCTGTGGTGTTTGTAGGCTTGGCTGTTTTTTTAATCTACAAATTCAAGAGGTAAGTTGAGAAAATTTAGGGTATGGGAGGAGGACACACTGGGTGGTTTACAGGAAACCTAGGCAGAGCAGTGCCTGGATTGCAGATGTGAGTTACGCTGGCCTAAGGCTTAGACTAGTATAGTTCCCCTTCCACCACAAACACAGTTCTCTGAAAGCTCATCAAGAGCTCAGAAATCAAGCTGTGACCTGCTTCAGCAGATCTGTTTGAAACACACCAGGAATGAGAACCCTTTGTGCTTACTGCATACTGAGCTACACAATGCAGACTTAGTAAAAAATCACGATGGATGTCTTCATACCATCTATATCCACCTGGCCAACTGCCTTTGTGTAGCAGTATCTCATTTATATCCTGCAAAGTGAACAGTTTAGTCTTGCAGAGAACAGCTGTGATTATGTTAGGGGTGGAAGACTCAAAGCCAGAAAATTTTGTGTTTAGCATCAAAATGCCTTTGGGAATCTGTGCTGAGATTTTCTTTGCCAGATGTTAATATAAACCTTTTGATTCCAGGCAGCAGGCAGGACCTGCACTGGCCCATGGCACTTTGCTGCTACAAGCTATGAAACAAAATAAGGGATAAGAACGGTCTGTTTGCTGAAGGGCTGCCTTATGAGAATATATTTTAGGCAGATGGAGCTCCTTAGGAGGAACTTTGCATTCAGTACTTACTGTGTTAAATGGTCTATGTGCCTAAATCCTGTCCAGTGGCAACATGTTGTATTAGAGGCATAAGCTGAGTCTGACTTTACCAAAATCTGTATATTCTGGCTGAGAGCAGTGAGCAGCTTGGTAATCCACTTCGCTTTGGCAGTCTCCAGGTCATGTCATGCTACTACAGCTCATAAAACTTACTCTTGTACTACTTAAGCACCCTGAGCTTTAAGCATTGCAGCAATCAGCCTTGTGCTGTGCTCCAGGGCTGGGAAGACCCTGCCTTGTTAAAATCTGCCTGAAAATTGAATGTATTGCAAATCGGGAGTTAGGGGGAAAGTAGTTAAAGCATCAGTTTTGCCTAGCCCAGAGCTCATCAACTTGCTGTCCCCTCTTATCTGTTCCGTCCCAAAGAGGACAAACACAGGTCAAACTCACAAAGTTTAGATTGAGATGCCCAGAGTGTCCTAAGCTTGATTTTTCAGAACTGAAAACAACTTTTCAGCTCTGTCTAAAATCTCTGGCTCAATGGATCAGGAGTGAGAGCATGCAAAAATGCTTAATAGAGAAAAGAGGTGAAAACAAAAGCTTTCCTCTGGCTCTCAGTGATGCAGAGGTCCATTAGCAATATGTACTTTTCTGATTAATGGTGATCCCAATCTGAATACAGAACTGCAGCTTACAGGTAAAGGCTGTGGGGAGAGCATTGGCCTGCATGAATTTTTAATTCTACAAATTTTTAGAATCGGTGCTTTGCTGGTTTGCAAACAGACACGTTGAATCCATCAAGTTATAGACTCAGCAGGCATGTTAAACACTGCTGCCAAAGAGATGCTTGTTGAGGAGGTCCAGGTGGAAAAGTAAGAAAGGGGGAAAACTAGAGAAATAATCTGTTAAAAGATTATTTTCTGGAAGACTGAGCATATAGCAGGTTAATACTATGCATGTGTGGGTGGTGAGTAATAGTGGGGCAATGGGCAATTGGTGTGCATGTGTCTTGGGACACGCGTGCTCAGAGACGTGTGGTGGGATGTTGTGGCCACCTGTGTCTGTGCTGGGAGGCACAGCAGGATTAGGTATGGATGGATGGACACACATACATATAGCCACCTCAGTTTCTTTTTTCCCTGACTCTCTGAAGTACCTGGAGGCCCCCTGCCTCACAGCTCTGAAGAGCTTTTCTCACCTTTCCTCTCCAAGCTCAGAAGACTATCACTCCTCTACCTCTGCATTGTTTGGAAGAAAAACTAAGTCTTCCAGTATCTCCAAGCATATTCTCATGTTCACATCTCTACACACCTCCAGACATACTGTGGGCACTTAAATCCTACAGGAATACATTTGTCCTCTCTCATCCAATATGCGCACTCCCTGTGTAGCGCTCATGTCTTATAGTGATCTGTAAGGCATGTCTGAAGGTTACGAAGAGAGGGTAGGAGAAAAGAAGAAAAACGTAAGGTTTGTTCACTGCTGCTAAACAGCCCAAATATGTCCTGACTTGCTGGCTGGTTAAGAACAGAACGCCAAATCCAGGAAACAGCAGTTTTTTGAGGCCAGAACTTCACTGGAGTAAAATCAGCATAGAGTTATTGAATTCATGAGAGTTGAGGCAATTTCCACTGCTTTCAATCTTTGACATATCCAACAGCAGACAGGTTAGCATAAAGAGATGGCATTTTAGATAGCCTCTTTTGAACACATCTTCTTTCTCTCTGTATGCTTCAAGAAATTGAAAAAATTCTCTGAACTTTTCTTATTTTAGCAGTGTGGACTGCATGGCACAGTGTCATTTTAAGGGCATTAAAAAAACCAGTCAGCCACCTTCCAAGAGGCAACTACACACAGATAAGTCTAGCAACCCCCACAATGCTTAACATTACCTTTCAGTTCACTCATTTTAAACTTGCATTCCTCCAGAGTTTACTATCTAACTATCTGTCTTGCTAATTGATTTTCAAGGATATCTTTCTAGCAGTCAAATTCTCTTGGAATAAGGAAGAAGAAATAATCTATTCCCTTTCTTGGCTTCTTGAGCAGCAAGGGAAAAAATCAGTCCCTGCAAACCTTCATGACTTGTAGCATGGCAAAATGTCGTTGCAGTGAAATGGTAAACAAACACACTTCGGGTGGTTGTTATGAGGTACAAGTCCTTTCTGTACTCTGAGGCAGGACCAATTCCTTATAACTCTTTCTGATGTGGCGATTCCTACTGAGATGGTCTGGGCCAGTCAACAGAAACAAGCCTAGAATCTTTTTTTCTCAGTTGACAGTAGTACTCAAATTGATTTTTACTTTTGGTTTCCAATGCACCACTGATCATGTAATAAATACTGAGTGAGTTGGCAATTGCAGCTGATTGTGCTTAGTTGATTTGTGTTCTCTGAGTGTACAGTGTCAGTGAGCACAACTTCTCATTTGAAAGAGCAGGACCAGAATATTTAGGTTTACAGCTAGAAGTGCCTTTGGGCACGGGATAGGAGGGCAGTGGCCTGGGGTTGGAGCTTTAGGCTGGTGTTGGAATCAGTGGATGCTAATGGCACGTTCAGAGCCAAACATCGCTGTGGTTGGTACTTTCCATCACTGCCAGTGCTGCATTTGTGAGATTGGTCTCAGTTTAATTGGTCTGATTAATCAATGACATGCCAAAGATCCCAGTGGTACAAAATATAACCTCTCATTTTCCTGTCCTGCATAGGAAAATCCCTTGGATTAACATCTATGCCCAAGTTCAGCATGACAAGGAACAGGAAATGATTGGCTCTGTCAGCCAAAGTGAAAATGCCCCCAAGATCACTCTGAGTGAATTCACAGACCCCGAGGAGCTGATGGACAAAGAGCTGGACACGCGAGTGATGGGTGAGAGACAGCCCTTGTCTGGAGTTTGTTTGACAGTCTGGGTGAGGATGTTGGTCACTGGGGTATTAGGAGAGCCAATGACTGTGGCTCCAGGTACAAGCAAAGCCTGAGGCACTGAGACAGCAAAAAAAAATCTCTCTGCAACATGGTAACAGGAAGTTTTTCTTAAAGTTTTTCAGCTTTTCTCACAGTGTTAGACAACCAGAGTAGGAACCTGGAAACAGCAATAGGTATATATGGGTTAGTAATGGCTGCAGCTCACACCTGTGCCTGCTCACGACCCTGTCTCTCCTGTGGAAGGGTCCCAAATTCCCTGAACCCTCAGAAGAATCATCTGAGCCAAGCTTACACTATTGGTGTGCTATCATTACAAGTTAGTATGTCCCAAACAGCATAATGAGTGTACTGCTGGTCAGCTGAGCTGTAATAACAGGTTCTCCTCATGCTCTATGCTTATTGCAAATATAAAAAAGGATGTGTTACTTTTAAGAACCTTTTATCTTCCCACTTATACAAGCACATCCTAAAAAGGAGTGAGAAGCAATATGGACCAAACTATTGAAGCCACTGCACTGACTCTATTCTCCATTTTCTCCTCCACAGGAAGCATCTCAACAATTGCCAACAGTGAAAGCACAAAGGAAATCCCAAACTGCACTAGTGTTTAATAATGAGAATCTACTTGGTCTACAACATTTCTGACTTTTTATTTGTAATTATTATTGTTATTATTATTATTATGAAAAAAAGAGTTATATGTCATTATTATCATTTGGGAGGGGATAGGGTGGGCTTTTTCTGTTTACCAGGGCTGCATTCGTAAATAGCAGGGGTTCTTCACATTTAGGAAATACTCTTCAGATTAGGAAGAAAAAGCAAAGAACGAGTCAAGTGTGTAATGAGATTTGAATGCCAGCCTTCTGTTAAATACAGAATAGGAATTAAGTATTCAAATCCAACAGGTAGGTGTAGTACCTTAGGCAAGATGTTGTAGGTAACGTGTCCCTTTTCAGCCCTTTTCAAAATAAGTCATGAAATCAGCTACTTGATCCTGCCAGAGGGCTCAGGCTGGGTTGTTGCACCAGAGTCTGCAACGTGCCAGCAGCCCTCGCTTTCCAATGACATGCATGTATCAGCTTTTTGCAGGATCTTGCCTCTTTTAATTGCTTTTAATTTCAGTCACCCTCTGGCACTGTTGACTGCTGAGAAAGGAAAAAAAAAAAAAAAAAATCAGAGCAAACACAGACGTCAGTGTTCCTTGGACTGTAGATTGTCTGGAGGGGACAGCACCACAAGCGATGAAGGAGCATGCCTGAGTTTATGAATGCAGCCCAAACCCTGTGCATGTGAATAGCGAGGATGCCGAAGGCCTATTGTAGATAATTACGATGTACATAGCTTTTTATTTCTTGGGAAATAATTTAATGTTTAGTAAAAGAACATATGTTTAAAATAAGACCTGAGCCACACACACACATGCACGCACACACGTGCACACACACAGGTGCACACTCGTACATGCCAGCCAAGCAGGGACCGTGGTGAGCACTTGAGTCACGCTTTGGTTCCAAGTGTGTTCCAGTTGTCTGTCATATTTCAATCTGACACGGCTGTCTATAAACAGCATAGTTTATTTCTCTGTGTATAACTGCAAACCTTTTTTTATATATATATAGAGTATCATTTCCTATGATGGAGCAGAAAAAGATATTAGCAGGACAGACTATGAGTGTCATGAATATTTTAATGATGTTCATCATCTATTCACCTCCGTGTTGTCCATTTCTGAGAAGGATCTTGGTGATATCCATTAGGGAAAATGAGGAAAACAAATGTGAATTTATCAACAGCTCAGTGTGAGCAAATATCAGTGTGTCTGCAGCACCCAGTACAACCTCGACCCAATGGTGGTCCAGGTTGCAGTAGCTTTGTTCCCAATGAGAAGTCATGCTTTTAGCAGTTCAGCTGGTGAAATATACTGCTATCCTGGATGTGGACGAGTAGTACATTTTGGCTGAACATGACGCATCCAGTTAGAGATTGCTCTTTGGAGAGGGGGATGTGGGGTCAGACCCGCGTAACTGAGGTAGGAAAAGTCTTTCTTATGAGTGCTGCAGAACGGGTGCTTCCAATTTTGGATGGGAATGCCATCAGAGTAATTTCTGCATGGTGGCTTGATGTTTTCTGATTAGAACAGAGAGGTTAACAAAGAAAAGGTAGTGAAAAAACACTTTAGGAATCTTCTAGTGCACTGAGCTGGGGATAGCCCCTAGGAGTGGTGGAGTTTTGGGGCCGGAGGTTGACTTAGTGGTGAGTTAGTTTTATCCATTTTTCTTGAGTTGATGATGTTAAAAATAGACCTTCTTCTGCAGAGTATTGAGTAGTAAAACCCAGTAGGAGTGGAAGTAGATTGGAGACATGTTTCTGAAGACGTTCTAGTGCCTGCATGGTAAAAGGAGGCAGAAGTGAGGTCAGGTTTTGTTATCAGTTTTAAGGATCTGGATACAGGACTTCACACCATCTTTAATACATCTGGACCGAAATGAGAAGGCTGTGATTTAGGTGTTATTTGCAACCTCTCAGCATTGCAACATGCCAGTTGGCTACAAACCAGCCTCTGCTACATGTGTTCACTCTGTTAATGGGCTGGAATGCCTTTCAGAGGTTATAAATCCTGATGGATCTGAAGGTAGAGAGAAAAATGGTTAAATACAGTTTTGCAGAAAAAAACACAGGAGGCATTTCAAGATCAAAATTGTAAAACTAAAATCATAGAATGTCCTGAGTTGGAAGGGACCCACAAGGATGGAGTCCAACTCCTGTCCCTGCATATGACAACTCCACAGTTCACATGGTGAAATGGTAGGGAAATGTAGCAAATTACTGTTTTGTGTGAAGTACTAAAGCTGAATATTCCCGGTTCTTCTGCTCCTCCGTTTCACTCATGCTTGCAGGCCTTTTCTGTTGATTTTAAACTATCTCTTTTCTGTTTCCTCCCTCACTTTTCTGCTCTAGTTCCCAATATAAGATGGAGAGTGGTGGCTGTTTTTCTCTATCTAACCTTGAGTTTCAAGCCATCACATGTGCATAAACTGTTTCATTACTGTCTCTGTTCTACTGAAACACCAAAGTAGTTTACAGTAATGGTCCAGTCTGGTGATAGCACTGTTAGCACAAGGCTATCGCTTCCCATTTAGGAATAGATGGGTGGGATGTACATAAACAGTGGTTCTGTGGGGCTTAGCTAAATTGTGGGCTGATCTCAGTCTTTGCTCATCATTAGAACTTGAGAGACTGCTTTTGTGAGCTGCTGCAGAGGACTTGATGATAAATACTCATTATTTTCCCTATTAACGTTTTCTTTTATAAACGAGGAAATGAAATGAAAACGTTCATTGTTGTTTATAGAGTTTTCTAGTTTTTTCACAGGATTGATCTCATGTTGATTTCAAAAGAAAGGCAGGGGATTACAGTTTTCACAATTTCTTTTCACAACTTTTTACAGTTTTTTATTTTTCTTTTTAACCATTTTTTCCCTTTAGACTGTTAAATGCGGCTGTTAAATGTCTCGTAACAGATGGGAGTAAACAAGGAGGAAAAACGGGGAGTAAGTTGCTGAAAAAAAATTGAAACAGGCTCGCTTCTCAAAAAGAAATCTAATTTCAATGAATGCTAAGAAGTTTCTGAATGATATGGCTAATTTTTGGAGAAACATCTGTCCAGAAATCCATTTTCAATCCCAAATTATCCTGAAGGCACTAGAAAGCAAACCAACAAAACCCATAGAGCCAAAGTTAAGTGCCTACAAAACCTGCCTGATTCTTGATTTTGCATAAATTTCATCATCTGTGAGATTTAGTGAGTATCGCTGCCTCTCAGGACGGTTTGTCACTCTGCTGTCTAGACCAGAGGGTGCTCCAGGCACATCTGGAAAGAGTTCCCTGGGATGTACATGGGATCACATCTGCCAGGTCGTACCTGCTGCATTAGAGCACAACCATAGCTCACGGCAGCTGAAAAAAAGGTTGTGTTTGTGACTGAAAGCTGCTCCTTTAGGATACCAGAAGGGTAACTTCTGCACCCCAGTGGGATACCCAGGGCTGTATCTATCCATGGGACCTTTGGAATGTTTGGATTAGGTAACCAGTGCTCTCCATCTTTTTTTTTTTTTTTGGAAGGCACTGAGCTGTGGCATTGGCACAGACTGGAGTATTGGCCGCTCGCTTTTATTTCTGTATCTCATGCTGGGAAATTATAACTTGGGGATGTCATCGGGGGTTTTTTTCCTGCAAGTTTTACCACTGAGGAAAATGTAATGGAAATCCTTGAAACTGCAGATGATTATTTACCTGAGTAAGGAGGGAAAGAGCCAGTGCCATGAGTAGAATATAAATATCTCCCATGGCATAGTTGTGTGTAAACAGCAAAACAGAGCAAAAGACTGGGTCAGCGCCCTCTGTCACTGCCAGCTTTACCCCCATGATGGATTCTGCTGTATTAGCTGTAACTTAGGAATAAAATGTGAGACCTGGAGAACAGATGCAGCTTTTGGTTCCGTATGGCTGTAGATCTGATGTAAACATCCAATGGATCCTCTGCTTAGTTTAACCTGTGCTTGAGAACCCCAACACTAAGCCTGGAAGGATCAGAGATGAGGATAGAGCGACTGGGGACTGCAGAGGTTTTCAGTTACAGTTGCCATCAATAAGAGCATGTGCAGGACAGTGTGTATTTTCTTCTGGACTAAGCTTTGGTTTCAGGGACGTGCAAAGATAATTCTGTTCTCCTCCCTTTCCCTTCAGTCATTTCCACACACATTCCAGCTCTGACAAACAAAACCAGAAACCCTTCTGATGATGTTGGACAATGCATTAAATCCAAACCACCACCATGGTTTTAAAGGATTAAATGAGGCAGACAATTGCAATACCTGTATTAAACACAGTAATACAAATGCATGAGTCATATATATACATATATATATACTGTTCTTGGTTTTACTGTTCCATTTGAATATTTCTACTGTAAAAAAAGGCAGTGGTTTTGAAATTGTTGAAAATAAATGTATTTTTGTACATCAGAGTTACCCCTGGCTGCTCTTTCAGTCCTTGCTCTTCTCAAATTTCCTCTTGGCACAGTCTACTCCGTCTTCACTGAATTTCCCTTGCCATATCTAGCCCTCTAAACCAATCAGTCACTCAAGGTCATGCCCAGTATATGGAGGGTGAGCAGAGATATGTTATACAGTAGGATTTTTAAGATAAAAAAACCAACTACCTCTTCTTCCTTCTTACTCCAAAAAGAGTCTCCTTGCCTTTCCATCCTACAGGCTGATGCTTTCTGGAACCTCAGAGGTAAACAGGAAGGGAGAACTACCTGCTTATGCAGACAAGACCACGTGAATCCCCTTCTCCCCTCTAACAGACTTAAGTCTGGAAGAGGCTGTAGAGTGCCCATGTGCCCACCCTCACCCTCCAACAAAAAAAAAAAAACAAAACAGTTTCTTCAATCCTTGGCACAAGAGACTGTTTAAAAAGGAAAAGAGAGCATGGAAATGTGTCTCTGGATTGGCATCAGTCACCTCCCTCCATGGGCATCCACACACACACACTCACACCCCCTTCCTTTTACATTTGGAGGTCCATAAACTGCTGATTTTGGAAGTGTGGGAGAATGACCTGGGAAACATCTCTCCATGACTGTCTCCTCATGCTCCTTCCCAGGTATCTGCTACTGGTCACCGGTGGAGGTGAGACTAATGGGTTAAATCTTTGCTAATTTTTATGTACATATTACTTAAGAATGCACCTAGTGTCTGTTTATTCTCCGTTTTATTATCAACGATCAGTTGCTTCTGGTTTTCCTTTATGTCAGTAAGCTGAAAAGGTCAGGCAACCAAGGACTAGGTTGGCCATCTCTGAGAGTGATGTATGAGAGAGCTCCTACATCACAGAAGACCTCTCAGCTTTTGAAATCTTTGGGTCTCGCCCTCTCTACAGCAATGCCAGTGTAAAATTTCTGTTAATGGAATCCCGAAATATAAGTTACGAGCAGACAAACACAAGTGATGAAATTACTGTGGCTTAAGGAGCTACCATTGAGATTCAGTAATCAACTATGTGCAGAAAAGCAGCTAAGTTCAGCTGTGAACTTCAGGCACTTAAACATCAACCTTCATCATAGTCTGGAAACATGGGTAGTAGTTCAGTCTTTGCCTGAATCCAGCTGTTTTTCTGTGATGGGTGGGCTTATTACTCCCTTTATTTAAGGCGGTGTAAGTATTGTTTGCTACGTTTAGGATATTACCATGGTTGTGCTAAGTACCCCTCTATCGGGGATATGGTGCTCCCCAGGAGAAGTGCATTGTGAGTACTCCTGGAGTCAGCTCATCACTGTCTTGTTCCACCCCTCATCAAGGTGCTCAACAGCACCCTTATGACCTGAGACTGTCATGCTAGGTGTGGGACACCTGTAGAATGCGAGACAAAAATACCGTCAACACCACTTCCCTCAGATGTTGATACTGAAAAGTTTGGCTTGGTTTGGGATTGCTAATTAATGATCGTCTTGTGTTCATTGTGCAGGGAGAACCTTTCATTACTTGTGCAATGGGAGCACCTAGAGGGCCTGTCTGAGAACACAACCCCTTAGGCCCACCACTGAATAATGAACCACATCGCAGCAATGTCGGTGACGGAGAGCCCAAGGGCAATGAGGTTTGGTCAGGGCTGGCTGCATCTTCACCCACATGCTGCAAAATAGGACAGAGATGGAGCAAGGTGCATGCCTGAACCAGCCGAGACTCTTCACACTCTTTAGGGCATTGGGCTGGATCATCCTGCTGTAAGGCAGAATCTGATGGACCTTTTCTGCTGTTCTGGAAAATGAGTACCCTTCTAAAATCATTAGCCTGAAGAGGCTTATACTCCTTGTTCCTGCTTGCCAGGAGCATGCTCAGCCTTGCCAAGGTAAGAGAGGAGCCTCTTTCCCTTGGTTTAGCCCAGGCCTTGGTGCAACCAGAAGTGCTTAAGCTTCAGAGAATTAGCCCAACAGAGGATACCTTGTGGTCTTGGTACCGCTCTGTGATTGATGCTGCCCCACTTCTAGTCCTTGTTCTGGGGACAAATGAGACATTTCCCACCCAGAACTCAGGGCACCATGCACTTAAACAGGCATTTAGCAGCACCCAGCTGGATTTGCCTTCTCCCCAGGTCTTTTTCCTTGGCCCTCTCCCCACTGAAGTACTCTGGTTATTAAGCACTATCAAAGCACCATTGCATTGCTGACATATTATTGTAATAGATTACCCAAGTGCTGATCTGCTGTCGTATGTCATGGTGCTACATCAGAGGACTGACAGGTGACAGGAACCCCAGACCCACAGACGGATCACTTTTCTAAGCTTTATGGGCTGCTTTTCTCTCAGACAGAAAGCAAAGGCCAAGAAAGCAGTACTGGATTGCTGCCACAAAGCTTTCAAAGCCTTTAAATACATTTATCTATACATTTTTCCCTTGACCCTGAAACATTAATTAAACAAAGCTGCTGATGTTTCTGTATGAGCCCATAGAGATGGGTTTATTTTGGGTCATGGAGAAGGGAATGATTCTCCAGTGTGAGCTGTTCCATGAGACTTAACTGTGAGTGTGTGCAAGCAGAAGAGAAAGATTTGTCCTTGTAAAAAAAAGGTTTCTTCCTGAATTCCAGAGAATCTACTATTTGTAGGTCTCTTGACAACATTTCAAATGCAGTTGTGCAGGTGGAGACGAGACACAGGGTGATGGTGGTGTTTGTTGTTGGGATTTTACCCGTGATCAATACAAAAGGATTTGCTTTGCCATTACTTTATGCTAGTTCTACCTGTGCAGCCCCAATGACATTACTGAATTTAATCTTGATTTACACTCGCATTAAGAAGAGTTACATGCCTACTTCAAGGACAGAATAAATCATTTTTAATGCCTTGTTGTGAATGTCAAACAGTTTTCAGGCCAAAATTTAGGTGAGATTGTAATACTACTAATAATAGAAAAACATATCCAGGGACATAGTGGGGAGGAAGGAAGAAGATGTTTACTAAACAGAAATGTTATGATGTTTGCTTTTAAAAATCCTGTGTTAGTTACATGAACCTGGAAGGCAAGAAGGAAAGAAAAACTGGAAAGCAGATGTGAAACTGAGTGAGGAAGAACAGAGACGGACCAGGCTGGCTGAGAGCTGGTGGCTGACCAGCTGCACAGTGAGATGGATGCTGTGAGAAAGAAGTGGCTCCTGATACAAGATGTAGGAAACGGGCCTGAAGAGGTAAGTGGGGAAGGGCAGGAGGATGGGAATACGATATGCTGTGCAATATTTGTCAATTCATGAGATTCACTCCTCTTCCCTTGTTATTAATTGGAGCGTATGCTGAGCGAGGGAATGTGCTAAAACCATTTCCTGGGATGAGACACAGGGATAAGCTTTTATAGGGAGCTATTTAAATGGACCGTCTAGGAATGACTAAGGCAATTGTCTGGGCTAAGACAAGGAATGTAGTTACCTGCAGTGAGCATCTCCTTAAGAGAACCTCAGGGAAACCAGAAGGTTTTCAGGGCAAAGCAGAGGTCGTGAAAATGAAAGCGAGACAATCTGATAACCTGTAGAAGGCAAAGTCAGCCAGGCCAGCGTCTCTTGTTGCCAGACCTGGAATTGTTTGGTTGTACTTATGGTTTTCCAAACTTGCTATAAAGGCATGAAATCACACATATACACACACGCACTCCCTCACCCCATTTCAGAGAGGTTCTGGGTCTCCTGAGAGTCCACAAGGACGGCGAAGGACTGAGCTCCATACTACGCCACTGAGGTACCCAGGGACAGACTCTGCTGCCAGCAGCAGAAATATTTCTGTTACTTCAGGAGCACTGCTCCACAGCACGCATGTATGCCCTGAAGTACCTAAGGCTTAGAGTGAGCAAGTTTGGGAGTCTAAATCCATTTGTGGCTCTGGACATTACCGCCTAATATTATTGCCTACACTTGGAATAATCTGAGATTCTGTTAGTAATACCTGCGAGACTGTGTTTTTAATCTTTTTCTTAACCTTGAAATGTTCCTGTCAGTTCCACTCTACAGGCTGCTAGAGATCTGAACCCAGTTATAAGATGCTGAGGGACTTTCCTCTTTGGTTTTTGTATAAAATTTCCCTTCCTTTTGTAGGTTATGCAGCAAAGTCTCAGCATAAGCTTCACCCCCCTACCCACACCCCCACTACTCTTTGGGACCAAGAACAATTTCTACTATGAACACTATTTACAGTAGAAACAATTTATCCATTTTTAAAAGGAAAAGTCACAGAAAGGACAAGGCTTTGGTGCAGGAGAGCCTGGGGACAGTGTTTGGCATCAGTGGACACATCCACTGTGGGTCAGTCAGTAACTCCTGTGGGCTATGGGGCACACCCTGCCCTGCACGAGCACTCACATTGCCCCACAACCCTGACACCTTGACAGCTGAGGAGTACGATTTAAGAACCGCTGCAAATTATTTATTCATTCAAGATATTTCTGTCTGCCCCTAAACATTAACTGATCCTAAGTAGTGGGAGGGAATTGATCTAATTTATTTATTTATCTATTCCATTGAGGAATTCTGGGCAAAGCTATTTTGACAGCAAGGTGTGAAGGGAATGCAAGGTCCAAGCAAAGTAGTACAGATTATGTCAGGCTGAGAACCAAGCTCCTGTGTTTCAGCCCAGTGGAAGTTTCTGGGCTTAGGAACTCCTGAGTCAGTCCAATGCTGTTCACTTTATAAGGTCTGTGGGGACGAAGGACAAGATGGAACTGAAGAAAACAGTTCCTCACTTAAATGGCTAGTTGGACTTAAGTCACTAACCTAAGGTCATGCATAAAATTCTGGTTTGAGCTGAGGTGGATCTCTGCATGCAATTAAGCTCCATCATGTTTGAGATTGAATTTCTGGTTGTAGCTGCTGCACAGCAGCAATCTGCAACCTGGACTGAATTTCCCCTAAGGAGCACCTGGCTTGCATTGCAACCTCTGACTGTGATGAAGCCAAAAAGGGACACTTGGGTCAGTGGACTGGAAGGTTTTGAAGGTGGAAGTGGGTGGAAAAGACTTCGACAGGAGAGTGAGGATTCACTTTGAGCCCAGAATGGTGCTAAGCTTTTTGGTGAGGTGTTTTGTTTTGTTTTGTTGGGGTATTTTTGCAGTAAAACTCTGCCTCTAATTTTTAAATCAGAATTAATAGCTAGTCAGGAACACTGGCTTCAGAAGTTATTATTATGTTTCAACAGATGTTCAACCAGTCAGATTATTTAATTAGCTTCATGCTCCTTAACCTCATAAATCTGTGAAAGCTGTGACAAGGAAAAAGAAAAGGAACTAATGATAATAAATCAATACCCTAGACCTTCTTAATACAGCCTAAAAAGTTCGCATCAAAACACCATTGAAAAGTTTCAGGAGTGAACTGAATGTCCGTGTCTAGGATATAAATCTCACTTGAGCAGAGGTTTGGAGGAAAAGGTCCAGGATTATCACCACAGCCAGGATTATCACACCATTATCCTTGGGAGGTGGGGTGAGCCTTGTGTGTAGGCAGCTGGTTCAGCATTGGAGAGACCTGCACACAATCTATGACTATATATAGTTATATATTTCTATGTGTTTGTGTATATACATATATACATGTTTGTGTGTATAGATACATACCCACAAATATATGAGGATTTTTCCCAAGATTACTCCAGAGAAGAGGGTCATTGCTTAAGTTACTATCTGGAAGAACGCCTTCTTTTCTCTCTTTCTTTGCTTCCTATTGACAAGGATGCCTTAAGAGACTGGCATCCTGATTGCCATACCTCTGTTAGCTTCCTTATCTTGGGTATCTCCCCTTCTCTCACCCTTATGTTGTACAAAAATCCTTATTTTAATTAGGTGGGTGGATGAATAGATGGCCTAGGAGGCTGCCAGCACATCTGCAAATCAGCAAGACCACCCCAAATCAATGAAGATGGAAAATTAAGTGGCAGCGTTGTTGCTTCACCAAAGTTTATCTGAAGTACTTGACGCTATCGCAAGCAATAAGCTCAGTATTCAATGGGTATGAATCTGACCTTGAAAAGTAACCATCCCCTCTTAGGTTTCAAGCAATTCAGTGGGCAAATCTTTCTGATGTACAGCAAGCACTAACCATTGCTGGGATCTTGGGCCAGCTGTCATCAGCAACTGGGCTGGTGTCTCTGCATTTACTGCACTCATAAGTTATGTGATTACAGGGTACAGAAGTCAGTGAATCAAAGTGCACAGTGACCCACTTCATCCTCAGCATGCCTGGAAAAAGAGGGTTTTATTCCCATGTATGGTATTTTAAAATGTGTTTCCCTCATCTTCATTTCAGAAAAATACCTTGTTGACAGACTTTTACCTCTCCAGGGACCTTCAAATGAGAGACCGTTTACAGAGGAAAAACACCATTTAGTAAGGGGAAGGGTTTTTTGTGGTTGGTTGTTTGCTTGTTTTTTGTTTTACTCTCATTGGCTCCACCAAGCCATTTTTTGGTCTTGATTTTTTCTTTCCAGCAATTTCATACAATGTGCCTCACAATACACCTGCCCTCCATAAACCAGATAAATCAGCAGGGACAGAAACGCGGGCATGGCAGGAATGGATTTGTTCCAGAAACTTCTGAAGGTCAGGACTTTGCTCTAAGCTCTGTGCAGTGGAATTTAGGTCAAGCACAGACAATATGGTCATCCCCCTTAGATCTATTAATACAATTTAATGGTGTTTCCCTGCGTGGACCTGGTAACACTTGCTACACAGCGTGCACCAGCCATTGCTCTGGACTGCATTAAATGGGTCTGCTGCTCCTTCTGTTCGTGCCATGGTAGGAACTAACATCACCTATTGCGTTTGCCTATTTTTTTTTAATAATCAGGTACCTTCCAGCGGTTGTACCCTGCTTTGGCTTTTTGGTTAACTGATTCCTTTCATCTCTGCCTTCCTTACTTTTCACATCCCATCATATCCCTGCTCAGAAATTCCCACCTATGCAGCCAGTTAAGTGGGGAGGTAAAATTCACTTCAAAGGTATGGAAGAGAAGCAATCTGTGTGTAGAGAATGGCCATCTTTTGCATGGTTGCATGACTGTCATCATTTTTTAGCAGGGGCAGAATTAAGAATGAAATTGCAAGGGAAGAAAATGTTAGTAACAGTTCCATTTTAACAGCTCTATTTTTTATTTGATGAGCAGTACCTCCCAGGTAAAAGATGACTTTCTTCGTGGATAAATTCCACCTTTTCTGCAGAACATGAACAGGTAGGCTGAGGTTTTGCATGGTAACCCATCATTAGCACTGTTATTACTGCCAGTAACCAAACAAGCTTCTGTTTTCTAGCAGTTAGAAAGAGACCATTAAAATATCTTTCGGTGAAATCAGGAAGGCTTCCTTTAGAAGCTCCTCTTTTAGAACTTCAATGCCCTTTAAAAATATAGGGTTTTTTCTTCCCCTTTCATTTCTTTAACATTTTTTTTTTTTTTTAAATGAAGAATACGACAGGGATTAAAATGAAAAAGGATCTGGAATCATTTTGACTGAGAGGAAAGAAATATTTGTACATTATTCATCGTACTCTCAGTTATTCATCAAAAGTTTCATTCTTCAACTAAAGTCTTTTCCTTATCTTAAAGCCACTGACATGAATATATATCATCAAGTTAAAAAGATTGAATTACACTTTTCCCGCTGCTGCTAAGATTCATGGAAGCTCAAAGCCCAGCCTAGTCCCTAGGTGTACCGAGCCAGTGCATTTTATGATTTTCGGAGAACAACGCTAACAGGGTTTGTCTCTTCATTGTGATACGGAGATGATTGAAAATGTGCCGCTGTATCGCTTGATAAAAGACCTTTGCCAAAAAGCACAGCAGCTTTGTCATTTGAGAACATTACCCATGGGGCTTAAGAGACCTACTTGACAGCAAAAGCTCCAGCAGATTTTTTTTTTTTTTTTAAGCAGTATGTTCTCCATTGCCATTGTCAAGCAACCTGAACAAAAGAAGGAGCCGTGATCCATAAAATCTTCCCTGAGTATTCTGTTGCCCTGTGAGTACTGGGGAACAAGTGACATTTTCTTGCTCTGGTTCCTGGTGTGTGTTCAGGGGAGAGTCACTCTTGGTTCGTATCGCTCTGCCACACCGGCTCATGGCTTCCCGAGCTGTTGGCTGTCCCTCAGCTTTAACATGAGCACGGGCACAGCGGCACGCTGCAGTGCTCAGTGCAGGATGACTGCCCACCCTGCCTCATTTGACTCTGTAAGTGCTGGGGAGATCTCTGCTGCCACAGTAACACCTGGAGCATGAAGAAACACCATTTAAAGTGGGTTTGGTGTGTCTAACGTGTACAGACACCCATGTCCTTTGCAGGATGCACTGTGCGCTGGCTTGAGGCAGAAACGTCTGCAGACACTGCTTCCCGCCCATCTGTGTAATGGAAAATACACAGATCTGGGTTTAAGTCCTGCACAGGGATCTGGATCAGTTGCATGTGCACATCAGCCCTGTGACAGACAGGCTGAGATGTCCAGCATGCAGGACAGGGCTCAGCCTTTCTCCAGGCCATCTCAGCTGTCACCTCTGCCTCCTTACGGCCCACCACAAGGGACAAAGGGCTCTCCCTGGCACTGCTGCACCAGTGCATAAACTTAGTGACATCAACCCCAAACTCACTGAGAAAGGCAAGTAAGAAGGGTTTGCAGGTGTTCTGAATTTCCTAGTGGGTCTTAGCTGATTTACATTTGACACACAAAGGCTTAATTTTTTTTCCCTGATCTTCCTGAAGATGCATTAAAAGAGCCAGCTCATACTAAGTGCCCTCAAACATACAGCAGACAGGAAGCTGTCCTGAGGCTGTCTCTCATACCTGTGTTGCAGGACCTGACACTGGTGCAAGGGGTGAGGCAGGTGTTAGTGTCTCTGCAAACATCTCAGGGCTGCCAAAAACAAAAAGATGCTGAGACCTTCAGCAAGATGGAGCTCAGTGAAGAAAAATCCTCTTATTCCTCACAGCCTAGGAACTGTGAATCTAGTTTCATGACACAGACTCTAACTCTTAAATAGAGACAAATTTTTCACTACATTTGGCACGCATTTCTGGATTCAGGGCTACCAAAAAAGTATGTAGTATCAAACACAAGCAACAACAATAGCAATGCAATATCATTTAATGATATCAAATGCTATTGTACAACTATTTGTTTTGATAGCAGTTCAGACCTAGGGCTATCATCAGGCGTTTCACTGCAAAACACGTCTATTTTACCCGAACACAGAGAGCCCTGCTCAGCCAGCTTCTGCAGTGACCCACGAGTGCATTTTTCTGCCTGTGCACGTGGCTGGGCACCCACCGATCCTTGTTTTGCTCCACAAGGACAGTTTTAGATGATCCGCACTGAGTCATACATCATTCAGCAACAACATGCCTTTGATGGGAAAATGGACCGCTGCGATTTGAGCAGGGCTGAGCTCCGACTTGCCAAGGGCACGTGGCAGTAACTTGAACTAAGGGGAGCCTAGGAGAGGAGGACTGTAATTAAAATCACCACTGACATTCAGGAAGGCTGGATAAAATAAACTAGTCCAGGAAAAGAAATAGTGACACAGGCATTGTCATTTCAGAAGAGATGGATCCTGTTTAGTGTGATGATGGTGAGAAATGCATTTTTTAGAAAACATATATATTCTTCTTGTCCTTGGCAATTTAGTAAATGTTGGGTTTGTGTTTGCCTCCCCTAAACCATAATACTTGCAAATTCTGCCACCTTTTGCTGCTGTGAAGTCTGGAAAAGAAGGCTGGGTTTTAAACTCAGCCCATGTAGTCCTTTACATACCTATTGCAAGAAACAGATTGTAAGAGGCCCAACAAGAAAACACATTTTCTGTGATTTCAATACCCTTCATTCTCCCCAAATTGTGAAGTAATTCTGGGCAAGAGGTAGCTGGGAAGCATGGTTTGCTCTGTAGTTGGTTGAGCAGCAGGGCTTAACCAGGCAGATGACCAATTAGTGAAGGCAAATAGCACAGGAGCAAACTCTTTCAAGCCAGACTGCTGCTGCAAATGAAATGAAGGGTTATTCGGCCTGTGCCCAAAAATAAATGAGGCTGAAGTTAATCCAGCTGTCCTAGCTATGCCCACAGTATTGATACCTGTATACACTATGCCTATGGTACTGTTATTTTTAAAAACAGGATAAAGACTATGAGGAATTTAGAGAGGTGTCTGCTTTGTTTTGAGTTCTTAAGTCTCTTACTTTCCAAGACCTGTGCAAAAGCCTAAGGAGGTTTCTAAAGCATACCTAAGCAAATACTGAAATATCTCACACATGCCACTTCTGCTACCAGAAAATGTACCCTGAGGTATTAAAGAAGAAGGTCACAGTCCATCAGCTACTGAAGCTGCAGGACTGGGAGACTGGTGTACATCACGGCACTGCTCTGACACCAGTCACTCAGAGAACTGCACTGATTCATGCCAGCTGTGGCCTTGGCCCCCTGCAGTGCTGGACTGACATATACTAGGCCAAACCCAGAAACAATCTCTTCAGCAGCTGCCCTTATTTTACCAGTTAACTTTTTTCACTGTTTTCCCCCATCTGAACTCCAGAGCTTTCTCTTTCCACATGAGCTGAGCTTTCTTGAAAACGATTGTTTAATGGGAACATCTGGTGTGTGAATGGAAGACTTATTCTTCCTTTTCCCTTCAGTAAATGCTCATCGCATACTTTAAAAGTTGATTTTTTTCTTCCTTCCCCAAGCAGAGAAAAAAATTATGGATCATTACCTGACAGAACAGACTGCGCTCTTTAGTAACTTAGCGTGTGATGGTGTAACCTGCAAGCCATGACTTAAGAGCTTTCCCCATAATTAAAAGTTTTCTGCTGTAAAGTCTTGGTTTCTGATCAAAATGTAGCAGTCCTTTCTATTGTTGAATGAGTGCTAATTAGACAGTACCTGTGCACAATACTTCTTGCAATTCAATAACCACAATCTGGAAAAAAAGTATATTAAAATAAATCACAAAACCCCCTGAGTTCATTTACTTGTGTGCTATTTAGAACTGTGGGAAAATTTTAAAAAATGGAAATATAAATAGCTATTATTAAAAAACATTATTTGCATTCATATTTTCCTTCTACTTCACCTCTTCCTATTGTAGCAAGCGCACCCATTGCAAATAAGATGACCTCTTCATGGGCTTTTATAATAACTGGCTTGGCAAACATCTACTGTTGCTGGTGAACTCATCAGCTCCATAAAGTTGTGTTCATGCACTCCAATGGCTTTTTGGCTAACCCAGCTTTAGCTGAACTCCCTGCTAGCTGAAAATGATTTACCATGATCCAATGGGATCCTGCTGTGGATAAGCCTGGCACAGTGCTGGCATTGGCTGTAAAATTGAAGTGACAGGCATTGATTTACCTAAATGCATTGAAGCCTGCAGAGAAGATAAAATGGCGTCCTATTTCTTACCCTAGGATCAAAGCACTAGATAGTTTGGCTAAGAGAGGGTGGAGCAAACTTACAGCATCATGTGGGAGCTTGAGCTAAGAGTCATGAAACAGAAGCCCTTCTCCATTCTTTAGCCATGATTTGGTGTCAACCACATAGAAAGTGATGCCAAAGCTTAGAAAATGCCATCCAGACCTCCCTGTGTCAGGTAGAATTACCTCTTCCTGCTAGTTTGGGTCAAAACTAGCAAGTAAAATGACTTAAAACGTCATGGCTCAGCAGCCCATGCCTCATCCACCTGCCCAGCCAACCATCTGGGAAGCACCAGCTGAATCCAAGAGCTCTGCAGTTGTTCCAGCTCATTCCCAGTTAAGTCAAGCAAGGTGTACAGACCATTTGAAACTGCCTGCACAAGCTGATTGCATGGCAAGCGGAAAACTGCAAACCAGAGACCAGAGCCTCATTTCCAATGATTAATGTACATGGAGTGCTTGTGAGGAATCCCTAGCCTCTTGTGGCCAAATGGGCTTGAGCAAGAAGCACCTTGTGTGTCTGTGCTCTATTTTTTTTTCCCCCTACTCTGCATTGCCAAAAAAGTAATATTTTGAATAAAGATGATAATTTGTTACTTTCAAAATCTACTTGCAGTTCCCTGCAGGGGCCCTCTGGGTCCCCTGTAAAAGACCTCTTGGTCTTTTGACTTCCGGTTGCCTGAGATATTCAGAAAATCTGTGCCACATCAGCTGGGACTTTCAAATGAACACCATGTAGCAGCAGGGATAGCCTACAGAGGACTGATTAAAATACAACAACCTGGTGAGAGCTTATCTATCTTGAAAACAAACCACCTCCTCTCTAATTCTGAGGCAGCATGCCCCACTGTCTTCATTCCTGCCTGTCCATTTCTTCTTTTGCTCTGACAAGACACTGTTCTCTGTGTATGCAGCTTGGTCCCACTCCTTTTCCCCTCTACTGCTTCCCTTCCAAAATGCAAACATTCAGCTGTTTATCAGAAGCCTGCTGGTTTCCTAGACATTTTACTATCAGCCTTGTGACACTGGCAATTTGGATCATTTTGCTCTAAGCATTATTTCATTGTACAATTATAATATCAAGACTACATCAGTCGAGTTATACAAATCACGCTCTGAATGCCTCTTTGGGGTTTTTGTCTGTGTGTGGTGATGTTTTAGGTTGCTTTAATCAAGCTTCAGTCTCAGAAATAATAGACCACTCATTTATTTTCTAGGTTTAACAACCACCATGGTAACTATCTGAAACCACAGTTATAGATGTTAGACACCTTTCTCCACTATATGAACTTCTGAATTTGTCATGGAAATGGGCTTGATGAGTTAGAGACAGATAAAAGAGGGACAGAGGGGACAAAAGCCAGAGCCACCACTGTGGTGGCCAGAAACGCCTCTTTCAGTTTGATTTACTGATGTGTGCATGTGAAATAATAGGACTTAATGACAACAGAGTGGCTCAGATGCTGAAGTTTTTCTCTGAGAAGAGATAGAGAAGGGTGTTCTGACCATAAACACTGGAATTAGTGCTCCCCCAAATATCCAAACCAGGATTATTGCCCTCAACTATGTTAAGAACTTCTAGCAAAGAGAAATGGCCCGTGTTAAGCAGAAGTTTCTCTTATAAAAAGGAACAAATGGCCTGCAGGATGGACTATATCCCTCTTGGTCTCCTCTCTCACTCTCCTCATCCCTCTGGGCAGATCTTTGTTTACCTTTGTAGAGATGAACATTTAGCTGGGAGGGAAATCAAACCCAAAGAACCATGTCCAAACCCTTCACAACTCAATGATTTATTTCTCCAAGTCACTTTATCTGTGGAGCAACTCTCTACATAAAGGCTTCTATTTTGCTGTTTCCCCTTAAGGGGCTATTAACTATGTAAACAACTTCAAAACAAAGAGCCTGGGCCATTTCATTAGAGAAAACCATCTCTGCTTCCAAAGGCCTCCTGGGAAACAGGAGGAGTTCATTAAAGCCAGGGTGGTGTAAAAGGCTTTGTGCATATGCAGAAATGGAACCACCATGAAACATTAATGACCTCAATGCATTAGCAAATCTTAAACTAGAGTAGAATTACTGTCTCTGGGGACCCAAGTGCGCCTCCTTGGATTTTTTTAATGCCAGGGAAAACGCAGGCTTCAAATTTTAATGTGAAGAGCAAAACACTTGGGTGGTAGGAAATGAAGAAGGCAATCAAGCTGGCCCTAGGCCACTGACATGTAGAAAGGAACCATCCTAATTGTCAGCTTGTGCCTTTGTTCCAGGTAGTGATAATGCCAAGACATAGGCTGCTTAATCCACGTTACCGAATAAAGGCTCATCTGATTTCTGTTCCTTCTGATTCGCAGTGAACAGAATCCACTGCTGAATCATTTTTCTTACTTTGATAACTAGCTGTATGTCTTGCCATTTATAAAGCAGCAAAGAGACATTTGGCAATGTTGCGTCAACAGCAGGCAACTGTTCAGGGCACTATTGATCCCAATGGAAATTACCGTATAGGTCTCTCCTGTGAGTTATGATCTCTACTAAAGTTGGGTGACTTTTCTCCAAGGAATACTTTGTTCAGCAATGGCAGAAAAAGCACAATTTCAAATGCAGTGAAACCCTGCAGAACAATTTATGCTGAAATCTGCAAGTGTGATCAGCTCCAACAAAAATACATCTCTCTCCACCAAGCATAGAAATGATGGCTCAAGTTTGTTTAAAAGTTGCAATTGAAAAAGAGGAGAACAAGTCTTACAGAAGAGAAGGAACAAGGCAAGTCTGTGAGATGTTTCCTTCCTAGTGCTCTGCCTGCCTCCAACTGTTATTAGCAAACATTTCCCCCAAAAAAGCCCTGGCACCAACAAACTTAAAACTAATGCCACAGAAAGTGCATTGTTAATATTTCATTTACTATTTTTGAAAAACAATGGAATTTTAAGAGTTTCTTTATATTTTTAGGCACATGAGGTGGTACATATTCTGCTTGTCTGAAGGACAAGCACTTCTGGTATAAGGCAAGGCTTTTATTCTGGTTTTAAACTTTAATGTTTGTTAAAAAATAATAATGCATCTTCTTGGAATGGGTTATGGTGCTAAATATTTAAAGTAATTGCATAAATCTTCCCTGTGTCAGAGGCAAGAGTTCAGGAAGCATGCTGCCAAATTCGGAAAGGGAACATTTTTCTTTTTGAAGCAGATCAAACATCAGTTCGTCCCACCCTGCCTTTCCTCAGCACAAATTCTGCAGAGCAGAAGGTACTTCCGTTCACATTCAATGAAGGAGCTGAGTATCCCTGCCATAAAGAAGCATCAAACACAGCAGTGTCTTTTTCTCTGTGATCTGTGCATGCCTGGTACACTGATTTTTCTATGGTAAAAGCAGAGAAAGCTCTGTCTTAAACTGAAAACTCAGGAAGATATTGCATAACATTTAAAAAAAAACCAAACAGCTTTCTTCTGTTCTTGATTCTACTCAATACAAACAGTTATGAGAACATACTCAGTCTGAGCCTGCCAGCAAGTATCCTACCAGCCTTTGGGTAATTCACCTAGATGGGAAGTTGGCCACAGGGTTGTTTCTGGCAGACTGGTATCACGTGCAGCTCATGGCACTATTAGGAAAGTCTAACTTGACACAGCCTTAGAGCAGCAGGGGCATGTTGATCCTTGGATATCGTGGTGGTGCAAACGTGTGCTATCCTTCAGCTCTCTCAAGTCTTACGCCTATCAGATGGTACGAGCAGAGCTGTAGTTACCCATCCTGGATGTCCCTTTCACAGCCTTCTCCCAGCAGCTGGAGGGGAGACATGATCTTAGCTGGATATGGCGATTTTCTCAGGTTTCAAAACCGGAAGCTCGACAGCATCTGTTTTTTTTTAAATTAACTGAGGAAACCAATATCTAAGCTTAATTTATGTTTTTAATAATCAAAGTCTGTTTTTTAACTCCTAAGTTGAAAAGGTTCAGGGGGAGAGCTGGGAGGTTTGTCACTAGCTGGGAGTCTGTACCAGTCCTTGGGCCAAGGGACCAAGCTGCTATTAAACAGAGCAAGTAGCTGGGATTTTCAAAGAGGTTTGGTCTTGTTGTTCGCGCAAATCACCGATCTAGGACAACAAAAGCCCATGTGTCAAATCTGACTCCCCTCACACCCCTTGATTTAAATGGTTGTAGCATCTACTCCAGAAACAGGCCTTGTCTTTCTCTGTAAGTGGTGGACACCACAACGTCATTGCTTAAGAGCTTAAAGTCAGAGAGATTTTCAGTGCTTCCTAGAACAGCATTTTCCATCAAAATAGTCACAAAAATGCTGGTGGGAGGGGACCTGTGGAAGTCTCTGGTCCAACCTCCCACTCGAAGCAGGACTTTCACCAACACTAGAGCAGGCCAGCTGTGGCCTCATACAGGCAAGCCTAGAAAGTTGCCAACGACAGAGATCCACATCTGGTGAGCTGGTCCTGTGCTGCAGCCACCTCCTGGTGAAGAGATTTTGCCTGCTGTCCACCTGAACTGCCCAAGCTGTAATCTGTGGCCACCGCCCTTCGTTTTAGTAGAATAAGCAGCTCTATGGATCCTTGCTGGGCTTCCTTAAAGCATTTGTGTCAAATACAGGGTATTATTCATAGCTCAGGTGCATTTTGTTGTATTATAAAGCACCTTACTCATTCCCAGCTAGATCTGTGAGCACATCCTTGCCAATCCACCCTCTCCTGTAGGCCATTGGTACAATGTACAATATAGGGGTCAGTGCCTTGCCACAAAACGATTTTCGGCAGAGAAAAAAAACTTGATGGAAAGAAAAAACAAATACAAATCAGACAGCTCTCCAGGTTGTTCTGTTGTAAATCTAGTTTTCAGATTAGTGCCTCCCTCTCACCCCCAGTTAATTACACAGCCAGGCTGTGAAGGCAGCAGCAATATTAAAAAAAGCCCATATGACAGACTTGTCGCCACAGCCAGCTGCCATGCTTGCCCAAAGTCAAGGGAAGGAAACCAATTAGACAGTCTTGCCTTGCACATAGAGGCTGATGCTGCTACTGAACACAGAAACAAACTCATCAATTCCCATGGAAGGAGGCAGAATGAGAAAGACAGGGGGAAAGCAAGTGAACAGCAGCTGGTAGAGGGCAAGCAAGTAGCATTTTCCAATTATAGAGCCTAACAGGGATTGGTTTATGGATCTCTCATTCTTTTCACGTTTGGCACCTTTCATCTGAAATCTGGAGGCCGCAGGCAGCACACAAACCAAACTTGGCAACCTCTTATTCAAAGCTGCTTCTGGATGGCCACAATGCCAGTTTTGACACACACAGTCACTCCTCACTCCCCCATCCCCAGCATTCTTTGTTTATGTTAACTAATCCTTTTCCTTGCTTCCATTATACAGCTTTGCCTGCCATAATGAGAGAGACCTGCTCATTAGCATCTGAGCATTTGAATGCCTTACTGAGGAGACCACTGCACAAGACCATTAGCAAGGAGTAAAATAAAAAATACTAAGCCCTGCAACACAACAGCCCTGCTCCCAAACAAATCACAAGCCTGTGTTTTCCAGCTGGTATCTTACCCAGAGACATGCTCTGGAAGCTCAGGAGCAGATGTGGCAGTCTTACACTACAAGCTAACCTAGTCAGATGTGTTGTGCAACCCCTCTAGCCCTGAAATGCAAGGCAAGAAGTGGATCTGTCTAAAAAAATGAGGTGGTTGTGAATCTCACACCTTGTCAGGATCACAGCCATAGCCAGAATTTGCTAGAGTTTGGGGGAAATACCAGTTGGCAGCAGATCTAAGCCCATATTTTCAGAACTCTCTCAGTTTAACATCAAGCACATTTTCCTTTCCTTTGAAGTCAGAAAAATACCACAATGATGTGGAATAGCTCATTCTCTTCTTAGCAAGCATATGAAAAAGTCATTGGTCAGAGTTTCCATTCAGGTGCTTTGCTTTTTCTGAAACACTATACCAGTCTGTGCTTTCATTAGTTTTTTTTTAAAAAAAAAAAAAACAAAAAAACCACAACAACCCAAAATGTCAACAAATTACCAGCAGCACTGTGATTAAATTTGGCCTTTTGCTTTCCTTCACAGTCAACCTCCTCAATTCCACCTCCCCAACACCTCTCTCCGTACTATCGATTCAGTATTGTTAACCTTTCTTTATTACTTGTTTATGTTCCACCATCAGTTTAAAAACATCAATAAGAGGCTTTTTAAAAAGGACAGAAGCAACAAATAGAGAGACACTGAGCAAAGGTCAGGGATGTAGAAGGAGACAGTCCCTGCTTTGTGCAAGGAGCAAACAGGCATTACAGAAAGGTTAGTGGTCCTGCTGCTGAAGGGAAGGAAGGATTTGTTTATTCTACAGAAATACCCACTACTGGTGCAGCTATTGCAGCAGACACAAATACCTGTCCTGCCCAGTCTGAACTCAGGATTACCATAAAGGGCTGGACCTACCTTCAGGTAATGCAGCAGAGATGGTCTGCAGGATCTTTCCTTTCAGGGATCAGGAAGCTGTAGGTATATTTGGGTATTTTTACTTCTTATTTGAGCTTAAACCCCATCTAAGGGGACGTGTTAGTTGGCTGTGAAAAGAAGCAGAGTGGCTGCATCAGGGTGGGACTAAGTGCATCCAGCTGTCAGCAATTATCTCCTCAGGCCAGGCACCACCCAGAATCCCAACACAGCTGTATCTGCTTGGGGTTCTGCTGAACTAGGAAAGAACCACAGCTTGGAGGAGCCAGCTCAGGGTCCTCTGCCTCCACCTCTTGACCCATGAAGCCTATCTTCAAGATTCAGATTTTCCCAGTCTCCAGAAACTCTGTCTTGTACTTCAGAGGGTTTTCCTAATGCAATTGTAAAAAATTACACTTTTTTTTTTTTCTTTTTTTCTTTTCATGGAAGTCTAACAGCTGTAATACTTGTAGCTTTCAGAAAACAACCTCTTGCAACCTCTTGCCTTGAAAATTTTCCTTCTTTTGCAGGCCAGTACAGGCACAGTGCAGGAAATACTACCATCTCCATTCCACACATTCAGAGTATTCCATTAAAAGAAGAAACAAAAGCCATCTTAGTTATTAAAGATACATTTCTTGTGACCCTTTAAGGACAGATGTAATACATACAACATATCTCTTTTCAACTCAGAAAGCTGTATAAATAATACATCTTTACTATTCATTCTGAGAGGCAACATTGCAGTTAAAGTAGTTCTTGAAGTTTTGCTTTGAAACACAAATGTGGTCAGCTAACATCCTTCAACATAATTTGTAGTATCGGCAGGTGAAAAAAATAAAAACAAACAGCAGCCCAGAAATAAAACAACATCTTTGATCCTTATGGTAGGTTAAAAGTGGTCAGGATATCTGATTCTTATTTCGCTTCTGCAAATAGGATGATGTATGCAGGTGAATACGGGGCATTTCTGCACACAGTATATGTTAATCTCTCACTATGAAGGTTCACTTGACAGAACAATCTTCAGTCAAACTTCATGAACAGACGTTTCCTCCCACCTTACTTTTCAGTCTTAAAATGAGATCTTTACTAAGCACAGTTAAGTTTTTTTGTACAGAAACAATGACTATTTCTATTAGGTTGTAGAAGGGTATTTTATTTTTCTGAGAGGTACCTTCCCACCTATAAAGAGCATATCTCGGCTTGGGCTGTTCAGCTACCTCAGGAGATCAGTGTTTTTGACATTTAGCACCTCAGACTCCATTTTGCATCCCAAGCAGTAAAGCCCCAGAATGTAAATGCTACTCATTCCGAATGTTCAGCTTTCACCTAGAATTATGGAAAGGCAAGGGATAGCATAGATTTTTTTTTCATTTTGCCTTCACAGTCACCTGAACATCTTTACAGGTAGTCAGTAAAAGCATGATAAAGCTGTCATTTTTCTTTTCTTTTCTTTTGAAGTTCTATATTACGTCATAGATATTTTAGCCATAGGCATATTTCTTTGCTGCTAATTTACAATACTACTCTTCTGTAAACAGTAAGTTGGAATCTGATCCACATTTCAGGAGGGACCATGTGCATCTTGTACACAGCATGCTAGCAAAACTTTGGATGTGAGACAGTAATAACAAAAGGTAGTTTATCTCTTCTGGTTGAGGTTGCTTTCAGGCTTGACATTGGCATAGAATTTAGTGATGAAGCTTACCATCCCAAGAACCATATTTTTGGGACAATATTTCTGACATGTACTGATTCCAGGTATGACACATAAAGAGAGGAACTTTGTACCTTCTAGTCTTCTTGAAGACTCCCAGTGCACTTACAAAACCTCATCAGCAGCTAAGTCTGCCACTACTTTTCCATCTCAGTAACTGTTGAGAGGAACAGCGGCTTAACTGTCACAGAGTCAGAGAAGATACTATACTTACAAATCACACTGCTAGATGACAGAATGGTGGAAAACTAATAGAAAGAGCAGTCTGTGTGAGTTCATCTCAGATAAACTACAACTGCAGCCTTGTCTCCTTAGTAGAGAGGCCTTTCTTCAACTAGAGAATGTGCAGTTGCAGGGTGAGGTCAGCATTCCCCCTGCTACGGGATCTGTAGATAAAACCACTGAAGAACTGTTGCTCTGTGCTTGATTGAAGAACACAGTCACACTTTCAGGGTGACCAGCTTTAAAACGAAAATGAAAAGAGGGGTGGTACTCCCTGGGCCATGTGGTAAGGGGATGACCTTGCAATAAGTCATTTGATTCAACATAACATCTGGGTCAAAGTCTCTGTCTGTTGTTGTCATGATGTGACCCCAGGAATGGGAGTTAAGTGAGAGACACGGGAAATATTTGGTTTTGGAAAAAGCTGGAGCCAAACTATCTTTCCAATATTATCTCAGGAACATGAATAAAATCATCTCTGTTGTAGGTTTGCCTCAGCTAAATCAAGATGTCTATGTCCTGTTTTACTCTGGTTACTCTTTATCATTTTCCTGCAAACACTGAGGTAAGAGTTTTCTGCAGCAGCACCCTTACCTAGCTTAGAGCACAACACGTGCAAGGCAGAAGAGTTTCTGCCTGAACAGCCTTTCATGATACTCATTGTCTTATCTGGAAATTAGTTTGTCACCCAATCAGGGAATGAAAATGAAGCCTAAACCAAAAATGAATGATTAGTGGAACACAAGTCTCTTACACCCAGAGAGTTACGTGAGGGTTCCAGTCCTTCGTGACAGTTAAGAACCAACTTATTATAACAGACAGGCTATAAATCTTCATTTGCAAAACCCAAAAAACAACAAGAAAAGCTCTCCTTCTTGGTAGTTCTGTAGAACTGCAAGTGCTTAACCTCCAGGAGGAGAGACCGTAGAATTAATAGTTTGCTCAGAGAGATGGTGGAATAAATGGTTAAAGCCAGTCTGAGAAAACTCATTTCAGCAGCAGGGAGAAATGACAGCCGAGTCTTTCAAGTCAGTGGTTAACAGTGATCCATGGAGATCTAAGTATCTTCTGTTTAAGGTAACTCTTGGCACCAGGGAAGCCAACACATCCTCAACAAAGTCAAAATGCATTAACAGGCGACATTAACAACTAGTGGTGTTATTAGGGAAGAAGTCTTCACCTTCTTTTCACAGACAGTGGTTCTGCCTTTCTTAGATCCCTGGTTTGGGTCATCTTACATGTAGAAGTTCAAGCTGAAAAACATTAAACTTGTGCATGTAATGACCCAGCAGAGAGATTATTAGTAGTATAACGGAGGATTAGAGGAACACACTACCAAGGAAAATGAAGATTCACTACCTTATTGTGAAGGATGCCTTTGTAGAAGGTATGCTTGGTCTAAATACAAGTTTCGTGTTGGTTAATTACTTATCAGTTAGTAATAGCAATGAAATGTCGTAGTTTTGGTATTCAGGTCAGCCTGAATAGGTCCTTCTGATCCTGAAGAATCAATCTGTATGGAAATCACTGATTACAAGGAGCAATATAAAAGTACAGTCCAGGCTCTTGGCTATACTCCAAAGAACCGGATGCTTAACCAGCTCTTGGCTTGTTAATGAAGCACTTTTACCCCCTCAAACATACATGAAAGTAACTCAGTGCAGCCTGTAAATACAGATAGATTTTTTTTTTTATCCTGTGACTATAAATAATACTTTTATGAAAGGATCCAAATGATACACTGTGAAGTAATTTGCCATAATTGTGATTATGTACTATTGATAATTAGTCCAACAAAAAGAAAGAAAGGAACCAAGGAATTTTTATGAAATCAATTAAGTGGAAAGAAAAAAGATAAGATAGATAATGAGATACTCTAAATAGCAGCTTTCATTTACGTGAACTGTGCCTCAGGGTAGATGGAGCATTTGTGGGTGGGCAGAGGATATCATGCCTTGGCACCAAGCTACATCCTTCTTTCCTTGAAAGACCACTGATCGAAATCAGATTGAAGGTAAAAATATTTGAAACATCAGGTGGGAATTAAGAACTTAGAAGAAAACTGTCTTCTCTATCATTACACTGTAAATTAAGATGACCTCAGGATGTGTGATAGAGGACATTTGAAGACAATGAAGGTAATTTTTGACCAGAGGAAGTATTAAATTATTTTACTGCAAGATACTTATGCATGTTACTTCTGCAAGGACACTGCGAGGGTGGTCAAACACCAGCACAGGCTGCCCTGAGCGGCTTTAGAGGCTCCAGCCCTGGAGGTGTTCAGAACCTCAACCTCTAGCTGACCCTGCTTTGAGAAGGAGGTTGATAAACTTTTGATACTCAGTCAGGTAATTTACTTACAAATACAGGGTATGGATGACTCAAAACCAGTAATTCTAAGAGAAAGAGAATGAAAAAAATATAACAAGGAAGATAAACAGATTAGCAATAACTAGCTCCTAAATTTTAACTATACCAACAATGATTGACTATCCTTTGGACAGATAACTGCTGAGCCACTTCTTCTACCCTCCTGAAGAAACTGTGCATCGTAGCTTCTCATTTTAGGTTTTGCTGGATAACAAGATCTGATTTAAGCTCACTGTTCTGTTGCATGGTTTATTTTTTTGCTAGCTGCTCTTTGCTTCACCAGTCTCTATTAGTCTTAGCTTTGCTTCACTCCATTTCTTGACTCACTATATTCTCTAGCTGGCTTTCTGTTTTGCTGCCAGGTTTTGCTACTTCAGCTCCAAGGAGAGAATGGAGAACAATGAACAAGTCACAGCTCAGCTCAAAGGAAATTAGCAAGTAGCTTTTTCTGTCCATACAGCTGCAAAGTCTCCTGCTTCTCTGTGTCTCATCTGTAGCCTTTGAACCACACTGCTGGAAGCAACTGTTTAAAATTAATGGGATGCCCAAACAGAGCTAATTAGCTTAAATTTCTGTACACTTCTATAAACACAAACTTCATCAACTTCACTATATAATTTCTTCTTTTCCAACTATAATTCAAGACCACAAAGCAGCCATGTTTCAGGCCTGCATTTTCTTCCTTTCCATTCTTATTTTTTTCACCATGTTCACTGTGTACACTTTTCTTTTTGCCGCTCTCCCTAGCCCTTTCTTTTTCCTCTTGGCTTTGTTCCTTCTGAAAATTGTAGGGAAAAATGAGACAGGGGAATCTTGCCTTCATTTCAGTCTTGGCTGCATACCTTTTGTGTGCTTCTAAACCTTTGGCCAGTGGTAATCGCATAGAGACTCTGGGCAGATCCACTTTTATCAGGACCCTCTGTCCAAACTATTACCAGTTCCCAAAAACCGATTGTACCAGCAAAATGCGATCTCAGTGAAAATTAAAGTTTGAAATAAGCTCATATTATTTGCAGTCTCTTTTTGAGAAAGAAGCAGTGCCTCATATGTAGCTGTACCATATTTCTTGAAACACTCTGGAGTGCTTTTCCTCTTAGGAAGGAATATGTAATTGTATCTAATGGTATTAGCTGATAATCCTGCTATAATATTTATGTTTTAGGACAACTGGTGGCACTGTACAGTCCCCATGTGTACACATAGTAAAAGGAAGTCCCTATCTCAAACAGCATACTGTTTAAATTGACAAGCCAGATGAAGGCAGGAAAAGACTCTCATTATCCCCATCTTAGCGCTAAAAATTCAAAGCTTGGGGATGTTACACAAGTGTTTTGGCACCTTGAAGTGGTTTGCTGCTGAACAGGGAAGTGAACCGAATCTCAGATTCATGTTTAAAAATAACTACTCTGGAAAAATTTCTCGAAGGAGCACAATCCAGCAGTGGTTGCTCTCTTGGATTCAATTCATTCAGTCTCGTTGGACAAACTGCCAGAAATAAGACTTATGCAGGCGTGACACACACAGAAATATGTGCTATTAGGGTAGTATGATAACATTGTAATTCAATTTAGGTCTCTAATTAGAAAGTTAGGAAGGAGAAAAATGGAAAACCTGTAATACACAGCTAGAAAACATGTTTTTGAGACGTACATCTGACTGTGTTTGATGAAAGGATCTTGTTAGCTCATTTGTTAGGGTATTTTCTGTATCTCCCACAACCAACAATCAACCTGCCTTTCTGTACAGAGTGCTCAGGTGTGAAGATGGCTCCCTCTGGGATGCTGGTCCCAGCAATGAAACCCATTCCCACACCGCTCCTGTCTATCACCAGCCCTCCCACCCACCCAGACAAGTCCTCTTTCTCCTCCAGCAGCTTCCACAGCCTCTGAACCAATCGCCTGTGCTGGCTCTGTTAAAAACCCATCGGATCCGGGTGTTCAGCTGTACCACTGCAAAAAACACAGTAATAAAGCATCTGGAAGCAGCTCAGGTTTTACTCTCCATGGCAGACCTGAGCAGGGTCTCTATATCCACATGGTATCGCAGTTACTCTGCCCATGATCTGACAACACGAGGCCTTGCTGCAAAGCTCTTTCAGTTCCCAAAGGCAAAATACTCTCAGGAGGCAGATGGCACGGCCATTTCCAGCACCTGATGCAGATCACCTCCTGGCTACACCGTTTAGAGGGGGCACCATCTCGACTGAAGTCACCATATACACAGCTGAGGACTCCTCTGAACCCCAGGTTTCAGATCAAAGTGCCTGATATAAAGAGAGGGCCATGCTGCAGCCTGCCAAATTGTTGTTTTCCTACTATGATGATGAGAATGTGTTTCACGTGCCCTGAAGCTGCTTGGATCATATTAGAAGGCTGGTCTGGGTACAGGAAAGCAAACTTTTTTTCATTATTTCCCACTGAAAATTGCTAGGTTCTTTCTATATACATAAAGACAAAGCTGCATTGGCTCTGCAGACTGTGCAGCTGGAAAGGTAAAAGTACACAATCTTTCTGTCAGAGCAATAGTGGAAACAGGAATGCAGCGCCAATGCTCACGATTCCCATAGTATCAAACAACATCACCGAAGAAAATCCATCAGAGTTATGAACTACAAAAAGGCCACTTTTGCCTTAAGAAGCAGTGGCTTAGCGCAACATGGGAGAGCATATCAAGGAACTATTGCTATTTGCTTTCCCTGCTGTTGTATTTTTCCTAGGGGATCTTTTACAGTCTAATTCTAATGTTGGAGATGGTGAACTGAGAGGGTGAAGCCCTGGGGTGGAACTTTGATGTGGTCCCTTCCAAAGATTATTGCAGTCTCACCCATAATTCTCTTTCAGAACCAAAAAAATAAATGAGTTATCTAAGAAGGCTGAAGAAGCTGTGGTCAGAAACTAAGAACCTAAATGGGGGGGGGGGGGAAGTAATAAATTATCAGTTTTGCTCCAAAAACAGTACAGTCTTTTATTTAAGAGTTTTGACCTTGACTTTTTCTTAGTGCTGGTGTAAGCTATGGAAGAGAGCTGCTGTCTTCCATGTCCCATCTAGTACACTTTAAAATGGAGGTGGGGGGAGGTTTTAACAGCTGAGAAATGGCAAAATGTGACATCTATTCATACCCATCTCACTCACCATGAAATCACTGTGCCTACATAAATTGGACAGGCAGACAACTTAAAGCACTTTGGAAGGAGACCCTTAGAGACTGAAATAACTATGCTTCGCTAGCAAGGTGGGACGTGGTGTCAAGAGATTCTGTGCCTTAAGTGTGTGCACAGGAACAGACACCCACTGATAAGTGCAGAACTGCTTTCAGGATCACCTTATTGTTATGCTAGAAAACTGGTGGGTTTTCCTTCTTGCCAACAGGCTTGTGTGCTTAATGCTGTATGGGAGCAAACAGTTCACAGCATAATGAGTCAGAGAGCAGAGCAGTGCTTAGACGGTTTTTTAATGCTGAATCATTTTAACCTGTGTTGTTGGAGAGGGGGGACACAGCTGGTGTGCATGGCTTTTGTTGAGTGGCTTCGGGAGGTGGCCAAACCTGGCTTCCCTAATGCTTATAATGCTCAGCTCCCCAGAATTAAAAATCCATGCAAACAGATTGAAGTGCTTGTGACTTCCAGCCATGTCTGAATTTTAAGAGTAGTTTAGAGAGATGGATTTAAATCCACATCCCAAAGGCAAACAATACCATAAGCTACTGAATTACTTCTGGCCCTTTTTCAGTATGTGTATAACACTGTCTCTACAAGCAAATCCCCAATGTCCTTTCATTCATGCATGCATCCAGGTGGTGTATTTAACCTGCATCATCCTCAAACCTGCTCTTCTCAGCATTTAATAATCCACCATCTGGGTCAGTTTCAGTTGTGGGAATTATTCCCACTGAGCAATGTGCATCCTTGAACTCAGGGCTCCTCGGGCCTCTTCCTTCCATTAAAGACCACTCTTACAGACACCAGACAACTCCCCATGGGATCAAATCAATGCTGCTTTGACGTGACTGACGTTCATAGCTGCTTCTCTTGACTGCAGTGGCTTTAGGATGACCTGCTTCGTAACTGAGTCTTTTAAAATATGTACATTTTAAAGTAATTTTAGAAGCATTTAGAAGTGGGTAGATGGGCAGATAGATGGATAGATAGAGGTACAAGTATGAGGCTTTGACACAGGGTCCCAGGAGAGTGGGCTTAGGAGAAAACTTGAGAGCATAATATAAGCAAACCCCAACAAACCATCATCTGAAATGACCACAGCTCTTCTGTCCCTTTTGGTTTTTCTGATAGGAAAATACCCCAGGAAAGAATCATTAAGCTGCAAAAGCTCTTGCACCTGAGCCATTCAGCCAGTCACAGCAATGAACCCATTGCCACGTGCTCCATCGTGCCCAGCCAATATCTGCTTCTCAACTCAATTCAGATACAGAGAGCTCTTGGCCAGCAAACGTTGGATTTAAAACCCTCCAGGGGCTCGCTTGTCTGAATAATGCATAAGGCTGAGGAAATCTCCACAAGTTGGAGAAAAAAAAAAAAGAGATGAGGTTTGTCAAACTGGCACAAGTGATTTGTTCAGTGCTAATAAGGTGGTGCTGACAGCTGAGCAGAAGAACAGTTACAGCTTGTTTTCATGGTCTGAGGCTTGAAGGACACTGTTTTAAGTTGGAATACTCCATCTCTAAGAGTGCGGGGGTCTTGCCTCTGTTTTCATCGTCACCCTTGACTATCTTTTACTGTCACCACTTGCTGCTGGATTTTTTAGGAGGGTTGATTATCTGTGACTCCAGTTTTGATAGTTCTGTGAGATTCATGAAGTGAATGTTAGTGAATCGATTGCTGTGCTGGCACCTTAAAAGACTTCACATCTTTCTGGATATCCAAAGCGACATTCCTCACCTCCCTATGCCTCAGTTTCCTCAGCTACACTGTATAGATGAATTATCTCAGCCTTTTCCTCCCAGATATAAGACCATGTCTCTGAAATCTCTTTCTAGCAGGAATATACTTCACTTGAGTTATGGTGGTCCTCCCAAGTTACTGTTAGTTGAGATGCTTTGTGCTGCTGCAAAGAGCAGAGCGTTATGTTGATGCAGCAAAGGAACATGTCATCTCATTAAAAGCACACCTACAGACAGAGAAGTTGCTCTTATTAAGTGTTGCACTCCGGCCATTTCTGATGTGTGTAACGTCTCTGCCACATGCACTAAACCAAGCTCCTGCTTAACACAGACCAGCAGAGCTCCTGACAAACAAAGTCGTCTCCGTTGCATGTGGATTCCAGCAGCAACTGTCTCCAACTTCTACACCGTAGCAAGTAAGGACTGCTCAGCTGAGCAGTGGGACGTGCCTGTGCTTCTAGTCCATTGTTAACGAAAGTCATCAGGATTCCATTTTCAGTGAATCTGCTTTATTTTCACCTGTGATGGATTAGTAATCTTGTCAATAGAGGAATGGTAGCTTTTTAAGACGCTATCTGTATTGCGTTCTACTGAAGTATAATTTCCAGAGAATTCTCTGCACCCTCCAGTGCTTTGCTGTGCTTTTCATCTCTGTCCTGTGAAGTAAGACAGAGCTATACTGCTCCCATTAAAGAGATCAGACAGTCCATCTCCATGATCCCCACTAAGGGTGGATCTGGAGTTAAAAAAAGGCATTTTTCAGCTCTCTTTCTCCTTTCCCTCAGATCCTGCAGGCTGCACAGCTCAGTGTGAATTTCAGAGGATTACGGGCTGGAACCCACTTTTGATTATAGTGACATAAAGCTGGAGTCCTCTGGCTTTGAGGGCCAGGTCTATTGTATATGCAAATAGACACATGTTTTCAGAGAGCATTTTTGCGTCCAGCCTGCTGTGCTGGTGTGCAAACCTCCCCCACTTTCCCCCTGGCTGCCAGATCCTTTCAATCACTAATTCTGAGAGTTTATTTGTAAATGAGCAATGAAGAGAGAGAGAGTAAATGATCTGCTGAGGGGACTGGGATGAACCTGATTAATATTCTGTTCTTTCTCTCAAGTCACAGGGTAGATGACCACAGCCCCATCAGAGAGGTCGCGCCTGCCCAGTTCTTTGGAGAAACAATTATAAAATGCAAATATTGAGAGAACACCTCAGTATCTCACAATCTTCAATATTATTTCCTAGACACGGGTTACATGTAAGAAACAAAGTCTAATAAGCCTTTTTCTCATTAGCCTGGAGTTGCTGTTCAAATAAGATGGGATAGGGCAAAGAGAAGGCTGAAGTGGATGCTCTTTCTCAATGAGCCAAAATCCACTGAACTCAGTCAGGCCAGACACAGCCCAGAAACTTTTTACTTGCACCCTTAACTGGCTGGCAGCATCACAGCTCCCCTCCTGGCAGCTGCATCCTGGAAAAGCCTGTTCTCATTTCACTGGAAAGAGAGAGGCTTGAAGAAACTCAAATTGGGGTGAGAGGAATGAGATCTCCTGGTGTCCAATCCCTTCTTCCCAGTGAACCCAGGAAAAAGTCACGCAGAGCTCTCGTGTGCATCTGTTTCCCAATGAGAACTGGTGCCACCCTGCCTTTCTCTCCTTTGTCAAGGTTGGGTTTGAACCAGAGGAAAAACCCTTGCAGACCCTGGATCAGGACCAAGACTCTTCAACGAGGTGATGCATGTTAAAGTTATACAGGAGACATTCAAGGAAACGCATTCTGATACCACAGCCCAAAAAGGAGGAAAAGATAGCACAATTGATTCCCATACTCTGGTAACACCATTTGGCGAAGAATGACATGAAGACAGAGAGTTTCATGAAGAAGGCAGGCCTGGATTTGTTTAATTATCAGCTCTGCCTTTTGATGGATACTGCAAAGCATGTATGTTATCAAGCAGCAAGAAACACCCCCAAATGAAAAACATGACAAACTAGAATTTGTTGAGGCATGACTATATTAGTTCAAAATAAACAAAACAAAAAAGGAAAATAAATGTTAGAATGGGTCAGCAGATTCTTTTTGTGGTAGGATACTACCACAAAAGTGGTTCCTGCATGGGAAAAATGAAGCCAAATTCTCATTTATTTATCCTGACGACTGGATGGTATTTTTGCCTTGTAAAGCTGTATCATGCTAATGCTATTGCTGTCATACCAACAAGGTTTACAATTTCCTCCTCAATCTTCTTGCTGTTGCTCTCCATTAAGAGCCTATTAAAATAACCAGATAACTTGCAAAGCAGCTTAGTCTTTTGGTATTCACAAATGGAAATGAGACTCAGGAGATCTGGATCTGACTACTGATAGTCTCACTGGTCTCTGACATAAGCTTAAGCAGTGGCTTAGGTTGTGGATATGCAAGTGGGTTAACTCCGTGCCAGACAAGCTGGTTTCGGTTTCATTAGAAACCGAAAATCAAAAGGCTGCAAACACAAGATACACACTCAAACTGTTCTAGCTGTGTCCCATGAATTGCTACTTTAACCCTGGATTAATCACGGATAAGCATTTTTTTATCTAGGACATCTGCCTTTTCATACATTTGCCTCCTTCATACACAGTTGTGATGGGGTGATTTGTTGGGTTTTATACCCTATATTTCATTTCTCAGTTCAGGTGATGCTTACTGTCCATCAGTACACTGTATCTTAAGCAGGGAGAAACATTTTCAGATGAGCAACTAGGGACTGAATCAACTCAAAAATTCAGGGTGTTTCAGGTAAATCACTTCCATCAAAAAAGCAAAAAGTGAAAACAACTTGACATAGCCCTGCTGTGCTGACTCAAAGCTTTTGCAGAGGTTTCATTTCTTCTTTTGGAAACAGCAATTACATATCTTCTGCTAATTAATATTTACAATAATCCCAGAAAACAAAACTTTTAAAATAAACTATGAGTTATTCTTTAGCAAGGGCATTCCAGTTTGAAAAATAGAAACCTTTTTGACAGCCTAAACTGACTTATTTTTTTTCTTTGTTTGCTCAGAGGTATAAACGCTTAAAAGAAAAATCAATTCTTTTCTGTGTTTTACGAAGTGAAAGCCATAACATCTCGTGTCTGTGGGTCTGCCCACTCCAGAGGCGGTGGTTGTAAAAGTGTTTCTCTTGGCAGCTGTTCTGATTTTAGCTGTTCCCCTGTTCCTCCCCTAAGCACCGCGTCCTCCTGTTCCTCACCTAAGCACCCACTACCTTGTCACCTCATTCCCACCTTTGGCCATGCATTTCTTCTCCGACACAGCTCTTTCCGTCATGGTCCTCTAAGAGGCTATCTAGATCACTGAGCTGAGCTGGCTTAAAATAACCATTCCTTCCTTTACCCCTTTTTTATCTTTCATTTGGATCAGTTCCTCAAGTGACTGATCACAGAATGACTGTTTCACCAGATGGTTACATCAACACAGCTGAACTTGTATTTTACGTAAATGGGATTTCAGTGGTAAGAGGAGAGGTGGTGCTAGAAGAGGGGAGTTGCAGTTGTCACTGAATTAAACACTCTGTAATGATGGCCTGCAGTCAGAGCTGTGATTTGCAGCTTCCTTCAGACTCCACTGACTTTAATCTATTGCTAACTGTGTAGGTTTGTCAATGCAGGACAAAGCTTAGTATGGACTGTTAGATGAAGAATTTATCAAGTATTGATTCAGCTCCTGCTGGGTTATCCAGCCTTCCCTGACCCTTCTGCTGCTTCAGTTTCATTGTTATTCATCTCTGAGTAACTGTTAGTGAAAATTAGGGTTGGTAATTTGGGTTTGTAATTGGATCTGATAACTAAATAAGTAGAGTGGGGGAAAAAAAGGGCAAAATTGTGCTAATCATGAATAATTACAAGCCCAAATTAACAACTCTATTACCTTTTCTCCAAAACAAACATGCCCTCCTCCAATATTAGTTTCAGAAACTGAAAGGTATGGGTTGCAGGTTCCTAAATAAAACTTAGAAAGAGAGATCATTCTAGCAAGAGTCCTCAGCACTGAGACCTTTCAGAATGAAACTGCTGGACTGGAAAAAGTCCTTGTCCCAGGTGCACGGCACAGAAGTCGTAGCTCTGGCAAAAGGCAGTGCCTTGAAACCCCAGCATCTAAGGCAGATGTGTGCTCTGCAAGTTTTCAGAGATCAGTGAGAGCTCAGAGACAGAGTACAGGGGGAAATTTCTACAATGACTTTCATTCCCTGCTGCAACAGAGCGAGGAAAGTAGGACGAGTCTGAAGAGTTACTGTGAGAGTTAAAAGCAAATGGAAAATCAACCCAAACTTCACCCTCCCTCCCTCCCTGCCGCCTTCAGTTGCCATCTCAAGGTCCTACCTGCCTATCACGCTGAGGAAGATATTTTGGAAACACACCTTACCATGCTGTCTATTGGATGAAGCGTGACCTCTTGACAAGTTGCCTTGCATATAATATAAAACTCTGTTAAATGATTGAGGAGAAAGCTGGGCTGTATGCGGGGTGTGTTGGTTCCCACAAAAGATCTAGGCTTATTTTCAAAAACACTTTCTATGTGGCTGTGGTTTTACCACCACCAAGCAGCCTTGTTGCCATAGCCCTGATCAGCACGGCTGGGAAGCTGTGCAGAGTGGGCAAGTGAGCAGATATTTTTGTCCTTTTGTTGAACCACAATTATAGGAATCTCATTGCAGGCATTCATTCTGTATTGGAGCTCATTTGTGATTAACAAAATGGAGACTAATTCTCTTTAGATACACAGGGCCACAAATATATAATACCAGCAAGTTTTGTACTGTGTATCTGAACCTCTGTCATGGAAGAATCCAGCCTGACATATTTACTGAGTGCTGGTGAATGGTCTGTGCATTAACTGGAGTTTGATCTCATACTCTTAGAATTGGAAGAAGCCTTTTGTGTTAAATGGTCACAATGTATCCTGCAAGCCCATGAAACTCTTATGATTCCATGTGTCATTTAGCGACATCACCTTGGCTGGAGAAAATTGCCTTTACCTCTGACTGATACGCTTGTGTTTTTCTGTGGGGTTTTTTGGTTTGTGGTTTTGTTTGTGTGCTTGATGGTTTTTTCGGTTGGTTTGTTCGTTTGGGTTTTTTTGCATGTGTGTGTGGAGGGCAGGGTTTGTTTTTTTTTTTTCCCCACAATGCAGGAACAGAGCCCTCTCTGCTCATTGCAGTGTCCCAGTTTAAGCCTACGTGTTACAATCCTAACAAGAGTTGTCATACAGTGGCAGATCTAATCTATTTTCTTATGAGATTGCAAAAATAAAGGTATAGCTACAGTTCTGTTTGTATGACAGAATTCCTACATCCATTTCCAACATTTTACATTACAAGCTATTGGCAAAGAGTCAAGGAAGCAATCAATAACTAGATTGTTCAGCACCCTGAGGAGGGGTCTAAACTCTGGAGTGCTGTTACCCTCTGGGACTTGCATGTACAGTCCAGAAATACTGCAGCTGGGTGGGCAGGCAGAAGAAAATCGTAATCATAGATGTCCCAGAGGCAGCTTTTCCCAGTATCTCCTTTTTGAGAGGGAAAAAAAGAAAAAAAGCCACTCTGAAAGCCTAGATATCTTTCTTTGAAGAGTTCAGCACTCACGAGGTATTCATTTACAATTTTTGCATCTCCTCATATGGACTTGCAGTCGTCTCAGCTCCTAGTTTTGCAAGATCCTGGTTATTCCATCAGAATGCCTCTGCTCCTCCCTCCCTGTACAGAGGAACAGTTTATTCTTTCTATTCTCGCCCCATTAATATTCACAGTGTCCATCTAGTTGCTGCATCCAGCTACAAGTAGGGAATACCACAGCTGTGTTACATCACGACACTCAGCAAAACAGGTCACCTTCTTTGATGTCTACTTCTTAGACCAGCTTTAGCCTTTAGAAATTTGCAATTGCCATGGCTGTTTTCTCTTGACTACATTTTACTTTCTTGTGTCTGTTCAAAATATTGTACATGTAACACGTTTACCAGCAGTTCGTTACAGTAACTCTATCCTTGGGCATTGTGCAAAGTCCTAGGCAGACTATAGAAAGATGAAACAAAGCTGACATTAAAGCTCCACAAATGCTTTTCTCTTGTTAGCAGAGCTGCTGTCCTCCAAGCACACACAGGTCTGGAATACTCTACATCCTCACAGCGACAATACTTGCAAGTGTACTGATAAACAACACGTGCTAAGCAAGAGGTCTCATATATCTCTATGAGACATATAGATGTCCCTATTTCTCTGTGTCTCTGTTTCTGGATGTTTGTCTCTATAAATGGAAAGATGGGGTTGAAATGGTTTCTCAGTCCTCCCACCCCTCTTTTTTTTTTTCCTTTTTGTGAAGCTCTTCTCCTCCTCCTTATCCTGCTCTTCACGCTGGTTGCAAAGTATGCTGAAGCAGTCTGCTCCTTGTCATATTTTAGGAGGAAAGTGACATTGATATTGGACTAAATGCAAAAAGATACTTTCCCCTAGTGAAAACTTGCTAATTGATGTCAAATCAAATAACTTTAAAGACCTGTGATGGCTACAAATCAGATCAGAGAGGGCAATACCAGTTCATTCTACTTCACGCCGGGACTGTGCTTTGCAGTTTAAGCGACAGCACTTTGGCATTCAGGGCTTCTTTATAACCCAAACAAATCAAATATCAAATCTTTTTCGATCTTGATGTCTGGCAATAGTTGATGATTAAAACTACTGCAGTGAAGCCTGGGAATGGATTATTATTATAAATAGCTGCAGTCTTGCTGTTCCCTGTTCTCTTCTGTGGGTCTGGAGGCTCAAGGCAAGAAAAGCTGGGGAGAATATAATAGATACTAACAAGAGAGGTCAAGTGAGACCAAGAAAAAAAGTTATTTCTAAAATATTAATTTTAAGGATACCAGGCTTCTCTCTTTACCTCTGTGCTTTAGATTTCAACCTAAAAGTTAACAAAACATAAAGGATATTTTAAAAGCTAAAAACTAGTTTCCCAGTGATGATTCTCTGAATTAGAATTATCCACTAATCCGGATTAAAGAAGCACAGATTTAGACTGTGTCCACTAACTGCTGCACAGTGAGATGCAAGCTCACTTTCCACAGCTTCCTCAGGCTGCGTGAGTTAATGTGAACTCCACTCTGGGTATTAGAATATTCCTTTAAAGAACAACAGGGAGTCTAAAATTAAGCAAAGATGAACTGTGAGCAGTCATGTCTGACAGAAGGAGTAAGAATATTTTTTTTCAATTGGGCAACTCATCAATGGACTGATGAGGGGAGCAGTTTTCCTTAGACAGATTGATTTGGACCCAAAAGTTTTAGAGGGCCCCTGATCTTTCCTAATAAGTGTTATGAGTGGGTAGGACACAGGCACTTTCACCTCATGGCTCATGGTAGCCCCTTGCTTGCACTCACCAGCCTGCCTGAGAGGCCAGACCCTGCCCAGGGCGCTGCCAACACAGCTGCCAGGCTCTCAGGTGGTGGGTGGCTTGTCATTACTCGAAAAAAGTCACTTCTGTATCTCTGCAAAGAACTGTGAGGATATGTTTTCAGAAGAAAAGATGAAGAATGGTCTGAATATGGAATAGAGATACGACTTACAATATCCTTATGAAGATATGGTCCAGGCAAGTTGTTGCTGTGTGGAAATCTCCTGTGTCCCACTCAGTGTCCTCCCTCGTTTTTGCTGCACAGAACAGGGCAATGCTCAGACTAACTCTGAAGCTGATCTGCCCCCAGTAAGTGGTTATCTCTACTCAAGTAACACCAAGGTTCAAACAACATTAAAAAGGGCTGCAGTTTTTCACCAGAAACAGAAACTTTCCCATTAGAAATAGGTCTTAGGGAAAAAAAGCCTGCAACTGGGCCATGTTTGTCTTCCTACCACAACCAGCAAGGGTTAGAAATCTTACCCAAAGCCTCTTTCCATCCTGTATTGGAGCATATGCAACATCAGTAGACACATTGGCAGCAAAATATTTGGCACACATAACTGTTTTCAGGCTTTCCAAAGCCGTGGAAGGGGCTTTTAATCTCTTTTTACAGATCTTTTGTATAAATAGTATGATTAAAACATAGGAATGTTTGTACCTGTTTAGATGAAGGTCTGTCAGAGTTTTGTCTCCAGCAGTAGCTATCAGCAAGTGCCTAAGGAAGAATGAGACAAGTAATTTATTATTTTCCCCTAAATGATCTCCCTACTTCATATCAGGAGACTTCCTGAATCTGGTTTCATTTGCTTATCACACATTAAAGAAAAAAGTGGGATAACAAAGAAGAATCTTTCTGAAAAACAGAAAATTTGCAAGAAGAAAATTCTTTGGATGTTTTTTAAGGCAGTGGACTAGGTCTTCAATGGGACTAAGTCAGCACAGTGAAGATGTGGCTAATCAATTGATAGCATTGCAGGCAAAAAGATTCTTCTTCATCTTTTCAAAATTTTGTTGAAGCATGTATTTTACTTTAAAAAAATCCAAAACTTTTTTTTTCAGATTTCTATAGATAATAAAAACATAGATGAAAATCACTAATGAAACATTTGGAAAATGTTCCAATTTTTGAATAAAACCCTTGCTTAGCAACGTTCTATTACTCTCTTAGGAAGGACAGTCCAAGCTGCATCAAAACCTAAGACCTTTCAGATAGCATTAGCCAGATCTGCTCTGGGGCTCATTTTATCCCAATTCAGTAAGAAGGTACCTGCTGTTGTGCATTTTCAGGAGAAGCATGCCAGGTTTTAAAGCTGGCTTTAATTTCTTCATTGTAGATTATTTTATTAAAAAGAATAAAAGTGGAAGAAAGGTAAGCCATGTGCTCAGCTGGGTTTAGTATGAATTAACATCATTCCTTGCAGCGGGGACTTTGCATATTCTAAGACAGCCAGGCTGCAAATCATTTCTCTCTGCAGGATGATTATTACTAATAAAGACTGAATGATTCTCAGCCTGATTGCTGACACACATTTACAATTTATCTCATGGCAAGCTCTAGATAGAGGACATTTTCAGAATAGACTGGGAGTTAGGCAAAAGAGATTCATATTCAAAGTCATCCCTTTAAATATAGTTGGCAGACAAGGTCCTACAACTAAGATTAGCTTTTCAGGTTGGTTTTAGTATTAGTGAAATTAAAATTTGACCATTCTATAGAAGAGTGGAGGAGGGGAAGGGTGGACAAGGGTAGTACATTTAGACTAGAGAGAGCAGACAAGTTGAACCAGGTGGTGAAACCTAATGGTGAGAAAACAGTGCAGAAGACAACAAAGGTTCCCCACTGCTTTTCCACTGTTTAGTTGTGGTACTGAAATAACAGCTTGATTTCTTTATTATGCACCCATAGCACACAGAGGAGCTGACGTGGCAGATCAGCTTTGATGTTGGAAGCCATTTGCTTGTAAATGCAAACAGTTACCAATTAAATAAAACTGGAAAACAGAAGGATGCCTTTTCTGCTCTTTACATTACAATACAAACTTGATCTGTCATATGAGCAAGAAATCTTACGTAGCAGACGGGTCATGGGTGGCCAAAAGTAGATGGACAGGAAGAGCTTCAAATGATCATTAGTCACCAAGGAGAATGGCTCATAAGAAGACTTTGAAGAAATATTTTCTGAGAAGTCTACGGAATTACCAGCATGCCTGGTGAGCTTGGCTTTGAGGCACTCATCACAAAGAATTAAAAGGACAGCAAGCTAAACCCATCTCAACCACAATACCAACCTGGAAAGATCTTAATTACAAGTGGTCCTACCTTTTATTTCCAGGCTTATTCAGTCATCTTGGCCCATTCAATCCTTGCTCCCTCTATCAAGATTACCCATTATGAGAATCACTTACTGTCTGTGTCTCGTGGTAATTTTTGTGATGTGGAAATATCTTCAGCAAAAAGATCCTGAAGACATCGTATTATTCTAATAACAATTTTTCAGCCCAAAGCAAGACAATGTTGCTGTGCCCTGCATGCAAAATACCAGCCTTTGAAATTCTGCAGCATTGAGCTAACAAGCCTGCCTGGTGATGTGGTGTGAAGGGGCAGTAATTTAAAGATCATTTTAAACATTTACTCTGCTTTATTGCAGTGAAGACTTTCCCTTCCCAAAATTTAAAATTTAAAACATGCTTCCTCTGAGCATGAGGGCAATGCTTTTTGCTTTCTGAGATGGAACAAAGTATTTCCTTGATGAAAAAAATATGATTTTGATTTTAAGCAGTAGGAACATTTTCCCATTGCATATTTTTCATGCTGTGGAAACTAACCGTCCACCAAACATTTCAAATGTGAATTCTGAAACAGCCCTGCTGAGACATTTTCCTCCTCATTTTGTATTGAAGTATAGCCCTGAATGTTGTGATTCCAAACAAAACTCCCCCAGTATCTGCTTCCCTCAAATATCAGGATATCATACCCAAATCCCCTATGCATAAAGGAAGCTTTCCATTCTACTTGTTGAACATGAAAAGCAGGAGGATAAAGTTAATAGGCTGGAAATGAACAGAGAAAGAAAGGAATTATATAATTTCATTTTTAAACCTCAAAATGAAGAAAAGGGAAAAAAGACAGAACAAACATAACCTAAGCACCCGGTTCATAGACACATACATGAAAAAGTAAAATGGCACAGATTCCTTCATCTAGTGAAAACTTGAACAGGCTCCCTTGAGCTTTGGTATATAACATTGATTTACACCTTCTAAGAATCTAGCCTGAGAAATTAGTGGGGCTCATTTATCTTTAAAATATAAAATAAAAAAAAAAATCATTTGCCTTAATCCATTTAAGATTCAAACATCCCATTAACCTAACTTAAATGCTTTCTTGTAGGTTTTTAATTTAGCACGCTGACCCTCAAAATGGAAAGGCCACTTACAATTACAAACCCTACAGTGCAGCCACCACACTCTCTGACTTGCAGTCATCCTTATCATTTCAAACATTTTCCTCATCCTGGCAAGCAGGAAACATTTTTCCTCTGTGTGTGTGTGGCCTTTTCTGTTATTGTTCATTAATTTATGTGGCTTTGGCAAACTAAAACGGAAGGAAAATAAAGGGAACGAAAAAATAAAATGAATGAGAAGTATATATGGCCATTATTTTATTTCCTGAGGGTTCCTGGGTTCTGTAGAAATGATCCAAACAGAGAAAAACCACTCAAAAATTACACACCCCAAGGACAACCCAGGAAGGTTTCCCTGCACCATCTGGCAGCTCAGGTCTGCTCTGCCCTTTGCAAGGCAAGGTGAGAGTTCAGGCAGGAGGCGGCTACTGAAGGGGCAGGTTTAGTTTTCCTTGAAGGTTCAACAGAAATATCTCTCAGGCAGCTCTGAGATTTCCTGAAAAAGAACCAAAATGTCAGGGTGCTTTTCATCATGGCAAAAGGGCCTTTTGAAGAGAGACAGGAGCAAATGCTTTCAGAATGGCCGTGTCATGTTCCTGTCATGTGGAGCGTGCAAGGAAACTTCAGGCATGAGCATAAGCTGGAGAAACAGTCCTAAAGCTCTTGAGATATAAGGACTTTTTTATGCAATCTGTTGATATTCCTTCACTAATGATGGTGCTCTGCATTATGCTGGAGAGAAAGCATCACCCAGTGAGGGTAAGGGTAGCTTAACGAACTGGAAGATGTGTGCAGAAATAAGTTATTAGGTCCGTAATTATCTATCTAGTCTCTTTGCTCTACTCTGTATAACTTCTGCCTCTGACACACATTAGCCCACTGGGCTCAATGGGCCACTATGTCAGATAAGAGATGGAAAGTGTCCTGTGTGCCCTTGCCCCACAGCTGGTATGAAGAAAATTGTAATTACGGGGTTGTATTTGTTACACAATGCAACAGCATTTGATGGAGCTGTTGCTGTGTGCTCACACAGGTGAAGTGTCCACCAAGCTATCCATCCATGTCAGGTCTGTTCACCTCTGTCTGGCTCTGAGGTAACCTCAAGGTTGACCTACATGGAGTTACATGATGAGGGTTTCTGCCTGTTATTACAAACAAACAAACAAAAAAATCAAGCATCTATTTTCTGACTAAAGACTAAGTCTCATTATAGGTACCTAAGCTAAAATTTGAGATTAGTCCCATGCTAATAGAGTCAAAACTCTGTTTTTATCTTTCAAGTTGCTTGCACACAGCTGTCTAGACGTATCACAGTATTGCCATGGCTGAAAACCTGCTGTTGGTCCTACACCTGAGCCTGAACAGTTTTCCTCTGCCTATGGACCTCATTGACCGAAACACGGGTCATCTACCAAAACCAGAGTTGGTTACTGCTGGTTTTTTAAAAGATAGTGTGGTAGGAGTGTCGGTGGGGAGCCTGCTGCCCCCTCCCCACAGTAAAGGACACATTCAGTTCTTGTCTTTGCCTGTGAGAAATATGAACTTGTCTCTTTGCTAGCTTCCTGGTGAACACTCTGCACACCTTACTAGACCAGACTAGACCATTTGCACCAGCTGTTATACACTGTAGGAAAAAATCATTAAGGCAGAGAGAAAGCGTGCCAGGAGAGTGTTTTGCTCAAGGACAGTTAGGGGACGTATATCCCAAAGATTGCATTTGACAAAGCACACAGACAAAACCCCTTCTTCCTTCCCCGTGAGTCGTTACCCTATAGCAAAGAGCTGGAGTCCCTGTCTCTGATGTGACAAACTGTGGGTCTGTTGGGCTCATTTCTGGCTCTGTTTTCAGTGGGCAATTGTGAGCCCCAGTGGCAGGTTCTGCTCAGCTTACCTGGGTTGTTATCAACCTTTCAGAGCAACTCAGTTGTCTATGAGGAAGAGTTATACTGAACATCATGACGCCTACCAGAAGGGCAGCAAAGTATTGCCCCTTACCACACACATCCACACCTCTTTGCAGCCCCTTCCCCATGGGTCGGTGCAAAAACACAGATATATCTTCTCTTATCCAGGCCACCCAAGCGATTCAGTGCAGTGTTTAATCCACTGAGCAAAAAATATGTCCATTATTTCTCAGTTTTAGCTCTCCTTTTGAAATAAAAAAGAATTCAATCCACCAAAATCCCAGTGGATCCACCAGCCTCCCAGTCATCTGTCTTAAGAGGGAATGAAATGAGTTTAATCTCCATAGATCATATTGCACACCGCATTGCCAGCTGTCTTCTAGCAGGGGCTGCCGTTGCTCAAAGGTCATAGTAAAAATCCCTTGATTAAAGAACAACAACAAACACATTTTAAATGGCTAAAACCATAAGACACTGCCATAAAGCAGATTATGTGAAGTAGATACTGTTAAAACAGTTTAAATGCCTCTTTCAGGCATGAGTTTAGTTATCTCAAAGCATATTAGAGAGAGCAATAAAATTTAATGGCCAGCAGTAAAGTGTTTATGCGTGGCCCTGAACACAGCGTTGCCCAACCTCACAAAGTGGTAACTGTGCCACACGGGTCAGTGATGCCCAGCAAACAGAGTCCAGGCCCCCGCTGGAGTTGGCATTAGACCTACTTGGGGAGAGCTCAGCAGAAAGACCCCGGAGAGCCCACAAAGGGAAAATGAGGAAACCCGTGCTGCTGCAGGGCTGTCAGGGCAGCAGCTCGGCCCTGCATGTCCTGAGGAGCCAATTCAGGCAGAAAATCTGTGTGTTGCGTGCGTGTGTGTTGAGACGCAGCCCCTGAGAGGATAGCATTGAGTTTCAACGTAAAAACAATTGGTTTTCCAGCCTGGCATGAAGGCTGGAATTCTTCCACACTGACTTACGCAGTCAGCAGGATCCTGGTTTTACAAGGTAATTGCAAGGTCCCTTGACTCCCTCCTCAGTTACATTGCGGTGTATTCTAGGACACACCAGCATTTTGCCACGTCAGAGATGGTGCTGACAGTCATTTGATGTCACCTGCAACTTTCTGATGGACCAGCACTTGGAATATAAACTTGCCAGTGCGTATGGGTACCAGTAAAGATGTGTCCTCATACAAAATACAAGGCTCTCATCCTTCCCCCCCCCAAAAAAAAAAGGGTTACATTTTGTTGGTGAATATTTACAATGACAACAGAATGGGAGGCAGACAGTAGGAGTCCATGCCACTAACCAAGATGACAGGCTGAGATTCAGAAATCTGATCTTTTCCTGATTTGTCAATAACTGTGATATGCCATGGTGCAAAAGTCACTTTATGAGCCCCTCCTTCCCATCTGTGTTTTTATTCAGACGGTTGGATTTCTGCATGCATTTGTGTAGCACCTAAACATGATGATTTAGAGGAGACTACCTAAGCACTTCCATCATAAGAAGCAACTTTGGTCTGTCAGTGCAAGAAAATATCTGGAATATGACTACCTGTAAGGTGTTACATAAAGATACAGGAGGTGGACCGAAATGTGAACTCTTTCCTGCAGTCATATTCCTTTAATAAATTCATCCTGTTTCCAAAGTGAGCAGATATGCTTCTGGCTTTTTAAAACTTCCTTTTGCCTCTTCTTAAGTATGCAATGACCCCAGAGCTTTTGCTTCAGACAGCTGGATTACCCCTGGCTGCATGACTGCCTGGTGCTGCCTGTGTAACTGCTTGGTCTTTTCAAAACCCAAGGGTTTATTTAATCTCTAGGGCTGTGTTCCCTGTTAGGGACAAAGTCAGCTCAGCAACGGCTTGTGACACAGTCAGCCAAGTGCCCTATTCCCTAGTCTGGTTCCTGGACTCTGTTGTGCTGTTGCTGTGCATTTTCCCTTCTCTCAGCTCACGGGGAGCCCTGTCTCTGCAGCAGGGAGTGCAGCCTGCCCTGGGAGGGCTCCTTCTGCTCCTGCACGGAAAGCAGTCTCCTCCCCGCCTGCTGCTCTCCCACATTTTTGTTATTGAGTGGGCAGAAAAGGGAAATAAAGAGAGGGGCAATTCGGGGAGTCCCCTGCTCATCCCAGCTGAACCCTCAGAAAATGCAAAAGGAGAGGAGAGCTGGAACACTGCCATAAGTAGCAGGCAGCGATGCACATTCAGGATGACTGGAGCAAGTAAAGATGTATGCATGAGCACAGCTTTACCTTTTCCTCGGAGCATGCATTACAATATTCCTTAAGTAAAAAAAATGGTTTTAGTCAGTTCTATTTGTTTTCAGATGGCAGGTATGGTTAGGCAAGGAGGTGAACAGGAAGGCGGCTTGCATCTTAATTTGCAAACTGGCTAACATTTTATGCTTTAACCTCCCTCATCTTTGCTAGTCTCCCAGGACTATGCTAGCCTCTCTTGCAGAATAAAGCAGGGAAGGGGTTGTTTTACACATACAACACTTTTTTTTGCCTTCATTATTTTGGCATTGTTTATTACTAGGCAGTCTGCACAGCCCAGGTGCCCAGGGGACCCCTCCAACAGGGTCTGGTGCAGGACTTCAGTGAGATCTGCTGCAGGTTCCTTCCCGTTGGGCTGGACTGGTGCATTTGCTCTTTACTGAAATGCTCTGGTGTTTTATAAATAGGAACAGTGATGCCTGCAGCATGTCACCGCTATGTATCAGGAGTTGTTCTCATACCATACTTTAACCCCAGAGCTCAAAGGTGTTGGAGAGCACTCACTGTACTCCCTCTAGGTGAATAAACCAGGCCCTGGCCTTGCTTCAGGATATTATACTAATGAAACTTAAGTTCGGCCATCATCGCTTATCAATACATTGGTCTGCACTGTGCATTTGCTGATTACCTTCAGTTCTGGCTCAACCTGGTTGTACTTAAACTTATTTGACATGTGTAGAATTTTGCTCATGTACCCAGCAATGCAAGTTGCTGATTATTACACGGCTGTTAGGTTTGGCTACTTTCGAGACTGATCAACCAAGCCAACAAGTAATGAATTCTCTTTACAGCTTGATGTCCTCATTTGGATAAGCAACTGACTAAGCAAGAGGCTGTTTTTAATTCGTGCTCATAGTGCACAGCTCAGCTGTTACTCCTCATACGGTACAAGGGAACATCTCACCTTTTTTCCATCAGTTATGCACTGCTTCCCTCTCCATCATGCCATACCTAGCGACTGCAGCAAGAGTTATTTCATTCTTTTTTCCTCATGTATTTGGAGCAGAAACTTAACGTGGCTCTTGGCTCAGGTGGATGAACAGTCTCCTGAAACCATCAAATCCTACGCTCAGGAATCAATGAGAATATAAGGCTTTGAGCTCACCCATTTTAAAGTGACCCATGTCAGGTGATGTACATCTTTTGCTGAATTTTAGTAGCTGACACACGAACAACTTCCAGTCTGTAAATTTCAAGACTTTTTTTTTAAGTCTTAAAAAAGACTACACCTGGAATGTTGACTACTGACTGTTTAAAAAAATATAGGTTCTTAAAGCATTAATTAAATCAGGCATAGATGCCTCCCCAGGTATTCTAATCAGCCAGATCATCAGCTAGTATAAATGAGTTAAGACTCAGAAATGCCAGTAGATATTTACAGATCTGGTCCAAAGGTCTCACAGCAAGATTCACCTGTTCTCTTCCTCCTGCTAGAAAAGACTTTTTTTTTTTTTTTTTTACCAAATACATGTGTGTGAGGGAAAATGTATTAAAAATTAGGAAATTAATATAAAGGAAAGCAGACGACGTTTTTGTTTGCAACAATCTTGCCTCAGCATTTGGAAAGTGGGAGAAAAGGAGAAAGCAGGAAAATTTAATAAAAAAGAAAAAGGAAAAAAAAAAGAAAAATCTATCCTTGTTGCATAATGTACCTTGCGGGGATTTTTAAGAGCAGTGGATTTACATGTTACTTTTTGGTAATCACATGTTTAACAAGGTGTTCAGTATCTGCTGACACAAGCAGCTAAAGGAAACATGGGTATTTCTCTTATCAATATTTAAATGTCTGGTAAAATCCCTGCTAACTGGATTATCACCACACTAGAGCTGTCATTTTACAGGCCTAGTTGCAGACTACCATGAGTAACACTTGTGTGTATGCCTGTGTTTGTATACAGTTTTGTCCCTCTTTGCTTTAAAGAGAGATCTGGGACATTTCAATTGGGTCTGTGGACAAGAGTATTCCACAGCTAACTGGCAGGCAGAAAAGTTGGAACACTTTTTCTAACAATGAGAGCTGATGACAATTACAAGCTTTTACTACCTATCCCGGTGATTCAAAAACTATTAGAAACCTTGTGCACATCCTGAAAAACAGTGGACAATGAGATAATTTTAAAAATCAGTATAGAGGTTCCCCTCTGCTTGAGCCAAGCTCTGAAGCATTAGAATTTGAATTTCTTAAGAACAAACAGCTCCAAAACCTTACATTTTTAAATAAATTAATGATAAATTTCAAACAAGTTTCCAGAAAAAAAGGGATTTAAAGAAATAGAATTACTATGCAGCTCCTAGTAGAGTAAGAATATAACCACCGCCCCTTTCAAGACTAAGAGCAGTGGGAGAAAAAAAATAAATTGTATTGATTTTAGGGATGAATACATTAACCCACACATTATTAAGGAAACAGAAGCTATTTTTGTGCAACTGTAATGAAGGGTACAATCAGATGAGCTCTTACAAGCCACTTTAAATTAGCTGATGCCAGTCAGTACCAGATATTGTTGTTTATCTGAGGTGAGCTACTGGGGGAGTGGGAAAAGGTCCCTAGTTAGGGTGGGATCTAGCTCATTCTCTGAGTCACGGAGATGACCCTGGAGGATCTGCTTTTGTCAGAAACAAGGAGTGTTGGGGAAAAAGGAAAGGGCACTTGTTAGGACTTCCGAGTAGAGATAGGTCTCATTGTGACTCTTCACATCACACTCTAATACTCTCTGATGCACGAGCTCATCTCCCTTTGAAGTCACTAGGAACGCTTGGGGCTCCCTTTCAAGTTGTAGGAACTACTATCTTAACGGTGTGATGAGCTGCTTTAAACTGAGAGGGTGGTCTTTCCTCTTCATCCTCCTCCTTCTTATTCTTTCTCTGTGCCAATTCATGTGACCTTTGCTGAACTGATTCAGCTGTCAAAGCAGACGCCACGAACCTTACTTTTCACTGGTTGTGGATTTTCTGATCTTGAGTAGAATCAATTCACCAAGGGTCAGGTGAGCATCAAAGTGTGTGCAGATAAGCAAAGAGACCATACAGCAGCGCTGCCTTTTCTGGTGTCACCAAGATTAATTCTGTTTGTCTCACCTTACTGCACCTTAAAGAACAGGCAATAAGGCAGCATTGACAAATGCGGGAAGGCTGAGGGAATAGTTTGTGGGTGGCTGTAGTCAGAGTTGTTTCTGGAGGTGACAGACTTCAGTGAGAAGAGCTATCACACCTCAAACTTTTGCCTAGAGGTTGAGTGCTCTGTGGTAGCTCTTGAGAAGGCTGTGATCACTCTTGTCTGTTGCCACATAGCATAAATATTGCATGTCTGCATTATAAGATTATGAAAGTATAATCATTATAGTATTAAGCTAGAAAGGAAACTTGGCTAGATGTGATGAAAATTATTTAAAATTAAGAAAAAAATGTTCTATCAGTGAATATTGCTAGGAGAATAACTCTGGAGACTGAAACCTTTTTTATACAGCTTGACCATCATTGAGTGAAAACGACACACCTTGGTACAGGCGGCTGTAACAGCTTAGAGCCATCAAAGAGAAGTTTGATTACTGCAGTCTGATTTCCCTGATATCTTTAATGGATTAGCTGATGTAATGACAAACAGGGAAGGTGGCAGGATTTCAGACACAGATAGAGGTCCACCAGGAATTTGAATGACTTAACCTAATCATCCTACAGAGAACTCCATCCATAGCAGAGTAATGACTTCTGAAACTAAATCTGTGCTTGAACAACAGGCCCTTGCTTGAGTTCATGACTCCAGTGCAGCTATACTTATTTACACAGTAGTTCCCAATTCTGTTCACAATTAATCTAACCTCTCTGTTTACACCAGCACACTTCCTCATGCAATTTTGTAAGTAAGAACACGGTCAGGCCTCTAGAGGGAAAAATATCTTTATTTCCTAGAGCCACATATTCCCCAACTGCTTGTTATTTCCAGCATCTTCTATTTCTCCTGGCATGAAGGTACATTCCTCACTTAAAATTGACTTCATCCAATCATCTTTGTTTTTCGGACACTTGTACTATATTTGTTTCCCCTACAACACACTCACTGCACCCATTACTGTCATGATGTAGTGGTTTTAAAATCTCTTCAGCCCTCATCAGTGAGCTTTCAGTTTTTCTGCTGCAATATTTAACACAATCATGCTGGAGGAAAGGGTGGAAGAAAGGGAGAAATGACACCTTACATTAAATTGTTCTCCAGGAAAGTGAATTTTACATAGGGATCTACGAACTGGGCTTTTCTACCTTTCCAACATACATAACCAATTGTTAAATCTTTTTCCAGACCTGAAAAAAAAATCTTAAAAAAAGAAGAAAATTTTGCTTTAATTCCATTTTATGATCAAAATCCTATTTCTACAGGGGCAAGTAAAAAAGCCAAGTGATCCGCCTTCAAGTAACTAATCAAAACTGAAAGCGTGACTGGGGGACATACAGGATGGCAGAGATTTCATCTCATCTTGAAGATGGACAGAAGTTAATAACAGTACTCTATCTCTGTACCTTTCTCTTGGCATCTCTCACATACATTTATATTTTGCTTCCTTTCCCAATGGGATCTTTATGTTTTGAGAAATTAGAAAGACTTTCCGTGCAATAAATATTTTCTTGCCTTTGTGTATGTCTTTGGCTATTTACACATTCCTCTACAAAATACAACTCCCCTTCGTGCCCTCTCCCCATGCTGTGGGCTGTGTGACAGATGATGCAGAGAAAAATGCAGAGCATCCTTGGAGGATTGTGGGTTTTACAGGACTGCAGTTCAAAGCTCTGTTCCCATCTTACTGCATAATGCTGGTAAAAGATACACCCTCCACTGGCTCTTCTAGAAATTTCCAATAATCACTCATCAAGGTCTTGGGGCTGGAGGATATTCAAGGGACAGCCTAGCAATGCCTTCCATCTTGTTTAGGTGTTGGCAATGTCTTGCAAGGGAGACTGTCTCCTGCTGAAATATCCCATTTCATAAAGACCACAAGTGGTTTTTAGATGTATTGAAGGAGATACTGCAGTGCTAAGAATGATATTCAGAGAGACAGCTGGATGTGCTAAGTGAAGCTGAGATCAGGAGATATAACAGGAATTCAGCAATGGGCAATGAAACCGTGTATTACCTGAGATTTATACCTTTCTGCAGCTCCTCTATTGCTGGCTTTACTAGGGAAAAAAAAGACCCCCAAAAAAGTGCTGGGTAAGATATACTGGAGATGTGATCATACCTGGCAATTCTAAGGATGCTGCAGAGGCTGCTGCATCCGGAAAATTATAGAGGTTCTTTTATCATCTCTAAGCATGGGACAAAGTGCTATATTGTTATAAGACAGCTTCAGGAACTTGCAGCTCCAATCAAACCTGCAGGCCTCGCAATTGGTGGTGAATGCAGATTCAAACTGGAATGAGAATTACCCCTGTCCAGGGGAAAAGAAATCTACAGGGACAGGAAAGGGTTAAAGCAAAATTCTCCTCTCAGCAGAAGGTGAGGTGTTGAGATGTCCCAGCAATGTATCTTCCGGACAAATTTAGCTGCTGGCAAGCTCGAATAATTGAAACAGGCAGTTAGATGATGGAAAAAGAAAAGCACATTTGGAAAGCTTTTGGCTACTAGAAGAGATGCTCCATAGCCAAAACGTGGAGCTATGATAAACCAGTTCCAGTCTGTGTTAGTAACCATTGTTCTACATCCATCTTCCAGAGCTCAGAAGGGCGCTCTGCAGCACAGTGGTACAATGAATGCATCATTGGTCTTCCAAAGCTTGCTCAAGCAACCAATGCTGGTAATTCAGAAGGGAGAAATTTTGCTCTCCAAAAAGACTACCAGAATAAAAGATGTCTTGAATGTATGCTTGAAATGGCCTGCTGTTATGGATGGTCTCATGGCATAAGAGCTCACACAAACAAGAGCTACTTGACTCATTTCCTCGTTTCACTCAGTAAGCGACTGCTGCATATGAACTTGCACAAACAGCACCATAGCAGAGTTTACTAGCATATAATGTAAATCTGAGTTTAGTTGGTTCTTGTCAGAGAAAGAAAGAAAAGTTACTGTCTTCTGAGATAATGGTGGTCCTGTGGCAAACAGATTGTTCAGACCACAAGAGATGTGGAGAGACGTGAAGACTTACATGTCCTGAAGTTAAGAAATGCAGTTGTCTTGTTGTAGGGAAAATTACTTTTTTTAGTATGGATCTCCCCTAACCTATTGATGACAGCTCTTTTAGGACGCCTGGATTTGGTTGGATAACCAATGAATCGGAGTGAAAGAGCTCTTCCTCAGTTCAGAGGCATACCGAGAGTGTACATCCTACAGCAGCACCAGCTGATTATCATGATGATGGGAGATCCAGACCTCACAACCTGCCTGTTCTCATTAGCAGAAACACATCCTCCTTGACAGCAGTTTACACCTATAGGAACATCCCAAAGCAGCTCAGGAATACAAAGGCACACACACTAGAAGTCAGCAACACCTATGCATTAGCAATTATCTATGGTTTAACTGCGTCCATCAGTGTAACTGAGCTCCTAACAGAATCTATCACAACTACTATTTACAGCACTGCCTATCATTACATTACAGGCCTTTTAGGAAGGGAAGTGAATAGTAACTTCTCTTCTTCAGGTGGCTTCATAAAACTGTACATAAACAACCTTTTTATAAACTTTTTTTTAAACTCGGAAACCTGGTCATTGCTTTGTATCAGTGTTAATCAGTATGAAAGCCCAAGGATGGAGTGAGAAATGAGATCAGTCACTAATTCTGGATGATCAACTTGGGACTGACGACACAGGCTCTATCTGTCTGAAAATTAATATCTACAAAGTGGACTCCTGAATCTGAACTAATCACCCTGAGCCCTCTCAAGGTGAGAGGAGAGGAACTGCGTGCAATTTATCTCAACATGAAACAGACTTTTACAAGTTAGATGGATTGCGTTCCACATGTGTGCTTATTTCTCTCCACTGACTGTGAAGAAGGTATACTAACGAGTGTAGGTAAAGACGTTCACACTTTACACAGCTAAAGTTAGGTGAAATGAATTACACCCCTGGGTCTGATTCTGTGAGGCACCAAAGTTTACATATTCCATTGATACAAGCTATAGAGCCTACGTGCTTCTGAGAAATCTGGAGACAAGTAAGGGGGTTCAAGCCAAAAATAGAGACACTCTGGATAGGTAACTGTCCTTGGAAATTGTTGGCCTGAAAAAAAAAAACACATTAAATGTTCATCACCTCACAAGAACTGCTTTTAGTAGTAGAAGGTATTCACATTGCTTTACTTGAATTGGTTAGCTGTACTCTCTAATCCACCCTCCTGAGGAACTTCTAAAGAGATCCCAGCATATGCATCTTCTATTTTATGTAGTGTGAATGCACTTCAGTGGGAACTTTGATCCCTCTCACCATCCACAGCAACTCATTGCAGCACTACAAGACAGCTGGGTCAGTCTCAATTACTTCGTATCAGATGCAGTTGCTTAATTGGAGATTGTGCTGGAGAAACTTTGTGAACTTGCAGCAGAAATAACCCAATTAAATACATTTTGCTTCTTAAAATGTACCCAGTGTATGAACTAGCCATCTCCTTCCTCAGCAAAACTTAAAAACAACTAAATGAAGCTAACATTTTCCAACTCAACAATTCTCTAATACACAGCATTTAGGTAGGGAATAAAAAAACGTTTATTAGCTGACCCAGAAATTATGACCAGTGCACAAGAAACAGCCTATTTCTAGCAGGAGAAGGAAAAGCAAATTGTTCAACTACAAAAGGAAAAGACAATTGAAGAACTAGATACATTCAGAAGTCTGGTCATGGGAGAGGGAACTTTACATCAGAAGTACTCAGTGACCAAAGCTGTAATGCACTGATAATTATAGATGCTATTCTCTATCTGAAAAGATGCTTTTCACTCCAATCTTTTATCAAAAGCAGGAGCAAATTCAGGAACAGCCCACAGTCTGCACTGATTTCAGTGGTTCCTGTCGGCAGCCCAGATACAGCAATGGCTGAACACTTCAGACTGCACTGGGGCTGAACTTAAACTCTCTTACTGTTGAAGATGGAGAACTGTCACATCTGGGTGATTTCTTGACCATCGCAACTGAGAGACCAGTCCAAAGTAGGGTTTGAACCTGTAAAGGAGATGCAGGAAGAAAAAGAGAGACTGGGTGGCAAGAGCTTCTAACATACTGTGTAACAAAATGAACGGAATAAAGCCAATGGTCTGCAGCTTCACCCACTGCACGAAAAAGCAGAAGAGTGGACACTGGAGCAATGCCTGTAATATTAAATTATCACACCCCTTTTTTGGAACTGAAGCCAGACAGCCATCAAACAGCATTTCTAACAGTATTACTAAACTCTCTTCCACTGCAGAAGTAGGATGGCTGTATCCAAAATGCTTACTGCAACTGTCTCTGATCATCCCCCTAGAAGCTAAAAATTGTTTTGGAGAGTCCTATATCACCTATACCAAGACCAGGCCCAGCAATGTTCCTTAACTTTTGTTTCATCTACTGGTACAGACAAATCCTAGGATAGCAGAAGAGATTTCCCAAAGCCCACACCAAAACTGACAGCTCCTTCTGGCTCATTTAATTCTGGTAACAAAAGCTTCACAACAGTGAAAGCACAGATGTGGTATCCTTTGCTTGACCGAGGGGAAAGATTATTGCAGTGTGATAGAAAACTCAAGCAAAACATATTAAGAAGTGCAATCTTTCCAGGACTGAAGCTTCAAGGAAGAACTGTGAGGTTTCAAAGAAAAGACACAGCACATCTTCACAGCGGCCTAATCCCCATTATCTTCTCCCCAAACTACTCCCTCTACTCCTTCTCCAGGAAACATTTAACAGGTCAGTGCAACCCCAAAATCCTATGACTTTCATGGAAACTGCAACAGTGTTTGGCGACTTAAAACAACAATGCTGGCAGCATATGTGCTCTGAGTAAATTCGTTGAGAAACATTTCTCACTATCTTCCTTTCAAATAATTCACTTTAATGAGTCCAATCCTATCCAACAAAGTATTCACTCATAAGCTTCCTCTATAGAGCATATGAAAGTTAATATCAGCCCTTGGATGGGACTATTTATATTCCTGCTCCTTGTCATCACATACTGAGGTCCCTTCTGATCCCACTCGGCCACCCCACTTTCAGAAGGGTAAACCATCCCCTGAGGGCAGAGCACAGTGATCCCAGATTTACCCACTACTAGCAGAGCCACCGTGCCTGCTGACAACAACCTGTACTGAGGACGCTTACTTCAATTTTCAACTCTTCACTTTGGTTGAGAGGCTGGATGACAGAAAATGTTTTCTGGTTCTTCGCTGTAACTGTCTGAAACCAGACAGAAACGATGAGGAACTGGAGATTAGCACCTCATGACAATGAATAAGGATCGGCAAATGGAAAGTTTAGCACACATATGGGCTGCTTCAGAGGCACTTTTTGCATCTATTTTGGTGCTTCTGTCTTCTGATTTTAAAAGGCAGATGTCAGTTTTGCTTTTCTAAATAAACTGTCCATCTTTACATTTCTAGGCAGGGAAGTTGCATGTGCATTGTCAGTAGTATACTACAAAAAATCCTAAATAAATTGATATGTTTGGTGAAGTAGTCAGTGTTTAGAAACCGTATTATATAAGGGAGAGCTTCACAACCTGAAGGAGGAGAATAAAAGAAGGATTAAGTAGATCCAACCAGTTACACTACTTCTTTCACTGGAAGTAGAATTAGCCATCAGCTAAGGAGAGCTGACTCTCAGGTCTCTAACACTGCACTGTAAACTTTTCAGTGAATGCATTCGTGCTGTCTGCTGGGTAAGACAATGTTCCCAGGAAGGTTTTGGGGGAAACAGAAAAAGCTGAAAAAGGACCACGCAAGCTGTAGTTATAATAAATGCACCTTTACATAGGCATTTCCTACCTGGTTGTGAAGCCCTAACGTTCCTCATATAGGAAAGCTACATTTTCCGAACTAACTTGATATCCTGGGTTGGATTACGGTTTTACCATAGAGCTCACGGAAAAGCCCTTTCTTACCTCTGAAAATTCCTCATCTAAAGCGACAAAGCACATAAAAACTGTCACAGAAAACAGACAAAGAAAAGATTTGTGACTTGCTGAAGACCATACAAACCTCCTCCCAAATTAGTGTTTAACTTACTGAGACATAATAGCTCCTAAAAGTATGTATAAGACCACCACACAAAATCCCACAGTCCTGTCCAAAAGACAACAATTGTTCTTTTTTCTCCTCTGGTACCTGCATTTCCCCTCTTCTGTCCCCATTTCATCTGATATTTTAATGACGTATTTTACCTCATACTGCTTCTCAACTCTATTTTATTTCTCCCTGGCCTAGTAACAGCATCGCAAGGCTCACATTTCAGTTTCACCCTGTGGAGAAGCAATGCTGACTTGCTTTCCTTCCAGATGTGAAGCAACCCGCTTATGTTTAATATTCGCTCTTCAGTCACACAGCAGCCTGCATTTAACTACATTTTTATGCATTGTAAATGCACATACATTTGAAAGAATAGAATTCCCTCTTCCTGACATCACTTTAAATGGAGCCGAGGTGAGCTCTTGTTTCCCTGAGGCAACCTGACATTTGAAGATCATTTTTAACCATTTCAGTTTTGAACTATACTTTTACACTTCCTAGCTCCTTGTGTTAGTGGGTCTTCAAGCACTCCCCAGAATAAGCACTCTGTAACCCTCCAGACAGTGTGCTAAGGAATAGAAGTGTAACTTTTATCAGAGGGGGAAAGTGACTGAAAAAGAGAAAAGGCAAATTTATGAAAGGTCTAGTAGGGATTTGATGTCAACTCCCATGGATGCTTGATTCCCAAGACGCTGATGTGCACTGTGGAGTGTGTGCTCCTCATAAACAATTGGTTCCAAGTAAAGGCTCCAAGTTGTGCTTTCCTTCTCAGACTTGGATTGTAACTGATAAATCTGCCACATGCACGCAACTTCTCATCTTCTGGAACACTGTCATTGCAGGCTGAGGGTTCTCTCTGAGCACCCTGATGTCAACAGCAAGTGTGGGTGACTTTGTTGTGTGGGTTACTGAGCCACCCAAACTGACCAGAGGGTGGTACCAAACCCAGGGGTATCTCACAAACTGACTGGTGGTCTCAGGATTCATTCATTCTCAAGGCTGTAGAAGGAGCACCCGTAACCCTGCAGCCCTTTGCCACCTCGTCATTGACTTAGTTCTCCATCTTTTTAACTCAAGGGAAACACTCATTTCTAGAACAAGCCTCCACCTACCCATGCTACATCCACCAAGGGGTAATAATTCACAGCCTAACCTGAATATCACTGTCAAGTGTCTGTGCTCCGAGGCTCTAAAGTGCCAGAAAAGCAGGAGATAACTGGCTTTGTGTTTTCAGCAAGAGACAGCCCTTGGCATGAGTCCGAGTCCTCTGCAGCCCCTGTAACCCCAGTGTGTATGGCACAATGCTCCTTTTGTCTGCACGTGCCAGAGACAGGAGTCATTTATCAAGGTTCACACTACTATAGAACTCTTGCTAAAGAAAGGGCAAAATTTTTTAAAGCAAGACACAATTCATTAAACAGTAATCTGCGTATTTATGGACAACTTGTTTCAGAATGGGCTTTGCAAGCCTTACTTGCAAGTCACAATACATGGTGAATAATCGCAATTAATGTCCACTTAATGAGGCAATGATGCTTTGCTTAAAAAAAAAACAAAAACAAACCACACCACAAACCCCATCTGCCTTCAAGTGTGTTTGTCTGTGAATACTCTCCAGGGCCAGCTGGAAAAGAATTTATGGAGTGACAGCTACTAGCCACATGATGTGAAATGCAGTATTTTATGGACTGATCATTTTACATCTCCAAACCTAAGCAAAATTTTTGTTTAATTGGAAAACAGAGTAGACCCACTGCAGGGCATCAGATGGTAAAGCAGCATTGACTATTCTCTTTCTGTTTGTTTAAAGACAGTGCCTCACCATGACAGTGTTGGCTTTGATTTTTGAAAGCATACAAGAAAAAACTACTGACAATAGGTACTTCCATAATCTATCAAGCAAAGGCTGATTAGGAATCAGTGACACGGATTTCAACAAATAAAGCATAGAGCGTCTTGCAACAGTGAACGGAATCACTGAACAAAGTGACTAAGGATATGGCAGATTTACCAGTATATGAAGCCTTGAAATTCATTTGTTTTCAGTCATAGTTGTTTGTGCAATTTACCACATGGCCACAGCAGCACTCCTCCCCAGCATAAGGGAGTGGGAAAGACTGCACAGCCAAGGACAAGAGTATTCATTTTGGCAGTATGCTTACATCAGATTAAAGCTTCCTGCACCCAGAGGAAACACAGAATACTTTGTAGTACAAACAGGATTATTACTCTGGGGGACCTTACTCATTGTCCAAACAACTCTGGATGCCTACATCTCAGGTAGTTACTTTAGGCTTCCATGCTAATTACTGAAGGAAAAATAGGGCACAACTCTTAAGGCTTGGATCAATCACATCTTAGAAGTGCAGATTCTCTCCACTGACTGCCAAGGATGTTGAGGGTGGCTTGGAGATGTCTGCTTTATCAATCTCACCCTTTGTGTCACTCATGATCTGGTAGCAGAGATACTGAGGCAATACAAAAGAAACTCCATTCTTATTGATGCCTCCTAGGATCCCTGAGATAGTATCATGCAGTTCCTACCAGGTACTTAAGTAGGTAATCTCCTGCAAAACTACTTCCAACTTCTGTTGTGTTGTGCAGTCAAGGAAGTGAGACAAAGTACTGATCTCAGTTTGGCCACAACTTGAAGCTGGGAGCAACAATTCAATGCTTTGAGGTAGTTATACAGGGGGATGCTTATATAGATACGACTGCATCTTCTCCACCTTGCTCCTGGGCAGCTGTTTTGTTCTGGAGTAGAGCCACCATGGTCTTGATTCACTAGCTTGAAAGCAAACCCTGCTGTGGGAAGGAAGGAAATCTGGATTAGATCCCTGCAACACGGTCCATCCTGATTTCTTAAAATGTCAGAAAGGGTTTCTCTGAGATAGATATTATGGGCATATTAAGGATGTTGAGGGCAATATCATCTAGTCAGAGAGCATAGAAAATCAGAGTTGCTAGAAAATAGATGCCAGACATCTCTGTTGACCTTAAGAAAGAATCAATGTCTTTTCTGAACACATTGAAGAGAGGTGGGAAAAAAGGAAAAAGTAAATGGCAGTTATTTCATTTTTAATCTTTCTAAAAGCAGCTTCAGTATGATATGAACGATAGCAGCATGAGCAGAGATTGTTACTTTAATAGGATTATTGTCAGATGCTGGCTGTGTTTATACTACAGCAATGAATTTCCTGCAGTGTGGATACATTTCCATGTTTTATAAGTTACAAAGACTGCCTAATGTATTTCATTTTAGTTATCAGGTTTGCAGCAGTCTATTTTTTTCCTATCTGAAAGATTGTATCTGTGGACATCGCACCCACAAAGGTGAGATCCTGACTATAAGTTCTACAGGCAGTTTGTTAAAAGTTTGTCACATGGTGATTTGCCAGTATCAATCAGGTGTGCGTACGTACCTGTCTTGAGGAATGTTTCTTATTTCTCTGTTTGGAACTGGAGACTGTGGCCGTATCTCTAATTCTAAGTCTTAATTTCTCTGAATTCACTCAAATCCAGTGTTTGCATGGAGACATAGGCTTTGAACCAGGCTGGAGAAATGATGCAGTGGGACCCCAAGCCTTCCTTACACCTTTAGTACAGTCCCCAATATGCCCTTTCATATAGGGCAGAGAACGCGCTTGGTGGCTGTCCTTTGACATGAAGTCCACAATGCTTTGCAATGATGTTATGGGGGCAAGCACCAGGAAGGAAAATCAGACGGGCTTTTCCTCAACGCCATCTGTGACAAAGGACCACAGCAGTCACAAGGAGCTGAGCCTGTAAGCATCCCATGGAAATACACAGTGTTTCTCTAGGCTGCTCTCAGACCCTTTCACAGATGCCTCAGCTTTGATATTATTTCTAGTGCTAGATTTCATTTCTCTGAACTGGCAGGCTGCCAATTAATTCTTTTTAGTCTGTATTTAAGCAACAATGATTTACAGTGAAGATGTCTCAGCTAATCATAACGTAATTAATAGTCTGTAATGCTTTTATGTCTTGGAGAAGGAAACATTTCATACCTTGGAGTTTTGGCTGCACTGCAGTGATGGACTGTAGGACATAACTTTTTTTATTATAAAGCTATTGTCTTATTGTTTTGGAAACAAGAGAATCTCAAAGAGCTTGAATGTAAATTTGACATTTTGATACACTGCTGGTTACTGCAGCATATTCAGCTCTTAGACAGGAATAAGTAAATAAACATCAGTTGAATTCCGTTTGCTGGCATACTGTGCCATTTCCCACTAACAACACAGCAGACAGTATCCAAGATATTAATTTAGCATTTTTGTATTTATACCAGAACAGGAAATAAAAACAAACTCTCTATACTGGAAATCAAGACAGCTATCTGTTTCACCTATTTACTGGGCTGTCCATGTGACAGCCCCATGACCCTCAGTACCAGGAGTTGTTCTTGAGAGCAAGAGCAGAGATGGTTTGGAAAAGCAAGAAAGGTGACTTCAGACAGCCACAAAATCCTTATGAGAGGGAAACCTGAACTTCAGATGGCCTGTGGGAGCAGGACGGGCTGCAGTCAGCTTTCCCTGGCAGAGCCCAGTGTAGGCAAACCCTTCACTGGAGCTGCACATCTGCAAGACTGTCCTTTGGTGGATCAGTCATATGTCTGCTGAGACCTCCAGCAGTTTTATGCTATAATCAATGCTGATTATGTCTATTTTAATCATTCAAGGTCCTGATATCAAAGCCACGTGTGTCCAATACGACCACCTGCAACACCACTGTTAGGTCTTCTAGAGAGAGGGGCTTGGAGAGGCTGCAGTGGAAGGCTCTCTGGGCTCCTGCTAGCACAGCTGACCTGATCCTGCTGAGAAGGGGCAGAGATTAAAGACATGTCCTGGGGAACTTCAAAATATCCTTTACATCATTGTGTGTTGTCCTGAGATGCCTGGTCAGGCTCAGGACTGGATGTGTCAGCTGAAGACAACTCAAGCCAGTGCTGTAGGCTCAGGCCAGGGAAGTGGCTCCTGGCAGGCACTGCTTGAAAACTAAGTTCTGGGCCTTTTCAGCAAGGTTTGTTTGGAGAGGCAAGCTTATTTGCCAGAAATACCTTTTCCTGCTGTTTGATGGTTGCCTTTTGGATTAGGCAATTTTTACAGCCTCCCTACTGGTTATACTAGAAAGCAATCAGCTGAAATCCTGTTGCCTCTTTAAAAAATGTTAAAGTGATTGGTAATGGTAAAGACTGAACTCCCTAAAACAGTTTCAGGGTTTTTTTGATAGAGACAAGTAACTGAAAATGTGTAAATAGGTTTTATATTTGCGTCTGTTAACAGAAAGGTGACTACCTGGATACTTTTAATTTTCATTTCAAATAAAGTATATGAGTTACAACTGTTAAGAGATGGGGGGGGTGTACATGTATTTTAAAACCACAGAATGGGAAAAAAAAATCAAAGCAGAAGAAAAATACACTATTGTCTATACAAAATTCTGTAATGTTCTCATACCAAGCCAGTTCAAGAATTTTTCCATCTCATGTCCCTAATTAATACTGATCACTGAAGGCCCATGAGGATCCCTACAAATTGGTTTCACATCAAAGCTTGCAAAGTGTGTAAGTACTGTAAAATAGATTTCTAAATTTGCAGTCTTCTGCCTTTGCATAGAAGTGGTGATTCTTTCAAATTCCAAAGTGAATGACCACTTTTTTCATTTGACACATCTGGAGAGTACCCAGTAGAGTAGCAATCTGAAAATACATTCAATATTATTCAAAAAACATTAGGGATAAGTGAATTTCAGTCCATGGCTCTCTTGGAAGCTAGACTTGCCATCTGGGCTGTGGATGATTTCATTAGAAGGTACACTGGCTCAGATGAGTCATACAAGGCCTTGCAGCTCTACTCGGGGCAAACTTAGTCATTACAACAGATAGATATCACATCCATGAGTCTTTGATTATCTCTGGCTTGATCAGGCAGGAAAAATGTAATTTGTGCTGTTCAAAGAAATCAGCAAGAAATTATTTGCTCTCTAAGGCTTTTTAAAGATATTTTTTTTTCTACTTTAGTCAGATCTGATCTTACTGGAGGTCTCTCTACTACATTAAAAAATGCTGTTATATTCACTACAAAGGATGAGATTTCAACTAACCTGTCTTTACTTCACACAGGTGAGTCATTGAGCAAGGACATTCTCTGCACAGTGGTGGGTGCCACCCTTCAGACAGCCAGGAGAGGGACACAAAGCCATGGCACGGAGTGACAGTTTGGGTCACTATCTGTCAAAAACTGTTTTGCATTCTCTCTACTGAACTGGCCACACAGGCCTGGGACTCTGATCCTGAGTTCACAGATTTGACTCAGGATTAAACAGTTATCTGAGTATTTGGTCCATGGAGAGGTGATGGTGATGAAAAAAGGCTCACAGATGGCAAAGTTAATCATGTTATCATCTTGCCTGCAAGTAACCTCTGAAATTTTTGTCTTGTAGCCACACCAACCCACGGAACAATTAAGGTCAGGTAGACCTTTGGTTAAAAATAAGTTAGGAATATTTACAAATGCAAAGGGAATACGTCATATTTTTATAGCATAGTTAGCAGAATTACAGACTGTTTTATGATTCCAGCATGAAAAAAAGTAATTAAAATCAACTTAATTAATCGCTACAGACCCCAATTAGTAGTCTGTGTGAGTCGTTTTGGCTTCTCCTTTCTTATTTTTTCCAAAACTGTGGAGGTTCTCTCAAATTCTCAGTCTATTCCTGGGCAATACTGTTAAATTTACACACTAAAAAAAAAAGAGAGAGAAAGTAATAACTGCCAAGGAAAATCAACCTGTTTGGTTTCTCATTTACTGGGGGTCACTTTCCTCTCCCCTCCTTTTCATCACAGTATTTTATACTTGTGCACCATTTGTCATGGTTCCTGGGCTCCAAACTCTGACAACAGCAGGTGGGATACAGCCCTCATATTTCTTTAGAGCATCAAGTGCAAGTAGGCATCCAACCCACTCTCTGAACCTGGCAGACTTGTGTCTGTTGAGAACCATTTCCCAACTAAATGTCTTATCTGCTCATCCAACAAAGCAGCTTCTGTAACTGGAACAAAAATGAATTATGCCAACCCTCTCCCACTTTTGGTGGAGGGTCGTGAACAGAGCTTTGCTCTCTCAGGTCCCAGTTCTTAGGTCTGTAGGACTGGAGCATAGAAAACCCTAAATTTTATGTTAGGTCTCACAACCTAGGTTAGGAAGAGGAAGGTTTTGAAATTGTTCACAAAGAAGCCAATGCGTATAAAAAAGTAAGAGAATAATTTCTTTGTGAATAGCCTTCAGCTCCTATCCTTACTCCTATGCCAGAAGGGGACATGTCTCTCACTATAGTTCACAATCCAATGTGGTACAGGAACTGATCTTCACCTGCTGTTCAAGAAAAAAAAGCAGGAGAGAGAGCTGGGATGGTGAAAGGGAGCAGGGAAACATGTGCCATTCTCCTGCATCACGACAGGAAACTGAGGATGGATATGTAAGTAAGCATGACAGCATCCTGAATATCCTTTGTACCTCCTGTGGAAGTCAGAAACCCTCGTCCCCAATTCCAGATCAAAGGAACGGTGGCAGAAGTGTGATGTGAGTTTATGCAACCCTAGTACCTACAACAGCATATTGCTGCTTAATCAACAGCAACCACTCTTTAGGTGCCCAGGTGGAATATATCTACTCTTTCATCATCAAATCCTCACCTTTGTCACTTTGCTTATTGATACTATCTACCTGCAACTTTGGCTAAATCTCACACGTAAGGTCTAAACCTAGTAGTCACTTGAAGCACTGCATGTAATAGCAGAAGTAACCAGAGGGACTCAACAGTGCTCCTTGTATTGTAGAATAACTGAGCAGGAGCACCCATATGAGAAGTAAGAGACTTGTGTTCACTTCAGGAGAACATCTTCTCTATGAAGTCTGTGTCTGTCTACACTTTCCAACTGAGCTGTGTTAAAGAAAAAGCTTGGGGAGGAAAAAAAAAGGCAACAGTTTCTAATGCTTCACAAAAAAGGGGAGACCTAGTATCACCAGATGCCACCATTTAAAGCAGCAGTGGCAAGAAGAACAGGGTTACATCTCATGCTAATGAGTGCAGTGGGTCCATCCTCTCTGAGGTTTCAGTACAAGTGATAGCTGCTTGCTTCAAAAACAAATTAATCTCAGTTTCTAGCTTAAAACATAGAGGGAGTTTTTCTGCCCTACAGGAGAAAAGTATAAAACCAATGTTAGGACGTGCTCTTGAAGCTCATATGCCAACAGCAAAGACCTGATGTTTATTATTTTAAAATTATCTTTACTTAAGGAAAACAGTGATGAAGCTAGCTTAATTCAGTGGGAAGAAACTAGTCAGGGAGCTACCCCCAGGCTTCAGCTTTAGAGGTTGGCACAACTAAGGAAACCTGTTTTGAGAGTATGGGAAAACAAAACAAAGGCTCTGGCTGAAAAAACAGGCACTGAACACAAAACGTTGTTCATTTGGTTTTGAGATATAACTACAATATTGGAGAGTGCTTCTGTCTCATCATCCCTTTTAGCTCTAAGTAATTTCTGAGCTACTGGAATGGAGGAAGCCATCAACAAGGCAGCTGCTAAAAGGGACAGCGCTCCTATTCCATGACTCATCCTGACGGTTGAACCCTACAAGTCTGTTGGGCCAGTCGTCACTGGTCCAAGATGACACACGACAGACACACTAGTGACTTCGCTTAATCTAAGTCTATACAATTGTCTGGGGAAATGTCCATCCACTGAAAATTCTTCTCATTTTAGATATCTTGCAGGTAAGTAATACAAAGTAATGGCAAAGATCATCTTTTCAAGTGTGAGAATGATGGATGTACTTGAATTCTTCAATTTACCTTTGAAGCTACAAAAGAAGCCTCTGTTCTTCAAGAAGCATGGTTATGAATATACGCAGTTCCTAAGTTTATTGCAGTGAGAAATCCCCGTGAAATCAGCAGCAAAATTCTCCACATAAATGGAGCTATACAGATATGTGGTTGTTGCCAGGTTACACGTTTCAGAAGGATCATCCACTATGGCCCAAGGTTTTGTGGGTAGTTTTTTTCCCAGGACTGGGAGGCCAGATTGAAACTCCACAAAGTAATACAGTCAGTGATGTAAAATTCCTGATGACCAGGTCCCTTAATGAAATCTTGGATTTGATGCCAAAACCATGTGTAAAATATATTTTATACACGTCTGCATAATTTGTTAACTTCATTGTTAGGTTATCAATATATCTGTCTTGTAATTCTTAAAAACAATCTTAGATAATCATGCTTTTCACTGAATTAGGGCATCCCATAATCATACATCAAAATTATTGCCCAAAAGATTAAGTCTGCCAATAAATGATGCGACAAATACTCAAGACAAATACTCCTTCCCTCCCATTATAAATCAGTGTTCTCCCTCCTTCCTATTATTTTTAAATACTAACTTCTCCAACACTTTAATACACAAACTTAAACAGTGATTAGTTTTTGAGATAATCCCAAAGTCAAAATGTCACTATTAAGAGGATTAAATAACTTCCTGCCTGAAGAAAAATACCTTTGCTTCTTCCAGCTACTCCCTCAATATTGCAGGACCCACAAGAACTGAGGCATCAAAAGCAGCTGGAGAGAAGAGTAGTCAGCAGTCACCTTTTCATGCTGAATTCAGCCCTTTTTTGTGGTGTAGTGATGTCTTAACATAGGCTAGTGAAATTATTCAGTTGGGACCATGCTGTAGAGTTTAGACAGAAGGTTGTTCTCAGTTGCCTAATCTTTAGGGTATTGGAGTCAGGTCAACAGCACCTGGATAGTCCCTCCAGTGTTTTCCATCTGGTAATGACTTGTGCAGAAATGTCCAGATCTGTTCAAAGGGACAGGCTCTCCAGCATGAAAAGTGAATTTGTTACCCAGGCTCAGAAAGAACATCACAGAGTAGAGATATAGAAACTCTCCCTGCTCCCTCCTCCTCCATCATCTAGATCTGACTCTTAAAAATGACCTCCTCTGTTCACCCAGGGAGCCCCCTTCAACCTCTTCCCCCACAAACCAGGACAAGGAGTGGCAGTCCCTTTCCACACCACTGTGGCATCCCTGCCCTCTATTTAATGCCATTGTTTCCAGACAAAGCAGGCAAGCCAAAAGAAATTTCTATGCAAGAGGCAAATCTCCCAAAGGGACACACAGACATGGTTGTCGCCTTTTCAGGCCTACAAGCCAAAGGATGTAGCTGGTCTGTGTTTGGGGAACACATCTGTCACACAGACATAGTAGCATCAGAGACAGAAAGAAGAGATAGAGCACATAGCACCAGACATTATCAAATCTCCTCTAAATACCAGTAAGAAAAGGCTTCCTTTCTTCACCCTAGAATATTACTCACCTCACTTGCTGCTCTGTCATGTCTTGCTCTACTCTTCAGTGAAAGAGAGGAGGTGGGCAGGGCAGCTCTGTTATCTCAGCTGCCCACCCCTCTGCTCCTAGGAGGGCAGAGGGACGTGCTGCTATTAGGGAGCGTGGGGCCTGGAAGCAGCAGCAATTTATAAGCCACTTTTACACAATTTTAACTGAGTCCACACCAAGTTTAGTGACATCACTGCAGGTGCCCACCACACTTGTTTGCACAGCAGTTGCTAAAAATAGTATTTTTTTTTTTAAAAAAAAGGAGATTTCCTACAGTTAGGCTACAAGAATCTGTTGCAGACTGAGAACAAAGAAATACCAGAAGACTGGTACAAAGAAAGCATTACAGGCATAGGAGAACCAAACTTACCTTCTCTGTAACAAAGAGCACATTTGTGTTTCTCAGCTTCACAATACCCCAGGTTAAATGCTATCCATACATTTATATCCATGTCCAGTGAAGCAAGAGAATGCAAAATACTTACAGTGATGGCACTCGATTCAATTAGCATTGCAGGCAATCAAGTCTGACACCTCTGAAGTCAGAGCTCTGCACTGCCTCTGCTTGGCTACACGGACTGCAAAAACCCATCACACCTGCCTTCAATCAGCATATTTATGAGGTTTCCGAACTGCATAAAGGGATACAACCTGATTCCTGACCATCCTCAAACTATTTCAATGCATAATATGCTCTTCATATATATCTACATATATATGCTGTTATAGATAAAAATATATATGCTCTTATACTTACATAATATATGCTCTTCAAGGCTTTCAGTAAGGAAGGTGCCCACATGGGGAAACTAAGGTGTAAGAAAGCAATTATCTTTACTTTATTCCACACAGGCTGACTAGGACAGCAGTGTCCTGATTCCCTGCTAGGATCTCCTGGAGGAAGCCCTGTGCTGCTGCAAACCTGTTGCCCTCCACAGAGGGCAAATGGACGCACTCATCTCAGAGATAGGACTCCTGCATCACGGGCTATCAGCAAAGCCGTTTGGAGGAAAACGGCTCTTTTCAGCGCTCGTGCTCGGGATATAAAGGACTATAATCTGGAACATTAGACAAGGACTTAAATCCCTTGAAAGAAATGAATTTAAGAAATGTATTTAAGGGATTCAGTTGAACTGCACCTTGGAAACACATTTCCCAGCACTTGAATAGCTTGGACCTGGTCCAGGATTCCTTCACATTTGAAAGTATAAGAGTCACTTTAGTTATTCAGAAGATGACTATCCATCAAATGACCACATCACAAAACCTTCTGACAGGGTACCACACTCGCCACATTACAAAGATGCAAATCACTGAAAAATGTTGTTGTGAGAGGACTTTTTCCCCCCACATTAAATAGGTAAAGGTCACTGGAATTGGAATGGGGTTTTCTGACTACCACACTAGGTGGCGGAAGTCCTTGGACACGTCCCCTGTTGTACCCCACTGATATACACAGGGGAAAGTGTTTTTCTATTCAGGATGCAGGGGAGGTGAGCTGTGGTTGAAAGATGATTGCTTGCAGCCCCCCACACAAATCCACAGTATCAACAGCGTTAAAATAATACAAACATCATTAGTGACAAAGACAGATTTATTGCCTCCAGCCAGACTATGCTTGTTAAGGGAGCCCTGTACAGCTCCATGACTGGATATGAATTCTAATAAAGTTTGTTTAAAAATATGGTGGTATTCCAAAAGCAACTGTGCAAAACTGGCAATTCTGATTTTAACAAATCTACTCCTAACTCCTCAGAGACCTACAGGTTTGCTGAGAAAGGCCTTTTTTTGCTTTTTTAAACACCTCTAACTAAGAACAGAACAAGTCAGAGACTTTCCTTACTCGCACTCTCCAAGATTGTGGTTCTACTTAAAGGAAGCAATTGTTTGTTTATATCTGCATATATTGTGAAGTTGCCCAAATACACATGCATGCAGAAACCCACGTAGAAAATTTATTCACAGTAATGAGGCATAAACCATGCTCTAATCCCAGAGGAGGACGGTTGCTTGAGTTCCTTCACCAGAAGGTCATGTTCACTTTAAGATGATGCTGTCAGTCCTCAAACCAGTGCTAGATTTTATTGGAAAGAAATACAACTAATTGGATACTGACTGACATCCTGGGAACTCTTCCTGGATATACAGGACTTCTGGAAAAACTATGACGATCCTGTTACTGAACAATTTAGTCTGGATTAGCCCTCAGGTGTAGAAGGAATCTGTATAAATGGCAACTACGGAAGAAAAATTAAGAAGATGACACAACAATACTGAGTGCAAGGACTGATGCTCCATCCCTCCTTCTGAAACAGACTAATTCTTTGTCCCAGCCATGGATTTTATAGAAGGACCTGGAGCTTAAATTAAAGGTCTGTTGGTTTCAGTGTGGGATTTTTCAGTATTCACATTAGAGGTAAAGCGGAAAAAAAAAATGTTCACAGAATATTTAGCAATGAACAGCCAAGTGACAACTCACCATACTACCTATGGTGTTGCTTTGTGGGGGCTGTGGTTTGGGAGGCTAAAGCCATAGTTGAGCAAAAGCTCCAACACTTTAATGCCATTCCCACTCTGCCCAAATTGCAGGACAGTCCTACCAGTCAGAGTTTCTGGACTGCAAGTGTGATTGTGGGGAGCAAAGCACAGGGGACAGTGGGTCAACATATTAGCTAAGTAAACTGGTTCACTTGAAAAGCTTCTGAGGGAACAGGAAATTGAGATACGTCTTTCGACTTATCCATATAGGAATGTGGGTACAGTCTTTAAGCTTGGAGCACACCAACACAGTAAATAACAAGCTCCTACATCTGTCTTTACACTGTTTTGGAGAGTGTACTTGAAAGAGAGAGAGATGCAAAGTTGCTCGTTTGATTCTGTGTCAGGAGGCATGTGTTTCAGACTTCAGAGATGCTACAGAAGCAGGCACAACGGTAAATAAAATTATTAAGAACCTGATGTTTTTAACTGCTATTTGCATGTAATCACTCTTAAATAAATGAAGGTAAAAGTACATGTTAGGAGAATCATTTGCTGCTAATCAAGAGTAATAAAGTGAGCAGCTTCACTTCCTTTCCAGACTTCTCTGACTTCAATGCTGTTTTATCTCCCAGAAGTTTGACAGCAGGAGGAAGCAAAAGACGAAGTAATGCTATGATGGGAGGTGGGGTGTGTGAAGAAATTCTGGGGTCTCAGGGCTCTGGGTCTTGGTCTTTCTCTCACTTTACCCAGCTCCGACAAATCTCATCTGTTTAGCTGTGCATTTTGGCAGACTCCGATGGGAAGTTACATGATGCTGAAGACTCTGCAATACTGGACATGTTGCCTTGACCCTGAGAAATACCCTCCCCTTTCTGGAAACTGGACCCTTCTCCGAGAAAAAGTTCAAAAATCTTTTGAAGACAGATACAAAGAGTCTCACTGATTTTGATGATGTTCAGATTACCCCTGCTCTCTCACTACCTAACTTGCAGACTTTCACTTAACAGTTAGACCATAATCTATTTATAGAACTGAAGAATAAGCAAATGGAATCAACTTAATTTTTATAACCTTATTTCCATTGATTTTGCTAACTGTAAGAGTGAAATTTTTCTCCTTAGGAGCCCATATTTGGGATCTGAGTAGGAATTCTATTCCAAAGTTATAATGTTAGTATAGTATCTGACATAACTAAGCAGAAGTGACCATTTGGCTCAACCTGATTGAGTCTTAATAATGGTATCTCCTGTGTACAGCAGTGATGAAGGCACACAATCCTGTATAACCACAGGCAAAAACATTTATGCACAGGTGTTTATTATTCAGTTCTACATTGCTCGTCTAATCATTTTTGAATGGAAAAGAAAATTCAATTCACTCCAATCACAATACATTGTTGCTCGTAAAATTGAATATAGCTTCAACAATGAAAACAGAACTGCCAATAAATCTATGCTGGATGTAAACAAGGGCGGGGGAAACTTTCACAGTTGTTACACAGTATTTTAAACAAGCAAACTTTGATTTTGATAATGACTCTACTCTCAAAGCACCTCATTCTTTTTAATTTATCCTGTCATTAGCCCATTCAGGAGGAATAATACTGGTAATAAAACAGGAAACATGAAGATTAGACGTTTCATGAGAGTCCTACAGCACCACCTCTGAACTTCCTCCTCCCTGTTCTTCTGAACCATCCCTCCACCTCTGCATTCACGCTGCTTCCAGCCAGGGCTGGGCTGTGCTCAGTCCAACACTGCTCACACAAGACTAACGCAGGGTCTGCAAGGCTTAGTGACTAATTTGGGTGAGATAATCCCAAACAGCTCTGTGCAGAATAGCTGATATAGCTGACAACTCCAGCTCCATCTATCTACATGGCACGCCAAAGGCCACAGAGGAAATAAGGTCTGGCATTCAAATCCCTGCTTTCCAACTTCATCTGTTCTGTCACTTTTTCCAACTTACCCTAAGAACTTCTTCACGTACTCCTGTTCTTGAGCTTTCCCATGGCTCTACAGTTTAACTATGCCTCTTTCCTTCCTCCTCTTTCATCTACCTTTTTGCTGCCTTCGGTATGTCCCAGGAGCTTTCAAAAAATCTGACTTATGTGTCAGGGCTTGGTCCAGGGCCAGATATAATAGTGCTGCTGACAGGTTAAAGAAGAGGAAGGATGGGCTGTGCTGCAACATGACAGCTCCATCCTCACCCCATCCCACAACCTAGAGCAAGGACACTGAACAGGATAAATGGTGAGACGATTCTTCTCTTAGATTCCTGTGTAAATCCATTTTATCACACCTTTGTAATCATAATTTGGCATAGGCAGAAAATGAAGCAAAGGGTGGAAGATCCAGTATATTTGCTGGTTAAATGTATCACTCAAGAGATCAAACATCTGACACTGTATAGTGGAAAAAATAAACCACGCAGAAATGAGATCCCAAGGCCCTGGTTTGACAGCTGGGACATGGCCCTTGCAGGCTGACTGCCCTTAGTGCAAAGTGTGGGGAGGGCAAGCAAGGTTGAGACTTCACATCCCGATCAGCAACGGGTTTTCAGGGAAGGGGATGTGAGTAGAGGCTAGAACATTAAACTCTTACTTATCAGGGTATTGTGATTAGATAATGACACTTCGTACTTCCAGCCATGCTTTGGAGCAGTACAGGCTAATCAATCAGGTGATCAGTGCTACAAGGACATTTCGCTTATTGTGTCAGTACTTGTCCACAAACCCTGAGTAGCATTCAGTTAAAAAAAACCCATATTATTATTTTTCACACTCTAGCATGGAATACAGACAGATTGGGTGAAGTAGACCTTCATACATATTGTTCACTTGTCCAGGTAACTATCTTATTTAATTCTTATCCTTCCAGGGTAATTCCCTTGGGGTGCTGAGAAGTAGAACTAGAACAACAAAACTGGGTCATGGGAAGCACTGTGATGGGAAGAGGTGGATCTAGTAAGTCAGGAAACATTTCAAGCTGGATGGCTCCACTGGATGTGGGACCTACCATGACCAAGAGCTTCCCACACTAACAACGTTATGAGAGATGGACAAGCTTCCATCACTCTTCCCAAAGTGGTCGCGGAGACTTGAACTGTCCCTAATATAACATCTTACGCTAAACATTTTAGACCATTAATGAATTTTGAAATCCATCTCCTGGAATACCTCCCCTTCTCAGTGTACTTTCAAGTGAACATCAAGTCCTTTGAATCATACCACAGTTTCATCCTGACTTTTTCTTATAAACCAATGTTTCAAAGTCCTACCATGAGAGATAAATCAGCATGGGGGTTTTTTGTCATTTTTTTCCCCTTTTCATTTCTTTCCCTTAAAAAAGGGTTCTCAGTGGAAAATTCTTATTGATGGAAACTTCCTTACCTGGCTGAGTTTATTTATAGAACCAACAAGGAATTGTTCATCCCATCATCTTTTCTTTATTATGCTTTCCCCTTTGAGGTGGAAGCTGAGGCACAAAACAGTCTAACTGGTTTGCCTAATGTGACACAGGAAGTTTGTGGGAACTGTACCTAAATCTGTGGCACATAGAGGCTTGAACACAAGGCTCTTCATCTGCTTCTCCCTTTTGTCTCCAGCTTTCCATGAATACACTCAAATAAATTTATGACAGGAAGGAATAAATTCGAAATCCCTATTACAGAATATTTCCAAGCAAGGATTTAATATTCATCTTATTCTAACCAGACATTTGATGCCTTTCCAGTTGGAGCGCACAGACTTGTAAATGTTGGACCAGGGGCTGGCTTTCAATAGCTTGACGTTTGCAATGGATGGCCTTGGCTCCATCTGTAGATGATGAATAATTCATAAAAATCAAATGGGAGACACCTGTAAATGACAACTGAATTCAAGAAAGACAGCTCCTTCTTTCAGTTTTCAATGAAAAGAAGAACCAAACTTTGGAGTAATAAGGAACCCAGTGTCTCTCCATAAACTGCTGACAGTAACCTGGGAAGAACAGGACAAAAAATTGAAGACACACATTGTGGTGTAATAGGCTCTGTCAGCACTGTCCTTTGCTAAATCTCTGGCATTTCTGTGTATACCTCAGGAGGGAATTTAATCTGTACAATAACTGAAATTGCTTCGATTCCAAGAAATACAGAATGTAATTGCATTTTAATTTTTTTTACTATCATTATCTCCCCTTGTTTTCTGGATTCCTATTTGGAAACTTTAATGGAAAACGTTTACCCTATTTAAGAAACAAACACACAAACTCCAAATACTTCCTTGTTCTCACTGGTTTTGGAGCTACCCATGTTGATTGCTTGCAGAATTTGGCTCTCTTAAAAATCTCTTTGTCAGTCTTGGATCAACACTTCATTTTCATTAAGTCAAAAGGAACTGACGAAAGGAAGAAAAGCAAAGGAGCACGGAAATGAAGCACAAAACACACGCCTAAGTGATGAAGCTGTGACCTGACTAGCCAGGGTGAGGGGTAGGAGTTCGCTAAAGAACAGTGCTAAAGAACACAGAAAAAGGGTCTTTGTGCCATTCAGATGATGCTGGCATTTTACATCTCTACACTGTGACTGTTTTTCAGAATGCAGTTCCCCTTGCGCCTCTGTTTTATCTTCTCCTTTACCCTAATCCTCAAATTACTGAAGACTGCTCAGATTTTTTGGCAGCAGCCTCGAAGATTGGTAATTTCTGTCTTAAACAAACAAATAAGAAATGGACACCTGTGATGGATGTAAAAGCTTCTATGCAAACATAAACTGAGTTTCCCAGCTCAGCAGCCTTTCAAAGAAAACCATTAAAAAACAGTTAAAGGTGACAGCTCTTCAGCAAATTCAGCCTCCTTTCTTTTCTTGTTGCCATAGTACCTGTTCTTCAAATCCTACCACCTTTATCAAAGATAAACTTTAGGCTGTTGCCCCAGCTTTGAGGCCCAGTCTGCATTTCATGATACAGCCATACCAGATGCTTGAGTCAGAGACCTTCAGTTAAGTCATGCCTGTAACTCAAATAAATATCATCACGAGACTGAAAATTTTCTCATTTTTATGTAGATATTATATCCTTGGTGGCCTACGTAGTCTGTGAACAGCGCACAAGGTATCTAATAATATCTCTTCTCTAAATAAGTGTTTATCTTGCTAACTCTTATTTTTTCTTTATCAATTACAAACCCCATATGTAAATGATTTTTTCTACTAAATGCAGTTTCCTCTTACACAAGTAGACATAGTAATACTGATATTCAAACCCGAGCCAAACCTGGGATGAATGTCTGAGTTTGGCACAAACCATTATGACCTTCTGCAAATTCTTCAGTTCTTATACAGACAGGGTGCAAGAACAAGCAACTGCTCTTAACAAAGGCATATAACACCTCCAGGAGAACAGCTTTGTAGCTGTGGATAGAAACTTGAAGTGCTCCTAGAACAAAACCAGTAGTGATTATATACTTTTAAAAGTGTTATTTGCCTTCTTATTCTTTGCAAGTTCTTGTCTCACTGAGTTCACAGCTGGGGCTGCAAAGCAGCATTGACATAAAAATAATCAATCACTGTAGTTATTATTTTAATTATGGCGTAGGGAGATTCCTTCATTTAACTGGGTTGTGGATAATATTGGGCTTCAGGCTCTCATACTGACTGCAGAAGTGCCTTTTTCAGCTTTTTCTGGAAAAAGCAGCAAGGAAAGTCCCAACATTTCCAATAATTGGCTTAGGGATCTGCCCAAGAACTGCAAGACTTGAGTCATTAGCCCTCCTCAGCCTGCCTGGATTTGAACTCACATTTTTCCTAACCTGGGCTTAATCACTGGTTTAACAGATATGGAGGGAGGAGTGAAGGAAGCAGCTTTGCTCTTCTTCCTTCTGAAGCTGAATCACTGTGTGGCTGAAGATACACAAGGTGTGAGACAAGCAAGAGCAATAACCTCTGTGGACTGGAGACATTCTGAGCTTGTGGTGTTCCTACGGTTCAGGCACTGCCAAGCTCCCAGCACCCTTGGAAACAAATGGTGGGCATGAAGGATGCTGAGGTACGAAGTGAATAAACAGGAATTCTTTCTGCTTTCTTGGATATAGGTAGACTGCAGCTATTCTTCAGGCACCACGTACTTCAGCAGTGGGACTCCTTGTCATGAAAAACTGGTTATTCAGACTGACTAGAGTTCAAAAGTAACTGTACAAATTAATGTGTAGAAATCCTTGGAGGGCTATGAAATGTGAGGATAATACTTCTGGCTCAAGGAGTGGCTGTGCTGCCAGTCACTGGAAGGCAAGACTTTCTGGCCAGCAGCATCCTGAACTTGGTGTCTTTATTCACATCTAGGCATGGGGATAGAGGAAAGATACCAGGTTTGATGGCCTTGTTTTCTGATCCTTTATGGTCATTCTTACATTTTGAAGTATACCCACACTAATTCAGGCAGTATCAAGGAGCACAAAATCAGTCCCACAATGCACCTTCTTAGAGCAGAGGCTGGATATGCAGAAAAGCCCTTGGGACATGCTTTGTAGGTATAAAGCCAACATGACTACATAGGTCTCTGCTAAAGTGACAAGGTTCCCTCTGGGGTGACTGCTCTGAAGGCTCTGCTGTCTTCCAACACCCAGCCCTCTGTCAAGCCTGGTACAGCACCAATGTTTTCAGGGAGGGTGTTTCTTGGTTTAACTCACTCAGCTGACTTCCCTGTAGCCCAGTCTGAGAAAGCCAGTTGCCAGAGCTCCGTCCCGCTTTCCAAGCCTCTCTCTGCTCCTTGTTGGTTTTCCTTGGCACGGGCCTTTCAAGCAGACGTGAGGCAAACACTAGAAATGCGACAGCTGTGCTGGCATAGCCAGAAAACACATCAGTGGGAGATGCAGAAGAACAGATGCAACCCAGCAAGGACTGCCTGCACAATCCTCTCTGTGCCCAAAGCAGTGCCAAGTGCCTCAGCAACATGTAATGGGCACCATGCCCTCCAAACAGACAGACATGAGCATTGACAAACCAGAGATCACATCCAAGCATTAAACATAGGCTTCTTGTGGGGTAGTTGTCCTAGCCAGACAAGTCAAAACAGATGGCCAGACCTGTAGATCTTTGTTTTACACATCTTAATTACACAGCATATTTACTGACCTAATTGGAAAGGCTCTGTTTTTTAGGACCTTCACTATGTGCAAAACTGAGGCTTAAAAAGATACGTCAAATGTGTGACAGGGGAACAATCACCCTATGGAAAGAAGCAGCTTATTTCTCTGTCCTTGGTAGATGATGTTTATATGGGAGGGAGCTGGACTATAATTAATCAGATTAAATTCAGAACAGATATGTGCAAGATATTCCAGTGAGAAAGAAAAAAGCAGACTCAGTGAAGTGCAATGAGAAGGAGCTGGCTGTGCAGCCAGGCTGCAGATCAGGCTCTGAGGATTTCTGTAGGCCGCAAGATGAATGAGATTCAGTAGCACACTGCTGGTAAAATGGTGGACTGCTTTCCAAAATAGGCTCTTGGCCGCCACCAATTTGAAGTTCAGGGAAGGTGGTCTCTCTGTACTTAATAACCTTCACTGGACCTTTTTTTTTCCCTGCTGCTGAATTTGCAAGATCTGCGCTATAATTATTTCAATGCCCTCATGAGGTCCCACGTTTAGACATCCTAATTAACAGACATTCATACAAAATGGAGAAAATCCAAAGGAAAGCAACATGGGTAGTAAGATCTTGGGGAAACACGATTTACAGAGAAAGGCAACAGAAATGAGGGTCTATTTAAACTGAAAAAGTAGCAGAGGCTTGTAATGATAGCTCTCTACAATGTCAAATGTTCTCAGCATCGTGGACAGAGCTTACATGTTTTCTGAAAGTGACAGGACATGATGTAGTCTACTTCATTTGTCAGTAGGACATGACAATTTAGGATTGAAAATGAGGCATTTTGCATGCAAACCTGGAGGAGGGTTTTAAGACATTAAACTGTGAATTACACCAACTAAAACCACCACAGATTCTAAGGAAAGGATGTGATTAACAAGCACTGTCCAACCCCACAAGACAGCAAAGATATTTTTACATCACTGCCATGACAGAGTCATGCTGCCTGTATGATACATCAGGAAAACCTTTCAAAGGAAATTTCAGAAGTCCCTATTTCTCGTATCTTAAAACTTTTTCCACAGTAACGTTTCACAAAATCATACTTGAAGTTCTAGAACTGTTCTGAAGTACAGTTGTAGCAGTAGCTCTCCTAGGTCACAGGAGAATATTAGTAGAATAACATGCTTCTGAAGCCGAGTAAAGGAGGCAGCTTTAGTATTTACACTTTAGGGCTGAGCTTTCCTGCTTGTTGCTTTCTTGCTTGTTGCAGAGATTAATGAAGCCAGTTTTGCAGAAAAGCATGGCTCACAATCAGAAGGGTGCTAGATTTCCCACATGCATAGAAGCCGATGTCAGAAGGGACCTTCATGTCTGTTCTGTTTCATAACAGGCCATTTCACTTAGCAATTTTTGCTCCACGGTCATATTTTAGGGGTTTTGTTAACTTTTTCAATGCACTTGGCCTTGGACAGCTGCAACTGCTTTGCTGGATATCAGATCCTTTCCTCAGAGAAAGAGACTGAGTAGAAATGCCTGTACCAATATCAGGTTCATATGTGAAGTGACAGATATTCAAGAGTAACCAACAGACACACAAACATGTAGAAACACACACACACTCTCCCTAAGATCATCACACAGAGGAAATATTTTCCTCAGTACATTGGCCACAATGCACCCTGGTAAGTCATTGGTTCAGATGCAGGGAAAATTGAATATTATCAGTGTGGTTTGTATTTGAATTTAAAAAAAAANATCTAATAAGCCTCCTAGCATTTCTGATATTCTTATTTGGAAGTTACAAAGCAGGCAAGCTGGATATGTACTAAATTCAAGAACAAATAACCATGAATGAAATGTTAAGAATTCAAAGCCAAAACCATTTGCTAAAAACCATGAATAAAGCATCATTTCGAGTGGTCAGATGCCAAATTAAATGTAAAAAGAGGCTAAAAAAATAAAATCAGAGCAGAAAATGTTATTAGAAATTAAGCTAACAGAAAGTGTATATTTTCTTGCTTTTGTGATTATCAGAGTCATTTTAGGGGAGAGAGAGAGGTAAGTTTAAAGGGGAGGTGATAGGTTTGCATGTCAAAATGTCAGGATGCTCTGTTCAACATCTAATGTAAAGTAAATAATATACTGAAAGTAAATAATATAAAACATATATTTCTCTTTCAGATTGTGTTTGTAACAGAACTGAGTTCTCTGATCAAGTGATATTGTGGAGGCAGTTTGTGGTGGTACAAGAGATTAGATGCAGAAAGGATACCTCCATTAGCATTTCTAAAGCACTGTGAGAATATGTCCTAAAACCTAACTTTCTGCATGTCGGGGTGTTGCTGGAGGAGAAATCATTGGCATGGCTGGAGAGCACTTTCGAAGCAGTTGGGATGCCCAGTCTCAGCATCAGGGTGACCTGGTAGAGCAGATGACCACTGACTGCATGGAGGGCCTGAGGAGGCCGCAGTGGGTGACAGTCAGCCACCAAGGACCTGCTCCTGGACACTGCCATGCTGGCACTTCATGGAGTGGACAATGCCATCAGGTTTCATGCCCCATCCTTCTCCCTGAGCGGTGAGAAGTGTAGATCATATCAGAAAGGCCCGTTCATGTGCTAGGGACATGGCTGGGAACACCCTCACCTCTGCTGTCACAGCAGGAGCCACCTCGGGCTGCCCTCACTTACACAGTCACTACCAGAGCAATTGCCTTCAGGAATGGATGAAGACAAGGGGAACAGCATGGGAAAGAGAGGGGATGGCACAGAGCAGGGTAACTCAATTTCTAACACAGAAGAGAGAGACCCAAGTGAGATTTTTTGCAGAAAGGGAGCTCTTTCAGAGGAGCCCACACTGTTTTTAAGGGGTCCAAATGCTCTCTAAAGCTCTGCCTCATCAATATGTAGGAAAGGATCAGAGGCTAACTCTGCTTTCTCATGTCAAGGAGAAGAAAAAGCTTCCTCTATGCTTTCTGGAGTCCTCTTGTCCCATCTTCTTTTAACCTTTCGTCATTAAAGAGAATTCATTCTGCAGCCTGGTCTCCTACTGGTCATGAAGGACCTCTATTCCTGTCCCTGCTACATGAATTTTGGAGTTAACACAAGCTCTGTGTAGGGCTCTTACTGAGCAAGAATATTCACACATGGTTCTATCTGGAAACAGGTGGCTGGTCCTCAATAACTTATTCCAGCAGAATTCGATGTTAAGACAAACTCTTCAGGCAAGAAAAGAACCTGTCATCAAGGAGACTTAAATACAGATGGCTGAGAATTTTTTCTCCAAATATTTTCTTGATTACACAGACATTTCCATTTTAAATTGGATGGAAATCCAGAAAAATCAAGCATTTAGTCTTCTGACATAAACTCAGCATTTTTTCATCAAAACAGTTTTGATTTGTGTTGATCATAGATTCCTCTTTTTAGCAAAATCAAGTTTGTAACCAGATGTTTTTGTAGTTTTAAACAAAATAAGGGGCTGGCCACTGTTAACTGTAAGACTTTCTTTTGAAACTTGCTTACTTACATCATCACTAGGACACCTGCTAATAGAAATACCACTGCATATTGCAATTGTTGCAGTCACCACTACTTGCATTTGCATTGCAAAAACATCCATTGCAGTGCTGGTGTCTGAAGGAAAACCTCAGGAAGTGTTAGCAGTAATTACTTCCATGCTATTTTGCATGATTTAAAGACTATTAGGTATTTCACAGGTTATGTTTTAGACATGCCTTCACCTCTCTCAGGTAGAGCCATCTCAAGGCTTCTCTTCCATGCAGGCACGTCTGTAGGGAGCTGTGCTGCCCTGGGCGTGTGTTGGCTTCCCCTCTGTGGCAGCCTGACATCATGTGCAAGAATCCAGGGCCACACGCCACACAGTGTGAACCAGGATCCATGGCCAGTTCAGGTGACAGCAGTGCCTGGGCTGTGGCCAAACTGAAAAGCAAATGCTGAGCTGCAAGCAAAGAGATAGAAAGGCTTTGGTATTTTCCTCTGTGCCCTAGCAGGGAGGTTTGGTCACTGTAAGAAGATGGTGGATACCCTACCTTTGCCACGTGAGTTTAAGAGCACAGTTTGATTGATACGGCTTGTCTGTGTAGCTCAGATTACGTGGGAGAAAGACAAGATACAGGTAGCGGAGTAGCTGCAGAATTCAGACACCTACAGAGCAGAGCAGTAATAATGCCTTGTGAATCTGTGTTTAACGGGTCCAAAATTTGTGAGGAAGAGCAAGCGAAAAGAAAACCCCAAATCTTACTTTAGGAGTATGAGGAAACACACTACAGCTCTGCCCATGCCATTTTGAATTATCAAGTTGTTCCCTAATAAGGTGTAATGGGAAATAAACCCTGATGAAAACAAACAGTACCTTGTGTTTCACAGCCTGTCACTTTGCTTGTTTGCTGCCCAAGAGGAAGGCACTGAGAGATTTCTCACAGAAAGAGTTTTAGTCTCCATGCAACTGAGAGAAATACACCCACTAGTCCCACTCCTCACCTTTACAGATATATTTTCTGTTTTCCTTTCAGGATGAACAGGACAAAAAAATCTACTTGTTCTACATATTTTCAATCTACCTGTTGTTGTAAACATGTCTTTCCTCTACATACACCAAAATGAACTTAAATTAGGGGGGAAAAGGCAACAAAGGAAGAAACAATTGTTTTTAATGAGCAGCAGAAGCAGAGCTAAGAGAAGACCTTTCTCAGGAGATGCTCAGATTTGTCAGGGGGGTTCGGGTGAGGACCTGCGGGCTAAAGCCTATCCTCATTTAACACAACCGGGAGCTTATTCACCCACAGGCAACTGCTGGCTTTTCCCAGGGCTGCCACATGACACTGACATTGTCTGAGTAGGCAATAACCATTTTATAACCATCTGCAGGCTCCTGCCTAATGCAATTGTTTAGTTTGCTTGACCTTAGACCTGGCTGTAAATTTACTGACAGGATTAAAGAGACTTGTCCTGTGAAAACTCTTAAGACTAATGAATCTCAGAGTAACTTGATGATTTCCATAAAACCTCACTTCCAGGAGTCATATGAATTTCACACGATTCACTCTTTTACAAAGCATAGACTCAATAATTCTCATTGTCTGGGGAAAAAGCTGTTAAAAAAATGGTCACTGTATCTTAAAGACATAAAACCAGAAGACCCATTAAATACTCCATAATTAATTTCAAATAAAGAAGCATCATGTAATATTAAAAAAACACCTAAAGTTCTGGAGCACCTGCCTCATAGGTGCCAATGTTGTTATGCTGTATTTATAAAATGGGTGCATTGGTACCCACAGAGAGTCAGTCCATCACCGAGACAGGCGGAGCTGGTTCCCCAGAGCTGTGTGTTCAGCAAAGGCCCCAGCAGCGTTTGAGCAATTTAGCACTTTCCAGGAAGCCAGACAAACTAACACAGCCTGTTTATTTCCTCTTTCTTGCAGCACTCCCACGCTGGTGCCTCTGTAAAGGAAAATATTGATGGATCTGAAATATGTACGACATAGGCTGGGAGTCCATGGCAATCATCCCCTAGCAAGCTGTTTCTGAGGCTGTTTCCTTTAGTGAGACCATGAATTATTCTCTTTCTCTTACTCTTTTTCTTTTCCTGGTCATATGAATTTGCCACCTGCTAAGGTGCTGCACAATTACAACCACCAACAGCATGGAGGAAGAAACAGCAAAGTTTGCTCTACAGTAAGACGTTTGCAGAAGATTTCAAGATGCAGTAAAGGAAATCACTTCCCTGCCTAAATTAAAAAAAAAAAAAAAAGGAGGAGAAGGAGAATAATATTTAGGGTTAGTCTGCCAAGTTTTTAAAGTTTCACTGACTTTTTTGTTGATCTATTTAATGTCTAGAAGGCGTCAGGCTTCATTTCTAAGTGACATGCCACAAGATCCCTATTTATGCACTGAATATTTCTGAACTATATACTTCATCAGGTTGCCATGAAAGATAGTGAGAAAACTTGAGTGAAAACTGTAAAACCCTACTCCTTTTTTCTTGATTTGCAAACAGAACTGGGCTGGGTGGTCTCAGTGGCTGGAAATGGGGACACGGAACCATTGGGGACCCAGCAGCAGCTGGAGGGAGCCCTATGGGACACGGAGGAGTCCTGAGGTGGAGAAGTGATCAGGGGCAGAGTGTCAACTCCTCCAGCAACAACCAAAATGAAGACACCTATAGGTGCTGTCCCCACTCCCACGCTCCATCCCTTCTGTAACCATAAATAAAATCGTTTTGCCTCAATATGAAGTTCTCACTTCTACACACTGGAAATAAGGAGAGTGATTTGCGGCTCAATTCCCCCTCTTTAACAAAACCCAAAGAGAAAAGCCATCCATCAAATGACTAATTCCCGCAGATGACTTCAGAACTCACTAGGGGGAGTTTAATCCTCAATGAGACAAGGAGCCAAGAGATTGCTTAGGAAACCCAAACTGCCCGTATTTTTCAGTCCTTTTGTGCCAATGTTTTCTTGAGACAAACAAAGAAATACCCTTTGGAGGACGTGCCTGGCGCGGCGCATCACCCAGGAGAGGCCGCAGCACAGTCACGCTGTGAGCAACTTCCTAGCATGAAAACAAATAGCAGTAGATGTAATAATGCAAGATGTAATGAAACAACAATGAAACTTGCTCTTTCAATATTTGCAGAGAGATTATTTATTTCAGTAATGACTGGAGGGAGGCGAGTGTTGAAACCTCTCAGGGTTAACCTGCATTCTCTGCTGAGCCTTCGTTTGGTCAAGAAGAAATAACTCAGCAATGTAACAGAAACTGTGCTCTTTTTTTTTCCCTTTCAAAAATTAACCCCTTTTCACTTTTATGCAAAATTCATAGCAACTCAAAACATTTCACAGACAGCCTTATTACTATCATTTCATTTCCCTTCAGAAAGCACATTTCTTTGTGAAAGTATCTGGTTAAAATAATAGCTCCACCTTCAAGGGGTGTTAGATCACAGTTGGTAGCCAAAGATCAGACACATCCATCTGACAAACCCTTTGAAATGCCAGCAGAGATAGTTTAACATCCAGAAGAGATAGTTATTCATGTGGTTGCATTTTCTTTTCCTATTGTATCCCCATGTATTTGTCTGTTAGGCTTCTCTGTTTCATCTTACCTCTAAGACCTCAATTAATCGAGACCCTGAATTTGCTCCTTTCCTGGCAACCCCCCTAAGGCAGAGTGCCCAGTGGCTCTGCAAGCCACAGACAATGATTGCTTTAATTTGTATTATTTTCTGTTTTTTTAACAGCAAGCTCACACATTTTTAAAGAGAGAACAGGGAAATTACACACAATGAAACCACGGCTAGCAACAAGTTTGATTAGGGGTTTTGTATACACCTATTTTGATAAAACAATCTGCAAAATAATCCTCCCCTGAAAAAACAAAGTAGCTCTGTGGTTTGAGTTGGTGATTTTGCTCTGCCCTGCTTCCCGGGTGATCCAGCTCCTGTGCTTCTCTTCTGCATTTTATGCTCCAGAACAAGATGATTTGCACAAACCACCGTTCTGTGTAACCCAACCACCTTCTTCAAGAGGACAAACCACCCTGTGTTGTGGGGGATGTATCAGCTAAAAGACAAATCTGGCCTAAAGAAGAATTTTTTTTTTTTTTCAGGAATTAGATCAAGGAGTCACACTCATTTACTCATGGCTCTCCAAGAGATACTTCATAATTTTAAAAATAAATCTATGCATATCTGCTTATTTAACTGTTCTACTTGTTTAAGCCTTTATAGAATGCTTGAAACACTACCCTTAGCAAGAGGCCAGCTAAAACCTCTGCAAAACATTATACTGTATTGTATTTCTTGCTGGTAATAAAAAGAAAATAAATCATGTTATTTTTCTCCTGATTTCTGTTTGTTTCATGACTTCCTCAACCAACAGAGATTAAGAGGGAGCCTGTCCTTTCACCACAAAGTTGTTTGTTTCTATAATCGAGATAAGTCAGCTCAGTGTCACAGCAGAATTTAGGATTTTCTTTTAGACAAGAGAATGGAGTGATGTACTTCTGCTTTAATTCCCCTTTCTATTAGAATAATGTTCCATGTGCGCCTGTCTGAAATCATCCACGTGATGGAAGTCTTTTAAGCGCAAACCTAGAAAGTATCACAGAACTGAAATGCTGTTGCACTGTGTCCTGGTTGGTTAGGCATGGTTAGAAACCCTTGCAAAGTTTCTTTACCCTCAAGCAATTATTTTTGTAGCTTGTTCAGTTTATCCCTGCAGAAACCCAGCATTAGAAGCAGCGTTAAGTATTTCTTTCCATTGCAAATCATGGTGTTCTTTGTATCTCTTAAGACTTCTTTCAGTCATTAACAATGACTGAAATTATCTCAGCTTAGTTTTCACACATATGAGGCTTTTCTGTGTTTGGTTAGAGGAAGTTTCGCGGTGATCGATGTCTTTCTTTGGTCTGAATTCTCTTGACAGCCAGACGTCTTCCTCAAATATCTACAATCCTAATTGTAAACCTCCTGATAGGTATTTCATCAACGAGAGGGGGATCGATTTTGCAGATGGAGGGTCTAAGACTAGAGGAAGGAAATAAATAGAAATCTGGGGACAGATTGAAGGAGGAGGAGGAAGAGATAGCTGAACAGCAGGGCTTTTGTGCATATGTAACTGGGGGGGTTGGGGAGGGGAAGAGAGCAAAGGACCAGAAAGTGTACTGAAGTCAGAAGTGTCAAAAGCACATTTATGAAACTTTAAGATGATGGGGGGAGGGAAGAAAGGATATTTTTACGGGAAGAACAAAGAGATATGAAGGGAAACCTCCTCTTTTCACTTTGTCTTTCCCTTCTGTTGCACGGAAGAAAACTACTGTGAAGGAATGTGATCTTTCGGCTTCTCCTCCCATGTCCCCTAAGGCTATGTGCTCATGTAAAGCATCTCCAGATATTCACCCAAGTTTCAGTCCAAGTTTTAGTCTTTCAAGACTGATCAATCTTAGGTAGGGCTTTTGGCAGCCATCTGAGAAAAAATATTGGGTGAAAAATTTGAAGGTTCACCTGAGTGATAGTACTGATGGTAGACAGCAGAAAACCCGCTGCCTTCATCTCTGTGTCCTCTTCTCTGCAGACTCAGTGGCAGCGAAGAGCTGCTGCTCTGCTCTGCACAGGGAGCATAAATGCTTCCAGCAGGGAAAGCAAAAATTTGTAGACAAATATATATCCTTGTTACTCTGAGGATATATATGAGCAATTGAAGGGGAAAACAGCAACTTTGCAAGAATATTGCACTCAGCAGGACATACAACAAGGGGGTAAGAATGAAATTGTGCTGGGAAGAAACTTCAAAAAATTCTGAAACCACAATAAAGTTTGGTTGTGCACAAATCTAGCTCATACCTCAGCAGTACTTTATATGCCATCATCTTGTTTTCCCGTTGGGTGTCTATTTGCATTTAAACCAGCCCAAGATCTGGTGGAGGACAGCATGGCATGTTTCAAACCCTTTGCTTGGATAGCATCACTTCAGAATAAATGAGTGCCTGAATGCACCGAGTAGAGTTCAGTGATTTGTGTGGCTGGGTTTTACACATTCATTTGTAGAGACAAATGGGATTTGGAGCAGGTGACAAGGGAAGAACTGCTGGTGTGGCAAACTCAACGTGTACCACATATTCTGGATGTAGAAAGAAAAGTGAAACACGGTGTGTTGCAGGCTAGATAAGAATGCTTTTTAAATTATGCCTCCATGATAAAAGGATAGCTTTGAGGAGCATTGTTGCTAAATCATAAGGAACCACACAAACAAGGAAAAAAAAAGGTAATGTTTTGTTAATACCATGGTAACTCTGTGGACACACAGTTCTAGTTGTTATAACCCATTTTCTAGCTATTTTCTATAAATGCGAACAATTCGTTCAGCTTGTCTGCCTGTCTTTTTCACTGGATTTCTAACAAAATGCTCTTAGTCCTGGCAAGTCGAGCAAGATCAAGATGACTGTGATGGCTTCCCTGTGTCCTAGGGACCACTGATTGCATATCCATTCACCTGCACATAATCCACTTACGTTTGTCTGCTGTGGACGCTGGCATTCTCTCATGTGTTTTCCCCATAGTCTCTGATACCCACTGCACACCTGAAGGATGTACCATCTTTGGTCATGACCTTGAGTCACTGGGGAGGCTGATTCAACATAAAAGATTCTGACTTACGTAGAAAAAACTTGGAAGATGAGATGGATGATTTCTTTTTAATTAAGTGGGGTGATGGAGTTATTATGGCAAAAAATAAGAGACTCAAGTGCATGGCATGAAGAACTCTAGACAGAAGAACCTACAAGAGAAACAATGCATGTGAGGCCCTGAAAAGGGGACAGCAGAAAAGCACAGAGTCAAGAACTTAGGTCACCAATTGTATACAATTTAAAACAAACAAACAAAAGCACAACAATAAAACCCTACATACCCAAAGGTTACCATTTTTCTTGCAAGCCTATTTACATGTTAAAATGTAACCTCTTCCCTCCTCAAACCTCAGAAGCAGTACCTGTTCTTCCAATATAAACAAGTTAACCCTTACTAAAAATTAACATATATCCCTTGATAGACTTTTGCATAGAAGAAGATAGTTATTTATATTTGCTTTCTTGAACCACCATATGGAATATCTGATGTCCTCCTTGTGGTCTGTGTGCCCCATCTCTTTTTCAAATAAACACAAGAGGAGGAGATAGCAGTGAGCAGCTGTACAGAACTATCTAAGCTCATTCTGGGACTGAACCACAACTGGGTCAATTACAGTGATGTATTGGATGCATGGGCAAAATGAGGTAAAAAAGTGGCAGAAGAGACTTGGTGGAGGGGGTTGGTTCAGGAACCTGGCATCTGGTCATGCAGGAGCTTCATTAATTAAAGCAAGGCAAAACAGAAAGCTACGTAGAGTCATCAGGGAGCTTTTAAAGTCTCAGTTTCCCTGAGAAGTGTTTCAATTCTGCAGGGCACAGAACTACAGGAAACTGAACAGTCAACAAACCAGATTTGAACAGTATACTTCAGACACATCCAGGCCTTTCCTGTGCTCAGGATTTTATGGATGACTCAAGAAGAAAAATCACCAGGAAAACATGTCAAGAAACACCTGAGTGTTTCTGATGAGCAGCAGTAGTCTTGCCCTCACTGTCTAAAAATGATGTCTCTTTAAATGTACCTCCTACACTCTTCCAAAACAAACGGTCATTTAATTTTTTTTCATTATTATTGCAGAAGCAAGTGTCCCTACAGCTTTTCAGTGCCAGATCTCTTACTTCCCAGAAAAACAAAAAAACCCCACCACGCCACAAACCACACAACAACAAACCACCCAGCAACAAGAAAAATAGCTCACTTAAAATAAGCATTAATAATGACTGTATGATCTCCTGGTTTAATATCTACATGTTTATTTCTTTGTGGAAAAGGTATTTATGGACCTGACAGCAGTTGCTTTTATTTTACTCCTGTTTCTTTGATTTGAGAGAGTTTTTGTGCACAATGCTTTTTATCAGAGAGATGCTGCATGGCCTGTGTCTCAATCAATTAGAGTAAAAAAGATCATTACATGAAGTTAATTCCTTGGTAGATGCGACAGATAGATGGGAAAGACCTTGAGTGTCTACACTTTTAAGGGAATAAGGAAAAGTGCAATATTTCTGGAAGAGCTTTAAATTACATTTTCATTCTTTCTTACTTTTCCTCCAATTTTTAAGGTCTGCTTGGTGATAACTTGATAAAAGTGCAGCTAAGAACAACTGATAAGAAATCTAGGCTAAGCAAAGTAAGTCTACCATGTTCTGGTGGTTCTGACTGAAAATAATGCCTGATTTACTATGATTCTTCATGCATATTTATTTATTCCTTTCACTGGAACTCACACTACTGTCAACATTAGTTGCAGGAAGCTGGCAAAGATTACAAACAGCCCATCATCAAACAGAAACCTTTTATAGGAGAAGTTCTCCACCTTCAGTCATAGTAATCCCCTAGAAATGCGATTATTGGAGATACAGGGTTGTGTTTTGGGCCTATGGAGAGTCTTGTATCAGTGATGGCTGTAATGATCTCTGCTGGGATCTTGACATAAATGTCCAGCTCTTCTGTAACACATTGTCCAGCACATTCAGTGCTTGCTGGGGTCAGTAGCTTCTTCTGTGTCTCCAACATCTACAGGAACTGAGTTTCTTAAGAGCTTTTGATTCACTTTTAAAGCCCTATCAGTGGAAATGTTCATTTTGTACACAATCTCCATTTAACAAACATGGTTACAAAATTCAGCCAAGACTTCCCAGTTCTAGGACAGCCAAAGGCAATTAAGTTGATGGTTTCAGACAGTTTTCAGACTGCAACATGGGGTTAAGTGGGAAGCTCAACACTTGCATTTCCATAATTGCTTTTTAATTATATTAGTCTTTTTCAGGTAGAATATTCCTAATCTGTATGTCTTTAAATAATATTTTAAAAGAAACCCAGCTAAAGGAGCTCTCAGGAGTATATATGGAAGTTAAAGGGATAACTTATTCAACACGTTTTTGTATGACCTGTTTTGATTTTTAATTTGTCAGATAATGCTGTGGATACGGATGTTATTAAAAGAAATAAAACTGAGGTTATGAAAAATTTGTGTATCAGAATAATTCAATGGACGGTATGGATTTGACTGGAGCAACATTCATAACATTTGCATCATCTGGATGCTGGATAGATAAGCACTGCAAAATTAAAATAACTCCTTAAACAACTGCATTATATGGAAATGCTCCTGCTGAGGTATAAATTGGCACTGTAAAAAGAGCAGCAGGTGCTAAAGCAAATTCCAGACTCGTTTATACAAGAGGAAAACTTGCCAAACTACCTACATGTCAAATTTGCTGCCCTCAGTAATACTGGGGACTGTTCCATTAAGACCTGTGTTTCCCAGACACAGAAAGCAGGAGAAACCCTGTGATGTTCTTTTGCAGTTAGGCACAGCCCATTGGACCTGCAGTAAAATGAATCTCTTCCAAGCATGCAGAGCACTGACCGTTTGCTAAGCCCCATGTGGTGCCAGGCACTCCTCCAGAACCAGGGAGTGAAGTGATGATGGGATTCTGTGACTGATGGCTCTATCACATGCCTGAGATTCATGGCTCACAAAGCCACGCTCCAGTGACCGCTGCTGGTGTGCCTGCAGAAAATGCAAAGGAATTTGCATTTTAATGTAGCTTAGCCAACAGAAGAAAAGGGTTAAGACTAGTCAGCTTAATTTGCATTTGCAGTGGGCAAAAATAAGTGCCTAAAGACAATGGCCACAGCTTGATGTTATGTGTGCTGAATTCATTTGGCATCTGAGGCTCTGCCATGGAAAAATCCTTAGTGGTCTGGTTAAACCACACACCCGCAGGCTCCCTAACTTTCAGGTATCTGTTCACGCTGCATCTCGGCTTTCTGCTGTTCTCCTTTACTGTTTCTTCTGTTGCCTTTGGCTATCAGCTAGCTGAGCACGTTAAAAAGGCATCACTGCCTCTCAGGATATTTCAGGCTTTTCTTCTTTGCAAGATTAGACAGCTTCCTCTCTATTCCTTAGCTAAAGGAAAAAGAGCTACCCTTTTAGCCTCTCCATCCTTTTAAGGACTAATATTCTCCTCATTTCTTCATTTTTTTCCTCCCATTTTCAGTGGCCTTCAGTGCAATACTTTAAGTACTCTCTTTTCAGAACATGATTAGGTTTTAACACCATTCATCTAGATCTAAAAATAATGGTTCAGCCTTGGTGCACTACTCACCCTGCTGCCTTATTTGAAAGAGCTTGGGTTTTAGTGCCTGCCAAAATCCTTCTGCAGGTTTCCCAATGAAATGGTTCCCCTTCCATGTAATACTTATTTCTTGGGTTCTGCAACTTCCATTTAGACAAATCAAATGGGATATGCCTCTCAGTCTTGCAGTCTAGTTAGCAGTGAAAAATCAAACCAGAGCCCTTTGGGGTGGAGCACTGTGTCAGGAACAAGTCATGGTTATGGAAGTTGTATTTCTGTTCTCTCAACATGATTAATAAATGGGAGGCAACTGCGCTGTCATTATTTAAGTCTTAATATTTCAATTTCTATAGATTGTAGACACTTAGAGTGTCCCTGGAGCTCCTTGGAGGAGAGAATATCTCTACCGTTTTTTCATAGGATAGGTGATACGACACGGCAAGATTTATCTGACTTGTTCACAGTCATAGTGAAAAAAACTGGAGCATAGCAAAGAACTGAACCTGTGTTTATCAGATCCCACCAATGTGTGCTATCTAGTGTCCTGTGCTTCTTCCACACAGCAAAACCAACAAAAGCTGATCAGAAAATGATGTTATCAGAGACAAGTACTCAACATAACAGAAGGCAATAGTTACCAATATTAATCCTGAATCTTGTTAGGCTTCTTCCTTTTGCTTGTCTTTCTGATAGGCTTTTCCAGAGCTCTTCTCTGCTAGTTAGCAGCTTTCTCCCAATTACTACCCTAAATTATTAATTTTACTTCGGTGTTGTTTTTCTCCTGCCCATTTTACTTCTATGTTTCACAGCTTCTTCCAAATAAAACCACCATCCTGGATCTTTGTCAGTTGGCAATTTGAGACATATTTCATTTCAGATCTGGTCTAGAGCTCATTTAAGTCAACGGGAGTCTCTGTTGAGTTCAGTGTGCTTTCCAAGTGGGCCTTTATAGACTATCCCTGTAGTAGGCTGGATATAAAAGGTCTATGTTGATAAAACAATGTGCCTAACAAAATCATACTGCAACTTACAGGTTGCAGAATCCTTCATTTACCAGATTTTTCTGGCTAGTTCAGGAAGGAAAAGACAGGGAGGCAGAATATCCAACATTTCAATAACAAGCGGGGTCTAACCGCCAACAGGAAAGGCTTAAAAGCAAGTACAGTGGAGCACTTCTTTATGAAGGTATTATGATGAAGCCACCTCTGGAATTATTTTACTGCCGTTTGTCTTCACTTCACTCCTCTGCTCACTTGGGCACTGCATTAAACCACCAATGTTCCTGGGATGAACAGTACACAAAATGCTCCTTTCATGTCCCTTTCCTATTTTTTTTCTTTTTTGAATCATCTGGAAGAGGGAAACCCTCTAATTCTCCAAATGTGACATTATCATTAATGATATTTGACTATTTCTAAAAGGTAGGTCTTTTTTGATTGCCATCCAACACATTAGGGTCCCTCATTCTAACTTTTTATAGTTTTTCTCAAGTGTCACAAGGCACAGCTCTATTTTACGGTTAGAAAGCAATAATTTGTTTTGTAGTAATGAGAACGCTACACCATAAGAAGCAGGCAAAACACACTGTAAGAAGTAAACAAAACTGTTGTCGATGGATCAATCCACCAGTATTACAGACAGTAGAAACTCAAGTGATGATCCATGCAGATAAATTAGTCATGTAATATAAAGCAACAGATATTAAAGAACTGCAAAACTAACTGCAGCTTGAGACACAAACAACCTGTGGGGAAAAAAGAAAAATCATCCCAGTTTGGGACTTAATGTGACCTAAACCCAGCACAACATAAGTGAAAGCAGAAACAGTGTGAGCTAGCACATCTCAGTGGTAAGTTAATACCCAACAACTGGGAAGGACACAAGACCCACAATAGCTAAAAAAAACCTCAGCAGCCTTGCCAGAAGAGTTGGGATTGTTGTTCCCTTCCAATATAACTCCAGTCCCAGCTAAGGAGTTGATTTAACTGTTTAATTGTTTGCAATCATTAACCTTTCAATAAAAACACAGCTTCAGCTTATTAAGCTCATTAGCCTGTAACAAATGAAGCTTTTGAACATGCCAAGGAGCAAAATATAACTGGATTCAGAAAGTAATTAGATGCATTTGGAGAGGATGATAGGTCTCCTGAGGGCTATTCAGCACTGAGATGTGGATACAGTCTCTGATTCAGGAGGTCCCTGGGCTGCAGACTGCAGGGTGGTTATATCAAGGGAACGCCATATATGTTTGTCTAGCTCGTATTGTCCCTGTTATTCTGTGGTTGCTAGGTCAGGTGGTCCTTTGATCAGCTCTTCTTATGTACTATAAATGCCTGGCCAGCAGCCAACACACAGTGTCAAACTCACTGAAAGAAAGTAGAAAGCATTGGTTTACACCTTATAAACTAAGCAGACCCCCAGCAGAATGGTGGTACAAACACCACAGCTGAAGTCCTCTGTAAGTATAACTTTTGACCAAAGAATAAATGTTACTCAGCACGGAAGATAAAGGCTTATTGAGGGAGAGTAATTATCAATCACATGCAGCTGTAACAAAGTGTCCAATGTCTTTGATTTTTGTCCTTGCCTTTTTTTCTTTTTTCAGCACAGGCTGCAACACCCTTGAAATAGATGCATTTGCATTACTGCACATTGTAAAGAACCAGTTTTCAGTGCCTTGAAAACACAGGCTGGGTCAGGAAGGAATACCTGGCTGCATTACCTTACAGTTTACTTTTTCAGTCCATCCATTGCATTCTTGGAGGATTACTCTTCATCAAAGCTCTAAGAACTTTTCTGCCCCACCCTGGGATCTTTCCTAGAACCAAATCTTCATGTGCATAGATTTTAACAGTGCCACATGCTTCTTTTTGACCTACTTCTAACACCACCAATATACTTACAGATGAAGCTCTCACTTGTCAGATGGCACAGTCACTTGACACACTGAAAACAATACCAAAAGGACAGAGAACTATTCAAGCTACCTCTATGATTAGTGAGAGGTAAACAGTACAAATCCACTACCAGCATAGTTCTTACTACAGTTTTCATGCTTGCCATACTCTCTACAAATTTTTCTTCTTCAGTCTTGTGTGCTCTTAATGCCCCAGAGTAACTTTTATTGCTCAAGTCAACTCTAAATCTCAAGGAACTACTCAAAATCATTGAGCTGACTGTGCATTTGTTTTATTCCAGGGGAAGTTAAGAAACAGGAAAAACAGAAACTAAACATTTTGCTCTGGATCATTCAACCTCAGTTGCATTTACTGAACTTCAGCAGTGTCCTAGGAAATGTTTGTTCTCCTTAATGGCTGGGATTATCTGTATCAGATGAACCATTAGTGTAAGTGATCTCCCTGCTGTCAGGCCAAGCATCATTCGGGGCCTGTTCATTCAGACCAGTTTTTATGGGGGTCCCTGAACCACTTGCATGAAGGGGAAAGCTCTTGCTTTCAATCTTACGCGTGTGAAAGATATCAATGCCACACATGTCACTTGTGGCTAAACCAAAAAGCAGGCTCGTGCTTCTATTCTCTTTCAAGATCATCACCTTGAGGAAAGTTGTCTGGGAAGCTGCCTGTATTCTTGATTCAGTTCTTGGAGGCTTAGGGTTTTATGTATCCTTGCATGAATTTCTGGCTATGTCCCCACCCAACTCTCATCACACAGAAGGCCCCAAATATACCATAGTTTGTGTATCTGATCACCAGAATTGTCTGTGTCTTTTTCCGGATGGAGGAGAGTCCCACGACCCTAGCATAGGGTCCAGTTGGAAACACTATGATAAGCACCACACAAGCCAAGCTAGAAAGATGCAGTAAATGCAGTACATAGATCCAATGGCTTCACAAGTGAGTAAGCAGAGACCTAACTGAAATCAACATTAAAATGGGGCTGTGACACCTGATATTTAGGAAGGCCACTGCATTAAATGGTGTAGATGATGAGGGCAGGGTGTGCAGCAGTATGTAGAGACAAAACACATCAGCACTGTAGCCCAGCCCCAGAAACGTTATGACTACGAACAAATGCACTCATATGTGAAATTACTGCATCTTCTAATAGGAACAAAACTCACAGAGCAGTTTACGAGTTGCAAAGATGTATGGTTGTGTCGTGTGTGCAAAGGCTTCCACAACAGAGCAGTCATATTCTGACAGTGTCAAACTACTGCACAAGTGATCTTTAAGAATTATACTAGGAGCTTTGTAGTTTGGGTGGGACAAGATGCTGTGTTTGTCTCTGCCTCAGTTTCTCTGCCTGTGAAATGATAATGTAATACAAAGTGTACGGACAGAAAGTGCTCCAAAAGAGCTGCACATGTTATTAATAGTAACAAAACAAACACTGCTATTTTTAATATGAGTACTGTATTCTCAGACTGCACTGCATTTACATCCACACACAGAAAATTTCTTTGTTGTCGCTGTTGTTTTTATTTTGTTTTTGTTTGTTTGGGGGTTTTTTTGTTTTTGTTTTTTGTTTTGTAAAGGCCAGACTTCACAAGCAGATTAACATGCTCCATATGTCCAGTCAGTTTGTTGAAGAGCCCAAAATGTGCATCCATTAAATATAATGAACGAGGAATGATAGATGGTGTCTCACACTCCCGAGCTTGCAATTAAAAAGAAAGGAGAGGCTGCATGGTAAAGAGCGGAGAAAGCATCCTTCAGTCACAAATCCTTGACACAGAGATGTCAGTTGTTCAAAAGAGGTTTTAACATCTCTGACATTAGGACAGCGAGGGAATGGAAAAGTAAGCAAAACAAAACACTGGAAGGGCATTTTAACACTGTGTTAGGCAAATGAGAGGATAAATGATGACTATATATTGGATGGTGGTGGGAGGGTTATAAACATTACAGAGACAATTGCCGCTAAATGAGGTGTATCCCAGGCAGCTGTCCTGATGCATTAGGAGGCTGTTTTCAAAAGAAAAGATTCTCCCATCAACATTAAACCAAAACAAAATAGAAAGACCCCTTCCACACAGCTCACATGCCACCAATAACTCAGCAGCATGTGAAGCAAACCCTTCCAGAGGCAGGCTGTGTTTTGGCCGACTCCTTTTGGGCATTATTTGTGCTTGGACATGCACTCTCTGTAAGCCTTAATTATCAGAGTAACCATAGGAGCAAGCAAGTCTGCCCTGTTTGTCTGGACTTTTATGCCTCTGGTCTCTCTGTGGTAAATCTGAGCGCCTCCATGCTGGCCCAGCCCCATTGAAGGGACTTGGTTGGCTACTGTCTTGCTGGATTGCTCTGATCACAAGAACTATTGGTTTCTTTCAAGGTCCATTTTTTTTTCATGCCATATGAATCTGTGACTGTGTGAGGTTTCTGTGTTTCTTTAATGGAAATTTTCTGTGTGCAGATGTAAATGCAGTGCAGTCTGAGGATACAATACTCCTATGAAAAATAGCAGTGTTTGTTTTGTTACTGTTAATCACATGTGCAGCTCTTCTGGAGCACTTTCTGCCTGTACGCTTTGTATTACATTATCATTTCACAGGCAGAGAAACTGAGGTAGAGACAAACACAGCATCTTGTCCTGGAAAACAGTGCCACAGCTGAAATACGATTTAAGACTTAAGTGTAGTGCAGTGACCTGTCCAGAAAGCACTGCCTCTCTTTGGGCTGTAGGAAAATTATAGTCTAAAACAACTGTGGTTGCTACTCCAGTGAAATATTCTTATTTCTGAAACTGAGCTCATGTCCAATAGTCTTTCATGTCCTTGTTATGCTAGAAGCCTCAACAATGCTGACTTCAGGGAACTGAAACACGAAACACTGGATCTCCCCCAAGACATTAACTGATTGATGCTGGCATAAGGTTTTCAAGTCACATTTCTTTTCCAGTGGTCAGTACATCAATAATGATCCATGGTTCAGCCTCAGGTGTTCCACAGAATAACAGCAAGTCCCTTTTAACCAACCAAAAATATGTCTACACATAACAACACAAAATCAAAATAAAGGAAAATAAATGAAGAGGCAAAATCTACAGCTAAGTTTTACTTGATTGAAAGTGAAATCTATTCTGGCACAAGATGGTGCATGGGGTTATCTTTTAGAACACTTCCCTTACTAGAGACTGAGAGTTACTTTTCTCAAAGATTTGTAAATTGGCTATCCTCTGAGGAGTGCTGAGTGGTAGGATACAGAGATTCTGTCACTACACAGCCCATCACCTTAGAATGGAGTGAGAGCTACCTGCTGTTTACAGCTCTGACAGGAGAGCGCCATGTCAGAGATAATGTTGATATATCCCTCCAAAACAACGAGATGGTCTGGAGCAAAAGAGCATCTCAGTAGGATGGACTCTGTTTGCATAGATATAGTATTGCTTTCTATGAGAGCTATTGCTGCTGTTTGTACTACAATCACATCCAGATTTGTCCCAGGGCCATCAGGGCTCTGCTGTACAGACTACAATCATTTCATGGAGTAAGAAGCACCTCTGGCCCCAGAGCTTCAGATCCAAATGGCTAAAGGGAGTGTCATGGAGGCACCCCAGAAATCAACCTAGGCAGGTAATAAGCTCCAAACAGACTTTATTATAATCAGAACTGTCTAGCGGAGAACCAACTAGAAATGGGGTTTATCCAAAATCATTCAACACTGTGACAACATTTACTGAACTGCAGGTTGGGGATATTGTTACTGTACCACCACACCAGAATGATGATCCACAGCCCATACACATGCACTCACGGGAAGAGGCCTCTCTCACTCACAGGCCCCCAGAAGAAATAATCACTTGCCTGAGGGGAGCACGGGCTCACTCAAGGATGTATCCAGATGAAAATAATCACTCACCAAGGAGAACGTGAGAGCTCTCAGTCCCAGGAGTCTTCTTAAACAGTGATTCCTGGTCTCAGGGAGGGCTCTGATCACAGTCCTGCCGCTCGAGAAGACCACTCAAAGGGACGTCTTCAGTGGGGGCCCCATTTTATAGCCTGGGCGGATCAGGCGTGGTCATTACAAGCATGGTCCAGAAGCTTCTCTGGGCCTGGGCACCTGTTTGGCTGAGCACCCTGTTTGTTGACCAACTCCACACCTGCCCGGGGGTGGGGGACTGGCCGCTGGCCCCCACCAAGGTGTGTGTGTGAGGACAGGCACAGAGGGGCACTAAAGGTGCTAAAGAGCCATCAACTGCCCTGTTGAAAGCTCTGGATCTCTTGGGGAGGGTGGAGGGGCTGGAGAGGGGTGCAACTGCCACAGGGAGAAATGACAGTTGGAGCAGAAACAAAAGGTGGCCTCTGTTCTGGGGCAACACTAACCATTTAGGATAAAGCTCCACTCAGAATAAAATTCTTACAGAACTACTTGTAAAATGTTGCATTTTCTGACGAAAAAGTGTCAGACTGGAAGGAAAAAAGCTGGTCCAGCTGAACCTGGGAAGTGAAGAAAAGCAGCCATCTCCAAACAGCAGCAAATGCAGCAGAGGAGACGAGCTTCCCGCCTGAGCTGGTCTCCATTAAAATGGGCGGCTTCCCGCCTCAGTGCTACCATGTGCAGTGCTGTAGCAAACCCACCTCAGGGCATGGCAGGCTTTCAGCCACCTCGTGGCTGGACCCATCTCCTTTCACTTTGGGTATCCATATGATGCTTGGGCTGCACTGCTGGAGGACTGGGCCCAGCTGAACAGGCTGGAGAGAGCATGTGTCCATATCTAAAATGGTGCCAGAGCAGAGGTGTCCACTCTTGACTTTTAGAAGTCCCTTTTGAAGAGAAATGACATGGGGAAAGCAGTAGGAATGAGAGTCTGGCATAGGTTTGGTGAAAGTGGTAGTGGTAATGGAGAACAGAGTATTTAAACCTGAAAAAAGGGAAGCATTTTCCTTCTGATGGAAAATAATTGGGCTTCTAGCTACAGGCCACCATCCCCTGTTTAAGGACCTCCGTAGCAGTGTTGCCAAACCTCACAGTGTAACAAGCACATCATGAAAACCTCTCCCCTCCCTGGGTAGCAGAACAGTCTCACTGCTGAGGAACAGCATGGATCTTGGTTTCACCATATTCTGCTTCACCACGTGGATGGAAGGAGGGAAAAGGAATTGCTTGCCCCCATGCATATCCTTTGAAATTTGTAATTTTCCTGTAGGATTGCCTCCATCAAAAAATTCCCCTGAAATAATATTCTTTCTCTGTGCCCTCCTGCCCTAGTTTCCCTCCCCTTTTTCAGCAGCTGAATATGAAACCTGTTCAACATCAGGACAAAAAATGACTGTTTCTTTCCCTTATTTTGAGAAATAAAATCTCATGGTTGATCTGTTGAAAGTTTCTGTTTTACAAGGAAATCAATTCCTCCTCCAACCCCTCTTCATTTTATAACAGACACTAGAAAAATACCCATTCCCTTTAAGTTTGACAGATGCCACCACAAGGTGAGAAGGAACCACTGTTTCTTTCTGTGTAGTCTTTTTTAATATGCTGTATACAAGGAAACACTTCTTCATTCATCAGTTGAAAAGTTCATTTCTTCCTGCTGCCCTTCACCCCACTTTCAGGTCTCCCAAGCCAACCGTGACTGTGCAACACAACTGACTCTGGTATAAATAAGAGCTGAGGAAATGGAAGAAATTAAGAACTCCTCCAGCCCTAAGGCTAAGTATCGCCCTCCTATTTGTTTTCTCTGTATACTAGGCTTAATGCTTTTTCTCAGCTGGGTACACGAGCTAATATACTACATAATCAGAGGGAAAATATCGCCTTATAGAAATCTCATTTCTTATCACGCTCGAGGTTTCTGTGGATACTGGAAATACTTTACCATTTCATAGTATGTGGGCAGAAAAGCGAAGAAACAAAACATGTGAATCATTATTTTCAGCTTTAGGGTCTCATTTGTATTAAAAAGTCTAAGCACTCAAAGTGGAAGGAAACTCAATCTTCTTCCATCTCATGTGTACTACCTTGTTGCTGAAATCCAGGTAATTTCTACAAAGGAACTCAGCCGATGCAGAAAAAACTTCTGTCTTTGAGGTGCATTTAGTGATGGAACATTCACAGGCCAACTAAAGTACATATAGCAATAGTATGAAACTGTCTCCATATCTATGTTACATATTTTGGTTACTCTACACGGCCCATCTGTTCTATGTTATTGATACATCTATAGGACACATCTGTCTGGCTGGCTCTGGTCTGTGGCAGGGTCTTCGGGATTTCAGTCTGTGAGTAATAACCTACCCACACTGAGCCTCTCTATCTAAAATGGTGCATGAGTCTAAAGGAGTGCAAGTCTTTGAACAATCCTCTTCTGCCAGCTGATTTTCATCATTCATAAACTCATAATTCATCTGAGATTAAAAAAAACTGAGAGAAATATTTGGAGAGAGACACATTAGGAGAGAGGCAAATCAATCAATATAGCTCCTATCCTCTCAGAAGTCTTTTAAAAAGCTGTAAATATCATGACACAAGAAGGCAGGTTGCAAGAGAGAGCTTAGCTTGAATTAGGTATTCATTGGTGTGAGTAGAAGCTGATAAAACACATAAAAAACACAACCTCTGTCCCCGAAAGCAGGCCTCAAGCCTCCCCTTCACTCTCAGCCACACTGCAGGGCAGACCGAGCTCAGCCAGTCAGATCACCCGTCTTGTGATCAGATTTGTGTACTCACTGTCTAGTTATCTGAAGTAAAACGAAATTTAAGACACAAATTGGGGTTTAGAGAAAAAGAACAAAAGCAAAGGCTTTACCACAACAAACTGTGCGCAGTGCTAGGCAAGCATCCTGCTCTGAAGACAGTTAAATCAGGTTAAAATATTTGCAGACTTGTTGCTTATAGTGTATATTTCAGCTCCATCTTCTATATAGACACGGGAATATTGAATAGTATTGCCACATTTGCAATGTAAGGTATTCTTTGCAAGCCTTTTTTTTCCCCTTGAAAGCCTAGGATCCTGGAGATACCTGATTTTGTGACTCCTACACTTTCATTTACACACACTCTTTCTCTAGTTTCCAACATTTCAGGTAAAAGTTTGAAAAATTCTAATCTGCCTCTCCATTCTCCACATGAACAACAGCAAACAAGTGAAAAGATCACAACGTGACAAGGGTTTCACTCGGGATTTATCCTTGTCTGAGCTTGGCAATGTGCATGCTGGTCTACTTATTATAAGAGACAGATGTTAGATCCTCAAGAAAACTTAGTTGCCTGTACTTCTCCCTGAGCTGGTTAAAGCTTCACAAAAGCTGGGAGAGAGAAGTGCCTAAGTGTGGGTGTTGCGGAGCTGGATGCTGCTGGCAGTGCGCTGCTCATGGGAGGGAAGGAAAATGATAGATATCATCAAGCTTTCAGTGCAATCAGAACCACATGGAAGCACTGTACTTCCTTAAAGAATATCTTTATGGCTAGTAATAACAAGGCCAGAAAGCCCTGCAGAGTAACTTACTCTGGAGGCTATGCCATGAAAAGCCATAGGCTATGAGTCTGATTAACAATAACGACTCAGAACCAGGAATTTTCCTTTGCACTGAAGTCCCCATTTGTTCCCAGTATATATGACTGGGACTGACAGGCCACCACTGGATTCATTAGGGAAAGTGCACTGCCTGTAGATGTATCTAAATTTATAATGCAAAATAAATATACTTGTCCTGAGTATCCTGTATCACAGTGGAGACAGAGACAGGAAAGGAAGAAGGGGGATTTTGTACTCAGGTGTGTCTGACATTGAAAGCTGTGAAGTAGGATCACGAAAGGATAAATTGTGAATTCGTGGAGGAAAAAATGTATCACTTTAGCTAAAGAGCGGAAGTTTTTTCATCTTGGGATTGCTTTCACCCAAACAGTTGGTTTGTTGGTTACTTCGGTCACTTGCTAACTCCTAATTAAAAAGACACTATGGGAAGCAGCCTCTTTTCATATCTAACTACCTGACAGTCACCTTTTTCTTTAGAGTTGATCCTTTTTGAAAAGCTGGCTCCTAGATCAATTACAAAACAAACACAGCTTGGTTTTCGGAAGGGACCTTTTTTCTCTGTCACAAGCTATTTAGCTTTCCAATCATGTGGCAGCTTCACATAGTCTTCAAGAGAGAAGGAAGAACTCCATACAGCAGAACGGTTCCTGAGCTCTGCTAGGGAACACCTGCACCTGCCTTCTGCCCACACATCCACGCTCATCTCTGAACCAAGCTACAAGCTGATCCTACACAGCTGCTACAAGGCATTACGTCAGCGTTTCATTTGCCAGCATTTCCACCCCTCTGGATTGCAATTCTGTCTCATAACAGCTCCCAGAGCAGCTTCATCAAGCTGCTAATGTCAACCAAGTAAATAATGCATGCTTCAACTTTGGGCTAAATATGCATTTGTCTGATAGACCATAACAACCACCAAGTCTGTTGTGCTAAGCAATCCTTAGCTCTATATTTACCAGATCAATGGAGTGCTTACAGCTTTCACACATAAATCAGTATTTAGGTAAAAACTTAAATAATTATTAAAAGTAAAAGAGCATTGCTGTCCAGATATAGCACTTACATGGAAGGAACCTTCTTCTCTCATGTTGCTATTTTTCTGGAGCCCTCAGAGCCCTGGTCAGCAGACATGCTTAAACATAAATGAGTGATCTGAAGTCAGTGTCTGAGCTTCACCCATTTTAAGCATGGCTGTTGCAGAACAGGGGAGGTTCTCACAGGATCTAACCTGTCCCCTCAGTATCATTTCAGAGCAGATGACACTACCCAAGGCACTTGAATTATGTCTTGTTTGTTGTATGAGAAGAAACAACACTGTGATACTGGTCTACTTGCTCTGGGGTCTGCATCTGTTAAAGACAATAGGATTGCACGAGGATGCTTCTGCACGACCAAAATACACAAAGACAAAATACAGATGGCTTATGCACTTCAACAAGAATCAAAATTTAGCACTCATTTCCCTCATGGTCTCTGAGATACATCAGCAGCTCTATAGTGTATTGTTTCCCTCCTCTGACTGGACATGGGAGTTGGAGGAGGCAGCTGGCTTTATCAATCAGGTCATTGATAGGAGGTACCAGTGACTCTGGGTCTTATCTAAGGAAACTCTAAGGAAGCCACACGGTGGATGCTGAATTCAAAAGCGAACCAGCTCAGAGGATTTCTTCTTCCAGGCTTTTCTGTTGGTAACCAGAACACTGGACATACGAACTTCTCTCTTATTTTTCCATTGATACTTGGTATAAAATGTGGAGTACACACACACCTGCAGCTCTTTTTGAGCTTATAAAGGCAAAGCTATTCCTAAATTTCAGGGAATAATGCTATCTATGAGATGGTGATTCCAGCTTGTCCAAGTTCTTGATGAGCAGAATCTGTGGAAAGGTGAAACGAGAAGAAACCTGCATTAACTAAGGACACTATGAAGGTGGGGTGGGCATTGAGGGCACACTGTGACCTAGGTGGTAGTAAGAGCATTAAACTAGATAGCCGCTTAGTGCAAAATTACTGCAAGCAGCTTTGGGTAAAAACCTATGAGGGATGCTGTGCTGAGGGAGGTTACTACTATTAAGGTCTGCTGTCCATCATCTAACACAGAGGAAAGGAGAAATTTTGAACTAGAGATAGCGGAATAGTTGTGCAGCCCACTACAGCAGTCTTATTTTCAAATATATTTACTCCAAAGTCTTTCTGTCACCCAAGACCTAATATTACTGCAATCCAGAAACCACGTCTGTCTGAGCTTGACTCTCAACTATCAACACCCAACATTTCTCAACTAACTCTTACTACTACCACCTCCAGAATCCTGACTCTCATTTTGCACGTCAAAGCATCAGCTGTCTGTTCCAGACCCTAATTGTGTTGGTTGTGACCTCCGTAAACTAATCTGCTACAGCCATTTGAGCAATTAATGTCTTATGCAAAGTTTAGTACTATCTGAATAAATAAATAAACTAGCCAAAAATAGAAGTTTTAATAAACAGCATGTCTGGCAGCAAAATATTGGTTTAAAAATTCTATTGATGATCGTGATTTATTAATGCACTTGTCAACATCTGTTGCTGAGAGCATTAGGTATGCCTCAGTGGGATTTGCCTTGATTTGTTGAACATAAGTCAGATAGACAACAATCATGTAATGAAAAGTATTACAGTTTCTGAATCCTGTCTTATTAATGTATGGGGAGGGTTGCATCCTACCCTCTGTGAATCTCTCTTTCTTTATAACTTTATTATTAACAATGAAAAACATCTCCAAATCAGTTCCTCAGTCGGTGTACCATGTTCTGTCAGCTCCTGTGATCAGGTAAATCCACCCCATCGAAGCTGATTTGAATATTTTAATGCCTGATGGTGAATTGAAGAGAAACATGGTATGTTTATATAATCCTCTCTAAAAGGAGGAATAAGCAGAGGTGATCTATCTCAGTAATGGATAAACTTTAGTTTTCCTACTCAGGTACCTTCACATATGTCACCATTTCTGGAGAAACTCTGATGTCAGAAGTGGATTAAAACGAGGAATGGGTACACATTGTATTTATACTATACATATCATGATGCTCGTTTCAGTGGGCTATTTTACAGCCTTGACTGATATTTGCATGTTGATTCACATTTTCTTTTTAGCTGTCCTGTCGTATATCTGAATTTTCTCTCTAGGCATTTACTAGGCATTTCTAAAAAAAAAACCAACCCAAATCCAAAGGAATCACTGTTATTTTCACACATGGGTGAAAAGGGGTGGCTAAATTCTGTAGAATTTAAAATTCATTTTTTATTGTAACTTCTATTGCAAAAGATCCTTAAGTGCTTTAAGGTAGGACTGACTGAAAATCAAATTCTTACAGCTACTTTTGAACTGACACTTATTATAACTTCTGAAGTATCCTCACTGTCCATTAAATGCTGCTCTTTTTGGTATGAAAAAGTGCAGTGGTGGAAGTTCTGGAATATCTGGATTCCCCTTCCCCTCTCAAAATTGAGATTTAATGGTTTAATCACTGAACCTTAAGGCATTAGGCAGAAGTATCTTGTCATCTCTGGGTTTCATTCCCTGAGATCTTCACTGGTATGGAGTCCACATCCCATTCATCCTGCTACTCAGTATTTCCTATCAGCTGTAGAGGGTGTTTCCTGATCTAGCATGCTGGGTCATGGCAATCCCACTTGGTACCCACTGGGAGCAAATATTCCTCAGACATTTCTGTGTTGGCCCCAGGCAGAGTGCTGGTAGGCTGATGGTGGCAGGACGAGCAGGAAACAGCAAGTGGAAGGAGCCCTAAGAAAACTGACTTTCAAACGCCCAAATATCTTAAAAACCTTCACAATCCCACCCTAGTGCTTTAAGACCACTATTAAAAGTTTGCTACCTTTACAGCCATATCAGCAGTGAGAATTTTTGACTAGAAAATGATGGAGAAAGTGATCCATTGATCTATTAGTCAGAAGCTCTATAGCAAATCTAATGAACAGCAGAAAAGATTTTCCAATGCAGTAGAAGCCTGTTAAACAGATTGCACTGGTGTACGAAATGTCATTTTCTTAACAGCCCTATAACACAGATAAATAGTGGCTTAAGGACAGAGGTAGCCTTTGCTGAACCTCATACGTTCTTTCGATCTCTGTTTGTGAACCCTGCTCTCTAGAGGTTTATTCCAGATATTCATGCAATGCTTCTTTTTACTTAAATAACAAAAATCAGTCTTTCCCTGGGCACATCAGTCCTCATGTCAGGTTTATTTCTCTCTATATTTTTAAGAGGTCTTTCTTTTCAAAGGCATTTAATGAAAATCTACTTGGTGTGAAACCAGCAAGGAAATCTATTCATTTAACAGATTAAGTCTTTTAACCTGTTCAGTTCTGTATTGTACTTGACCTTTTGATCTCCCAGGTGTCTAGACTCATAGCAAGCTTATAGCTTCAGCTGATATTTGTTTCTTATGGAGACATCTGAATTGTCAAAATTATGATGCATTATTTATTTATTCATTTCTTTTCATTCTATGGAAGGCAAATCTGTCCTGTTAACAAAGATCTATTTTTTTTAACCTGTTGGTAACTTGGTTTCTCTGTAGTAAGGAGCAACAGAGAGATTCTTTAGAAGAAAAACAAACAAACGAAACATGAAGAACTGCACAGATGCATTGAAGCATAATACAAAGGACAGCAAGCATGCTATAACTGATGTACAACTCCTCTGTTGCTCCTCTTGTTCAGGACAGTCAGCATGTGATAAAGATACAGGAAGAAAGAAGGGGTGCTCAAACACAGGTCACACCTTTGCGGTTATCTCTGGAAGGGCCACAAAGCACATGAAGCAGAGGGGGAGCCTTGTGGTTTCAGTTTGTTTCATCAGGACAAATACAACAGCTAGTGGAAAGAAAAAAAGAAACAAGCAGCAAGCATTGGCTGGCTTCGCCACCATTTTTTAAATAAAATTCCTGGCGTGGAGGGGAAATTGGAAATCGGAAAAAAAAAGTAGCAAAACTTGTTCAGGTGATTGAAAAAAAAGCTTTAGAAAACTTGGAAGGATGAGTGGACAGAAGTGGACAATTTTTTGCATGGCATTTCTGCTTGCATTGTGTTGCAACAGTTCCTAAGCAAAGTGCAAGCGAAGTTTTATTGTGATAGCAGATTTAAATGGTAAAATTTAGTGCAGTACTTGTCAGCTTTAAATACTGGAAGTATCAATAAAATGTCAAATTATACTTGACTTCAGTCTGAAATGGTTATAAAAGCACAATCCGAATTTACAATCACTTAGCCTTTCTTCCCCGCTGCCCTTTTTTCCCTCAGTAAAGCTCATTATATGAGATTGTTTGGGAGGGACTAAATATTTTTCTTTTCTGCTTGAAGTCTGGTGATTCATTGGGGTTTACATCACCACTGAAACGTTCTACCCTTGGAAATCAATGGCTGAGGACTGGAGTGGGGACTCAACTTTTTAATTATGGCTTGAAGTAATGTAATTGTAGATTTTAATGGCTCATACATCTCTTTGACACATCATCTGAGTTTGTTGGAAGTTTTGAAAGCAGTGAAAAAGATTTCTTGGACAGTGAGCTAGCAAAAAGATAAAGCATTCATGTTAACTGGAGTGTAGACATAGCATCATTTAATACTTCTGTATTTTTTAGAGATATTTCACACATAGAACATTCTGGCCAGGAGCATGGTAAAGGGGAGCACAAGAGGAGATGTCTGCAGCTCCTTCTGTTCAGTGATATTTTATATTCCTGGTGCCTCAGTGAGCATAACAGCTCTGATCACATGAGAAATTCAGCAGTGCCAGCCCTGGCTATGCAGAGAGTGAGTCTGGGAAGATTTCTGAAGGTTAGGATACATTGCCTGACAATACAGCATATCAGAGTCATAGCACCCTATTCCAACACTTAGTGTGCTCTTATCTGATACTCTGCAATAAGGCTTTTGTCTCAAGCCTATAGCAAAAAAGTCCATTTATGAAGTCTGCCTAGCCAACAGGGAGTTACACTAAATAATCTAACAGTCCCTTCAGGCTTTGCATGTCCATTAGCCTCTGGCTTAAGAAATCATCACCCACATAAAAACTAAGCAAGGTCTTTTTAAATGCAATAAACACCTTTCCCAGAAGCTTTGATTGAAAGTATCTGTAAATGTCACAGCTTCAGTATTAATAGTCTCTGCTGATGTTGGTTAGGCTAATTCTAAGTGACAATAATCAAACTCATTCCATTCACTGTACAGGTTATTCCACCATTCCGCAAGGAAGTGCCTGTGCCTATTAACATCCTTTTCATTAGTTATTTTATGATTCTTGTGAAATACAGAGGAATAGGACAAAACACAACTTGGAAAGGGAAAGCTTTCTCTCCTTTAGTGAGACATTACCTACATGTGTTGGAGCTTTGTTCTGTTTGATTAGTTGTTGCAGTTGTTAAAAAACTTGGCCTGAGCCTGGTCTCAAAAATCAGCACAAATCAAGAGGAACCGAATTATCTAGAATTATTGCCTTGTTACTAAGGGAAAAATAACAGGCAATACAATGAAAAATAGGAAATACATGTTAGTGGAAGTATTAAGTTACATTTTGTCCTAAAAAGACTCCCGGGGCGGGGTGGTAACAAAACCAATGCATTCTTTGCAAAAGACAAGAATAACCATATGTAAGCAATGGAGAATGGCAAGCAGAAAAAAAGCTTCCCAAGGAAATCCTCCAGCAAGGAGCTCCTTACATATTTCAAGAGGAAGGTAGGATTGATCCAAAACTCCTAAGTAAAATAAAACCCAGCATTAAAAAAGCCTTCCTGATAGAATATCTCCCTGAAGTGACTTAATTCTTCAATACTGGCCCTCAAGAACTAAGAAAAGTTCAACTACCTAAGAAATTAAAAGAATCTCCAAAGTATTTACTAAAGTGGCATCACACCTGTCATTACAGACCAGTCCTGACATCCCAAAATGAAGGAGGGGGAGAAGGGACAATGTTAGATACTACAGTGATCTTTGCTGCTGTCATTGGGGTAACTTCACGTGACAAGATGTTCAGTGTCCTTTGGGCCAAAATGTTGTGTGATTGTACAGAGAGAAATTGTCCATGAAATTCGACAGTGTAAGCCTGATCTGACAGTGAGAGCATAAGGAAGATGTGTGACTTTTTAACATAACACAGAGCTCAAAGATTAAGCAGAAGAGAGACCCCAACCTCTTCAATATTCTGCTTCTCCTTGGCACCAAAGTAAAAGTGAAGCAGCATCTGCCAACCCTGGCAGCCAAAGGAGCTTGTGGCAGTGTATCTGCCCCTCGTTCTGGACATATCAACTGCTTCTCACATCAGGTAGAATTGCTCAAAACATGGTCACTGCTGTCAGCGGCTTTCTGGTATCAAATCAATAGCACTGTGCTGCTTCAGAGTGACAGTTCAACTGGAGAGGAATTCTGACATCCACATTTCAGAAACAAAGACAAATCCTGCAGTGGAGAGCCACAGAAATGCCCCTTGAAAGAGTTAAATGGTTTTTGTCAAAGATAGCTCAGATTTTCTTAGGGATTAACTCCCAGCAGCTAGTTTACAGTGTGTCAGGAAACTGTGACAACTTAGAAACTATTACAATTTTATTTCTCTTTTTCCTCCTCAAAAACATCCTCATTTTTGAACCTTAAGGTGCACTGGACAAATCCCATGAGATAACTAGATGCAAAGCAATCTCTTTTCTGTTTCAGCTGGATAAGAATCTGACTACTGGTGTGGTGTTACTTTAGGATGTATGACTGCATTGTTCTGGAGCTGAGCATTTCTGTTGTAAATGCAGTAATTCTCTCATAACAGGTAATTACACAAATTACATATATAATAAAATCTGTTCATGGCTGCATGCCAACTTGAAAAACAAATACGTAGTGATTTGAAATGGAGAAATCTTTGCAAAACCCATGCTAGGAAAGCTTGTACTTCCATGAGTAAAGATTAGGAGTCAAGTGAAGGTTCCAGGCCTTTAGATCCAGCAACGTTATCGTGTTTCAATCTTATAGCCTAGGAAGTCTCAAGGTCCAGGCTTACATCAGTCCCAAGCAGATCCAGTTATATTTGAGCTATTTCCTCTCCAAAATAGACATGGAAATCACAGGTCTGACATTTCATCAGCTCAGTGATTTCCTCTCCAAATTTAGGCACGGGAGTCCAAGGAATATATGACCTTGATGTTTGAATAAATGGCAGGCACCATAATTTAACTCTTGCCTGCAGAATCAATTTCTCTTCAATCATCTTTCTTTGCTGTTTTTTGCCTTGGCTGTCCTTTTCTCAGGACAGAGGGTGGAGAGCAAAGGTAAAGCTGATTGAAGAAGCAACCTTCATAGTCCCTGAAAGGCCATATTATCACTGTGTTGCTCTTTCCTAACAAAAGCCATCCCAGTCTTATTTCCTTTTACTACTGAAAAACAATACCTGAATTGCAAATCAGGTTTATAGGGTATAAATCAGATTGGGTATATCTCCAACACCTGAAAACTGACCCCAAATTCCCTATTTTGGGCATGGGATGGTGAAAATCCCCACTGGAGGCTGATCCTTCTGATCTGCAACTGCAGAGACATCTCTGCAGTGGGAAGCTATAGGGAGGACTGAAAAAGGATGGACTTTACCCTGGCAACTCAGGAAAAACTCCTGATAACAGCAAACACTTTGGAGAGGACCCTAAGGAATCCTAGAGCCTGTAAAAGCTTCTGTCTAGGGAAAGGAAGCTAACAAAAAAAAGGAAAAGTGGTCACTCTTGTGAATACCCCAGTGCTGTTTGAGCTCCTCAAGACAAGCCTGGCTGGAAAGACATGAGGCATTACCAAAATGGGCCAGAACATAATTAAGGTCTCCTGGGGTCTGTGCCTTGCTCTGCTGTAGGCTCACAGCACGATATGATATTGAACATCTGAGAGTTCTTACAGAAACAATGGTGCCCAGTGTGAAGTGCCCAGGATATATCCACCTTTCTGTGTGAACACTGCAGTGACGGGCAGTGCGGTAGTTTTCTGCACTCTGGGTTAGAGGACAGGCAGCTTTGGTTATGGGGCTGTGGCGCTACTTGGGGAGCTACAGCACCTGAGCAGCAAAAGAAAAGTCTTGGAATAAAAAAGGAAGGCACATCACCTGGACACCTGTGTCCTAGTGAATTTGCAGCATTTGTACATATCTGGACATGGGAATTTAATTGTTTTCTGCAGCCAGAATATGTAGAGGAAGAATAGATAGTAGCTAAGTTTGGTGCGATACACAAACTTCCCAGTTAGTCACACAAAGACTAGGAAATCCACTTTCTAACAGATTAGAAGTTTCATATTAAGGAGTCTGTCATTATAATGCTGCAGAGAAGACTCCTGAAAGGTTTGAAAAGCCAAACAAGAGCCGATTAGCTTCAATATCAAAGCAGAGGGGCTCATTTAGTCCAGTGCTATTGATCTTAAATACAATCTCTTAGACAGACAGCAGCTTCAAAAAGAAAAATAACAATAATAAAAAAAAAACCTCACTCAAAAGCAAATCACAACATGACAATTGTAAAAAAATAAAATGGAAACATTTCAGTTCTTCCAAGAGACATGGGAGAAATACTGCCTATGACTTTGCATCTAAATACACTTTGAATCAAATTTTTTCATCAGCCAAACAAATAGAATCTTTTAAAAAGTCCTGGTACATATAAATGCCTGCTATCTGGTCAGCTATAGTAACACCCAGTGGTTCAGATAATAGGGATATTAACTAGATGGAATATTTGAAAAATCTACATACCTTGACTCTACAGCTCCAGAAAATTCTCAGTAAGATAGAGTTGACTCTCCTTTTACCGAGATCAGGTATAAATAAAGCTGAGTCTTTGAAGTTAGAGTCTTACTACCCAGATGCTGACTGAATTTCCAAGGCTATGAGAAACCTTCCTTTACAAATTCATTCTTCATAGAGCAGTCTTTTGAACATTAAGCCTGTGTAACTTTGAATCCACATGCTTTTTTGAATGTACTTAATAGGCTGTGTTTTCATGGTCAGAGATATTAGTATTTTTCCTTATGGAAGAAGGTGGGAAAGACACAAGATCCAGCTGTACTAATCCAGCATAACGTACTTGGTACTGGTAGGTAAAATGTTTCTGTTAGAGCTCCAACATTATATATTGACTGGGCAATGGCTGCTTTATTTTTTTCCTTGAAAAGTGACTGTAAGGCTACAGCACACATGGAGAAATTTGTGCATCAGGATGAGGAAATCATGCATTATGGGCACTTCAAAGTGCTGTGTCTACAACAGGGATCGGCCCTTCCAGAGAGACCTGCTAGAAGTAGGAGTAGATATCAAGAAAGATAGCCGAAACCAAGGAGTCATCCATGAATTAGCCCACGAAAGAGACATTTCCTTCTGTGCATAACAAAGGAGCGCAGATGGGGAAATAGCAGTAATTATTCAAAAATATTTTGCAGTGAAACAATAGCAGTGCTTATCTGATCTCTGCCCATCAACCATGATGACAGATTCATGTCTCTGATGTTGTCTGGAGGGAGTTCAGAGATCTCCCTGCTCTTCACAACTCAGCATCTTTTTTTTTTTTCCCCTCCAATGTCCAAATTTCCCCTCAGGGTATTGGCAGTTTCTGACAAATAGCTTTGAGATCTACTAGTTAGAAACACTTTTTCATAACCAGGTAGAAAGCAATTCAGAACAACAAAATTGAAATGTAAGTGGTACTTTTCCCACACTTTTTCAACGATCTTTTTCCTCTCCTCTGTAGGATGAGCTACTATAGAGCAAAGATGATCAGTTTGATTCAATCTTTGCTTGCTCTGGCCATTCAGACAAAACAGACTGCCATCTAGAGTGAATTATCCAGATATTTGGAAAGGAAGTATATGCAAAAAGATGTATCAGTGGAGGAGAGGATGACATTGTGACCCAGGCAATTGCTGGCTAGAAAACAGCAACTTATTTTGTGCCTAGCAAAGTCTGGAAGAGATATTAGGCTGTGTGTTCTGAGTCAAGAAAATACTTAAGTAAAGGACTGAATGCTCTGTTGAATTGAAAATATGTTGGTTTTGTTTTGTTTTACTCAATATCAACGAGACAAATCTGAATTCAATTCCTTGATGTTTAAGGCTCTGGTAACATCCTGCTTCAATACAACAGGGCATAAATCACATCAAATTTGAATGTGATCCTTCAATACTGCATATTATCTGTAGCACAGATGTTGCTGTTGAACAAGTTTAGAGGAACTCCATACGCTTGTATTAGGAGCAGTTGAGTTGCTGAGAACAGAAAGTTGACCTTGCATAAAACATCTGAGTCCCACTCAGCTGAATCACTGTAAGTCCACTGAAGCAAAGACATTTAAACTGTTTGGGCAACCTGGTGGAATAGAAAGAGCCCCACGTAAGGATTATAAATTATGCCTTTTTTGAATGTCTGTCAGATTTCCAGAGGAAAACTCCAAATATCTGTAAGTACATGACACATGTGAAATAAAATTTCTAATTCAAACAAAACCTCGCAAAGTTTTACAGCAAAGTGTTTTTGAATTAACAGTTGATTGTTTTATAACCAGAAGTCAGAGCATCAGAATAACAAACAAATGTCTACAGTTACAGGAGAGCAAATGGAAAAAGTGTCTAACTTGCTCTGTATGGTATGTGTGTACATCGGTGCTTAAAGCTGCACCCTGTTGTCTGGGCTGTTTAGGGACCATGGCTTTTTTCCAGTGTGGAATAAAAGACAGGCAGATGCAATGTTTGCTGCTCTGGCTACCAAATCTGCTAGCCTGCTGTTAGCCCAAGAAGCCCACTTGGCTTGGGCAGATGTCCAACCTTGACCCACATTAAATAAGCATATAAATAGTAATTTTAGTAACTCTTTGTAGAACCTTTCAAAAAATCCTTCTCCCCTAACATTTTTTCTTCTCTTCCCTTCTGTCACTAGTATTATTAGCATTTTGAGTTCTTAAATTAGTGAAGAAAACACCTCTAGGAACTACATCTGCTAAATTAATCAGAAATGTGCATGAGTCTTGCAGCTGCTTGCATGTTATCACCGTACATTTGAGACATGCATACATAGTTTTACTGCCTCATCTTTCTCCAGAAGCTCCCAATGTTTATACATGTTCTTTCCTGCCATGAAAAAGGCTAAACTTAGGCTCAAGGTGCAGTTCATATTCAGGCTAAAAATTACTGGGCATTTCTGTACTGCTATCCTTCCCCGTTAAAGCCTCTGCAGTCTCACATACTTTCAAACTGTGAATATTTTGCAAAAATCAATGGCTTTCTTGAGATATTAGTAAACAGAAGTACTCGTGAAAGGTGGATTTTAAAATGTTGGTTTTTCCAGCAAGGATTCATATGGAAGGAATAGTTTTGAGTAGCTGAGGACAAAAGGACAATTACTTATTCTCTATCCCTTCTAGCAATACTGCCATGTCCAGTACATGCAGGCAAACAGACATACTGATGTAATTACAACTGAATGTTTTATTCGATTACTTGACTGGACCCATCTTTAACTCACAGAGTGCTCATACTTTCCACATGAATTTAACTCCACTTGCTTGGACTGAATATAGTGTCCTAAAATAATATTTGTCCATTCTCCTTAGACTTCCCAACTCTACACATTGTTGCATTTACAAAAATTTACAACAAAAACTTACGGGTAGGAATCCCAAGGATCCTGCTGATTAAGGAAATATTTTAGTTAAAGACTTAAAATTGATCTCTGAAATACTCAAGCTATTTTTTTCCTTTTTAAAAAAAAATTTTCAATAAAGAAATATTATCGTTCAATAAAAACTGTCTCACTCTGAGGCTCATATTACTCTGTCACTCATTCTTCAGAGACAAAGCAAAATGTTCAGCTTCTTACATGATATCTGGAAATGGAAAACAGACATATTTCAACTCAAGTGGAGCCAAAAATATATGTATTTGTGGAAATTTATGTTACTATAGTGTATTTGTATGCAGTTCCAGTATGAAAGAATACTGTGTGAATAGAAGTGCAATTAAGGGAGTTAGATGTGAAAAGTCCTTTGTCCTGACATCTTGATTAAAAGTAAAGAGAGAAAGAATACAGAAATAATAATGATAGTAAATGAAGACACTTTGTTCAAATGGAGGCTCCTTTTTATTTCTCAGATGCCACAGAATAGACCAATCGTCTATTATTACCTAAAACGAGAGAATTTGCATTCTTATCTAGGCTGGCAACTGGCATTTGACTAGTTTGAGTTGCAGCTTAACCTAAGAAGTGCTTCTGGCAAAAAAGACACTAAGACATGTTAACTCCGACAGTGGTACAGATGCCTACAGGCACTTCTGCATAACCAAGATTTAATGGAGATATTAATGATATTTGCTGAGCAGTTTGCTGTGTAAGTTACACACTGAGTCAGGAGAGGGATGAGAGGGGTTTCTATAACACTGAAGTTATATGTTGATGATCTTGCAGTTATAGACTGAAAAAACGCGTACAACTCAGTTTAATGACCCTCTCGGTTTAATAATATAGCATATCATGGTTTGTAGACATGAAACATCTGTTACAATCATATCGTAGATTTTGTAGTGGTAAAGAAATAAGGAAGCAGATGGGTTCTGTACTGCCAATGGTGTTGGTGCTTATTTAGAATCACAGGCAATCTTTCCTTTTTGTTTCCCTCTTCCAGCAGCCGGGATAGCATTGCTAATTTCATCAGGAGAATGAAGCTTCTTTCAAAGGGAGGATGAGGGGATTATAGACACTCCCCTGGATTTGGACGTCACCAAATAAAGCTAATTTCCAGGAAAGAGGAAGGTTTTATTTTGAGGAGTTTGATGACTGTGCCTACTGTTAAAACCTTAATTTTACAGCAGTTTATGCCTTTACATACCCAACTCAATTTTAATCTGACTACCAAAGCACCAGTAGTCACGACAACATGGGCTGCACAGTGGACCAGATTTCCAACTCCACATCAAGGAGCTCCAAAGGGTTTGTACAGGGTCTGTGTGTTGGTGATGTGACCCGGTGTCCATCAACTCCCAGGCTAAATGGTATATAGCAAGTTCAGGTATTCCTATGTGCAAGGCAAAATTATCTCTAAGATCACTGTTTCAGGTATCTATTATCATTTACCTTTATGATGCTTACCAGAAATACTTTTAAAAATTTCTTTACGAAGTTTATTTTTCCTAGTAAATTCACTTGTTCCTCAACTTTCCACAGTCTTGCTTTCCCATGAACTCTCCACCTTCTGCTCTGCTAGTCTCTACCTAAATTTAACAAGTGCTAAATAGCTAAAATGTTCCTTGTGCACATTTTCTTAGCATGTCAAAAATTTGAAATTTGAATGCCATGATCACTGAGTCACCATATCAAGTGAGATCAGATCCCTAATATTTCACCAGCTGTCCAAATAAATTCTTATTTCATTTCATGATGTGGTAGGAATCTGAAGAGAAACTGCCTCAAGATGACTGAAATTATGTTGCTACCACGCAAACTAACTTGGGAATTGTAGGTACACATGGCATTTACCTCTGCATCTCACAGCCCCAAAAGCAAAAATGTATTTACTACCTCTATTTAAAAGCAATCTTATCTCTCACTGTTCATACTTTCGGGGTTTTTAGTTCTGTCAGAATTGCTGTTAGTTATCAAACTCTTGGCTGCATCTCACACTTCTAATTAAATTTGAGGTTCCTCTTGTTTGGAAAGCAGCAGAGAATAGTTAAATGGGGCTTCTACAGTGACTGATGCAAAACAGCTGTATTCATGATGAAATACAATTAAAAATTCAATATATCTTATCTGCTCCAGCCAGTGATTCAGTTGGAACAAGTCAGTTGCTGCTGTCGAGTGTGTCCTTATAAACAGGTATTCAGAAAAGTAACTCTGTGTTGAATTGTGTTGCTTTGCTTAAAAAAACGAAAAGAGAGAAAGGATCAAGGTCCAAGGTGTATGACTTTATATATTTTAATTCTATATAACAGAACTGTTTTTTTTTTCCCCAGCCTGTGAAGCTAAACTGATTTATTTTACTTGAATTTCTTTCCCACAAACTGTTAGAGCAACAATCAAACATTTGTTTCCAAGTCAGACAAAGGCTGTCAAGTTATGCGTACTCATACACGATATATATGCCAGGCTTAGAGAACAGAAATCAACACAAATCAAACAGCAAGTATAAAAAAAAATTACAATGTGCTTTTTCAGTCAACATACAATAGTCCATTCCTCTCAGCAAACAAGGGAAGGTGGTTGATTATATGGGACGAATTAATCATAACCACAGGTATGTATCTTTTTTAGCCCATGGTACCTGACAGTGGCTAAATAGATTTCTAAGCCTTCACCAAAGAAATTATGAACAGAACATCCCATGGGGAGCTTGGAAACACTAGAAGAAATGAATAAAACATGTTTCTATTTCCCAATGAATCAATCTACACATATTCTATCTCCTTTATCTGTACTTTTTTATTGGCTACCTTAAGGGGACCTTTTGCCATTCTTGGGAAATCTGGAAGGAATTATCTTGAAAATACAGGACTGCTCTTTTCTATAAATGTGGTGGGAGTTGATAGATGTGTGAAACTGCTTTACAATCTCTACTGGAGCATTTAGAAAATAACAATGGCATTGAGTTGGAGCTATCTGCCTAAAAGTTAGGCAAGTTGCTTAAGGAAGTCTTGTATGCACAATCATATGCAGACAGTGCAGCCCAATCATCTAACTTTTAGATAAGTGAAATGAAACTCACACATACTGCGTAGAAGCCACAGTAAAAATTCCCTGTATGTGCCTACAATCCACAGTTTCATTATTAATTACAGCCAAGAGATAGCTTTCAGATACCCATGGGAAAAGAGAGCCTCGTAATGTGAGGGAGCTACAGGACTCTGCCCCAAAAGAGGAAAGACAAAAGATGAGCCCTGGCAGCTGGCTGACCAGTGCTCTTCTCCATTCTCACACCGGGTGCTGGGGCAGCCAGTTTTCCTCCAGTAGAAAACCCTTTGTAGTCCACCCAGCCATCCCTACTTCACATAGGTGTGTTCCCACTTCACGGCCAGTGAAGGCAACCTGGGACTTTGGATATGAATTCTCAACTTGAGACTGATGTTTGGTGCCTCAGCACTCAGGCAAGCAAGGAAAAATATTCCCTGGCAGTCCTCTTGCTACAGGCTAGTTTTAGTGAGAAATAGGCAGCTTTGATTTTTAGTGTCTGGAGTGAGAACAGGAATCCTCAGCTCAGCTTTTGTAATCCATAACAAAGGCAACAAAATACGATCTGCTTTAGTACTGAGGATGGGTCCAGCCTATAATGTACCAGTATTTTTTAGCTATTATCACATCCTTCTGGGTTGTGAGTTATGGACTTGAATAAAAGTCAGAGCCTTTGTAATTGCTGAGGCTCCTTCCACATACATCTCCCAGCTTTCCATGCTAAGGAGTGTTGTCCTCACTGTGCATTCACAAAAAAGAGCAACATACCCTTTCACAGACCTTCCCTGTTAAGCCCATGCAGGTAAATTAGCTGATGTTGTAAAGGAATTATTTAATTAGGTTCACAGTTGTGCCTCTAACAAGAGAAGTGTTTATAAATCTCTGTCTTTCTTGAGACATCTGCATAGGGAAGAGGAAGAAAATAGGGAAAAAGGAGATGGGGCATCAGGGAGGGCAATGGGAAGATGAGTTGGTGGTGAGACATTCCCTGAACTACTTCTGCCTGGGGTAACACCTTGAGGTAACCCATCAGCTCCTGCTGTTCCATATCACTAAAACCAGACTCAGCATGCCTCTTCCTTAATATTTCACCTAGACTGAACCTAAAGATGAGTTCCATGTGGCTAATTCTGGTTGCTGTTATATCTCTTTGCTTTGAACATGAGTGAAGTCAGCCATTGAAGTTTTTATGAAAGCTGGGCTTGCAGCTGGCAACACCCTCCCTGTTCTGCTTCTGTTACTAAAACGCATCAACTGGGATTTATATTACAGCCATAACATTTGTTTCAGTACACCTACATTTGTTGCCGTAGATTTCAGGCAGACAGCACATGAATTAGCAATTTCCAGTCACACCTACAGACATACAAAATACAGACACCACACAGGAAGAAGCACATACAAATCTAAACATTATTTTTTTCCATTAAAACTATTTGTAGGATAGGAAGATGGGTAGACTCCAATGCTGAAATAGCACCACCTTCACTCAGCATTATTTAAGCCCTACTGACTGCAGTAGTATCACTTGTTGTAAACACTCCCTCTTGTTACTCTTGATGAATTTGCTCCAAGTTGTTTTCTATTTTTGAACTCTGATTCCAGAACTCTATTTCCAGCAACAGTCTGATTTTAGAAACTGTTGAATTTACATTAAAAAAATTTGTGATGGTCAGATTTTACAGTTAGCTATAGCCAGTGCTCAACAATAGTATTGCAAGATTCTCTTTTTTCCATCATATATGGTTATATCCTGACCTGGTACTGGACTGGACCATAAAAGTGATACCTTCATATTTTTTTTATAAATCTATTCTTAAAAAATTCAGCTCAATAAAAAGTTTTGGTTTAATTATTTAAATCTGAAATTCTGTTTCCAACTTATTGCACTACAAACATGCAAGTAATTACCAAAATGAAAACAGCTTCAGACAGAAGAATCCCTAGAAATTCTAATTTCTGAAATTAAAAATAGCAAGTCCTTACTTCATACCCTTCCTCAAAAGACTGGTGTCAAATGGCTTTTCACTGTGAAAAATTTGATTTTCACTGAACTGAGATTTTTCAAGAAAATAAAATATTGTCTGTATTATTCTTTCCTAACTCTCAAATGAGACAGAAACCTATCTGTTGAGCCCTGCATAAACATCCATGACTCCTTTCTTATTAAAGCCACAGAATCCACATTTCAGAGGGACGTAAAGGTCTCCTTGTGTTCCGCTCTGGTTCCGTATAGTAGGTGAGCAGGGCGGAAAGCATCACTCTTTGGTTTACTTTATGTCTGTGAACAATTACACGTACAGACTACATAATTTAACTTATAGAAATCAATCTGCATCAGACAGAGAGGAAACAGAATATTACCATCTCCCATCTGATAGCACAAGATGACTTACACATACCCAGGGAATAAAGGCAAACTTTACAGATGATATAGGAGAATCTCCCAGTGGTTCTTTGTGTGCTCCCAAGACAATTCAGCAATACCCAAAATGTATTTCCCAGGGATCAAAGCAATGCCAAAATATAAATGTTTTTTTTCATCAAATAATAACATTGAGCATGAATGTTCACAAGCCCAGCAGCCATCTCTTAACTATGCATGCAAAATAAAAACATAATTCCACTGTGAATATATTCTCAAGCTGTACTTTTGTTAATAAAAATGTATACCAGCAAAGTGGCTTTTCTTATTGGAAAATGTTTTGCCTTTACTAATATCTAATTGATTTTGTCAGCTGTGGCTATTGGATTGGATGGAAATAATAAGATGCTACAGGGAAACTCCTTGATCAGGCCTTAAAATGAATAAATAATTCCTTAAGGGATACAGAAAAAAAATCACTCGAAATTTGGCTTTGCCTTGGAAAGCTGCATCACTCTACCAGCAACTATGTCTCTGCTCCAACAATTATTTCAAATTGCTACAAAAGAGAAGAATCAAGCTAAACAAATAAAATGAGATCCTTTCAGCCTGGATTCATCTTCTGTTTCTGGGAGAAGTAGAAGAAATCAGAACTATTTCATTACTCAACTCAAAGTCTGAGTGGCATCTACCCAAGGCATGGCAGCAGCTTGCAGATTCAGAAACAGGAGCTGACTTTTGAGAAGTGAAAAGTTAAAAAACAAACAAGCAAACAGCAACAACAACAAAAAACACAGAAAAAACCAAAACCCTCCTGTGACAGATAACAGGCTGCAGCTAAACCCTGCTAAGCTCATTTTCAGTTTTGCTTCACAGACCTTAATTCAGATTATAGCACTTCAGGGACCTTAGGAGGTATTGATTGGGGAAGTTTTTTGGAAGCCACTGAGTTTGTCTAGGGCTCTTGAGTAGAAGAGAACTGAGTCAATATAGAGTCCTCACTGGATTAAAAGAATAAAGCACGTTGCGTTACCATGAGTAGCTGTTGCCTTGCTGCAGCCAGTAACTGCATGACAAGGAAAGATTTACAGTAAATAAAAGAAAGTATTGGAACAAAGAACTGATGACGTGGATTATGGAAAATCTTATGCTAAATTCTTGGTAAGAAGCATGTGGCTATGTCAGCTGTGGAATGGTAACACCTAGTTTCTTTTAGACTCTGTCTTTGAAGCCATCTTAAAATCTGAGCAGAGTTTCCAAACACCTTGGCATTCTGCTGAGAACAGGAATTTTCCAAAATAGAAAATTTCCATAATTTTCTTCACATCCATTGCAATAATGAAATCAGCTTTCTTCCTTATTCAGAAAGTTGTATTTTTCAAACAGAGAACCAGGATATGCAAAGCAGAAAAAATTAGGGCATACATGTTTGCTTCTGATTCTTCCAGGTTTTGGCAGGAGTCACATCAGTTGTTAGTTGATGATAGGGCTTGAACCAGAACTTGGTCCCTGATATGGTCCTCTGCCCCCTATGTCAGGCCTTTGGAACCTTGAGTTGTGGGGCCATATCTAGATTCTGAGTTTTAGACATAAGGGAAGCAACTCTATCTCTAGCCAGAGGCTTGGTCCTGGAGAAGGGAGCTTCTACAGATTCCTAGTTAAATTCCAGGTCTCTGTACCTCCTTATTACATCTTCACAGCTTCCCTCAATAATTCTGCAAAAGCATTACCCTCAGTAGCTTCACTCTTTGTCCCCACACTTGGTGCACCCTTGGTGCATTGACACTGACTAGATACTTTAGAAAATGAGGCAAGACACACATTTGATGCCTTCCAGAAGCAATGTACACTAATGGTCATGGCGGTCAAGCACAGAGCACAGCTCCCAGAAGAACTCTGTCTCATCTCTTTCTACTTCATGCGACTTGAAAATCTACATGTGTTAGATTAACACTTTAAAATTACATTAGAAAAGCCTCAGTGAATTCTAGCAGAAAAAATGCAAATAAATGTAGATTTCTGTTATTATCACCTTCATCAAAGCAAACAAGCAGCAGTGGGCCATTATTAGACTTTGGTAAGAGTGCATATTGAATGATTTCCCTAAGGGAATCAGTAAAACTCATCTCATTCCATTTCCTTTTATACAATAATATCAATTGTTTCATACAGGACCACCTGCACACAGTGTTGTCTGACCTATTTATTTATTTCTTCAATTGGAAAAATGCAAAAACTGTTCTTTTTCAGTTCTATATTGTAATTTCAAAATGTGAGAAAGTGACTTGAATAAAGGTATTCTGACAGAAACTGAGGAAAGTAGTGTTGCAAATGCATAATCATGCATTAATAAAATAATGGCTCTGAAAACAGTGTGTTTCAGTGCCAGAGATAACAGGAGACTAAAAGAAAGAGAAGCAGGAAAAGGAGAGTGCTGAAAAACATTAATTTCTTTGCTGAGAGACAATAAAATGAGGAAATTTGCTACGAAGAAAAACTTCTATGGCTTTTAATACTCCAGTAGCACTTGGCAAGTAATCAAAGTTGATTTTCTTTCCATTCAAAGGCATAATCAGAATTATTATTTTTGTAATACCTATATATATATTAAGCTCAGATATATTTACAACTTCAGTGTTGAAAAAACTTGTCTTGAATAATACTGTACAAAGTCACCCATGAAAAAAAAATCATTCCTAGAAACAATCATATCCCTGTCTGTAAAAGGAATTCTGTATGCATTTTATGACTGACATTAAGAAACTTCTTGGCTTTGTAGAAAATATCCTTGACAAAGAATTAGGTTCCTCCATCTATTCTCACAATTAGCATTTATCTCCACACAGAGTTTGTGAGGAATTCCAGGGGACTATTTACTGTAACAGTGATCCAGTCCAGCCCTCCAGTTCGGATTTACCTTTATACTCCTATGTAACTCTGGTAGACTCATGATCTAGTTGGTCGGTGGGACTTCTAGCAAACAGTAATTGGACTGTGCTACAATTACTAACAATAATTGGCAATATAACCTTTAACTGTTGCACCTAAAGCAAAAGGTGCAAACATTTGCAAGTCTGCGTTCTATTAGATGGGGAAAATCAGAGGAGACACTTGTGACTGCAGAATAGTGAAGCGGAGAGACATCACAGCATCCAAGACTGTTCTACACCATAATCAAGAGGTAACTGATTTCCATTAAGGATTTTATTAAAGCTTCACCTTAAAGTTGACTGTCTTACCTTCCTCTGGTCCCCAGCCCCCCTGACCAAAATTGGCCCTGGAGACCCAGTACAGTAACAAAGAAAAAGTTCCTCTAATTTTGAGTTACTCAAGACAGATTTATATCTGTCTATTTAGAATCACATCTTCTTTAGTGGAAATGCTTCTTTTCCTGAGACTGAGCATTTGCATTTTTGTAAATGCTATTAGTAGTGTCAGAGGGAAACAGTCACAAACTGCAGCTGAAGAGGTTCAGTCTGGACATTAGGAAAATATTGTCCTGAGTGTATTGGCAATGACCACCAGAGAAGTTGCAGCATCTTCTTCCTAGACTGTTTTTAAGATTTGTTTGTACAGAACCATGGTTGACCTGAGCTACTGACAGTGACAGTATTGACTCAAGGTGGGGCTGGACAAGAGGACCCCCAGCGATGCCTTCCAACAAATGAGTCTATGACTGTTCCCAGGTGTTTATCTCAGAGGACTTATTCTATCTCCTCTTGGACTTTGTTCCACCAGATGAAGCAAAGTGAACTTAGTCTCTCCATTATCTTTAGTCTCTCTTAGAACTGCTTCTGCATTCCTCTGCTCATTCCCATCTCCCTTCTGTATCTGTAGTCCAGTACAAATTATATTTCTGGGAACCAGCTGACATAAGCCTATGCAGTTTGTCTGATGTCTTTTCCAGAGACATTAAATACTTCCCTGTGTTTCTCCTGGATGAATTTCACTCGACATATTTAAATTACTATTTGTCTTCTTTTGGTCATATCACCCCAGTGGCTCTTGGTCATCCTATTGTTGACTTATTTACCTAAGTATTACTTTTCCTCGGTCATTTCCTAATGAGAATTCAAGTATAAATATGACATATTCTATAATGAACACTGACTATAGTTTCTGGGAAAATGTTCTTGAACTTCAGAGGTAATCTGATTTCAGTTAATCCAGACCTTGATGTCATCTCATTCATACTATGTAATATACAGATTTTCTTTAATTTTGTCTAATGCCTCTCACTCTGTGTCATATGAAATTTCATTAACACGATCTTTTTAAGTTAAATTTCTGAAGAAATATCATCCTGATACCAGTTCTAGGGAATTCCACAGATAACTTCCCTTCAGCTAAGTATTACTCATTTTAGCACATGCTGTTGTAATCTCTTCTCTAATCATGACTTGCCTTGTAGTTAATTCTACTAATAACAGTATTCTGCAATGTAACTACTATATTCCCATGCTGTACCTTATCAAACGCAGTTCTGAAGTCTGAATAGATTAAACTGATTCTATCTCCCTTACCTGAAATATAGAAAATGATTCCTTGTCAACAGATGAATTAAGCACTAATAAAAGACAGCAATATCCTATATTGGGAAATGAAACTAAAAGATCAGGTAGAGATCTGTCTTTCTAATTCTGCACCGTACTTTCTTCTGGCTTCCCTGGACTTTACAAATGGACTCCTACTTTTTTTTTCTGAATTTTAAAGATTTTTTTTTTTTCCATCTACCAGTAATGATTTTAATTAAACACGTGTCTACCAAGATCCAGAATGAAACTGGTAATATACGTTTGACCAAGAAAGCTGAAAGCAGAGCAAGGTGATTAGGCCATGTGCACTTTTGTTTCCCTTTTAATATTTCTCTTTCTGATTTTGACATGAACAAGGGTTGGTATAAGTTGACCTAAACCATATTTTACAGACCAAAAAGTAGCACTGAAGAGATTCCATATCCACACTTAGTTAAGCTGAGATCATTTATGGAAATCAAGGATCCTCATCCTTACCAGTTTGGACATGACATACTATGGGAAGAACTACAGTCCTGCAGTGAGAAAATAGAAGAGGCATTTCTGCCAATAACTTTGTTGGAGGTTACAACGATCAGAGAACACTGCTGTGCTAGACACCATGTAAAGAAATTTGGAGCTCCATTCTTGCTTAGGTCACTATGAGCTCCGTTTTGTTGTCTAAGCATAGGAATTTGGTGCCACTTAAGATATGCCAGCGCATCATGCCTGCTCCCCTGCTATTGTTCTGGAATGTCACTGCTCTTTCCTGAGTCATGTGTCATATCTGTCAAACCTGTGTGAGTGCCTTGGATATCTCAGGACATTTCAAATGGCTCTACAGGAATTCATTCAGAACACTAAATTGAAATCATTCTCCTTGTAAAGTACACATCTTTCACAGTGCAGATTTGTAGGAGCATATGTTGTTTGTTGTACTGGTTGTTCAAAGAATGACAGTTCCTCTTAGGAAAGACTTGGAATTCAGATGAGGACTAGGAACTTCATCCTACATATCTAGATGTGAGCTGACATCTGACCTGCCAGGGTAGTCAATAAAGAACTTGTCATGAAGGCTGGAGAGCTGTTCATCCAGCTGACCATCTGCCTCAGGGAGACCTGAGTCTCCACGGACTGCAGTACCTATTTAAATACCTGGCCCCAGTGTAGGCACCCAGACGTAGTTATCTCTATTTAAATGCAGTGATCTGGAGTTGATTCCCACTCTAAATGCCTGTTGCCTGCAACTGAAGTGCTGGATGCACTGGATAACCTGGATATTTCCTTCCATTCCTGCATATCTATTCGCTCACCAGTAGAGCATTTGAACAGTTCAGTGCCTCTCTGCAGTCTGGTGTTAAGTGATTTGTTTGATGGAGCATCTAACCCATGAGACTATTGCATCTTCTAATGAATCCCAGTTAGACCCATACTCATAATACCTAACTCACAATCTCTCTTTGATCAGTTTCAGTCCATTAAATGCATCTATCAAAGATCACTATGCTCAGCTTCATGACTTCTGGGAAATTATTAGAATAAGATCATAACCAAACAGACATGTCTGCTCCTGTGGGCAATGATATCATGGCCATTTTCTATTCTGACACATCTTGCTTATCAAAGTGATCCAGCAAGAATTTGTAAGAAAGGAAAAGAACTACAGTGTTGTATTGTACTGTCAATTCATTAATTTGTGGTGCTTTCACTGATCACCTGTATTGCTCTGCTGCATCTGACTAATTGAGAGCTTTTAGTGATGCAGCATTCTCAAAGTCATTTGACCCATTCTTCATTACATGCTTTTTACAATTGTTATAGTAGATTAACTAACTAATGGTGGCTGGGCAGTAGCATTCATCCTGGGTAGGTTATTTCAGAAGCTGAGTTTTTGCTTCTGCTATTGAGAACAGCTGGTTCTGTTCATGGTTGTTGAGAGAGGACTGGGCCATTGGGCAGGTCCAGATTGGGAATGCCAGTGTAGTGACGTTTTTGTATTTGCAAAACCAATGTAATGACTTCAGAAAATATGAGGGCTCTGTGGGAAAAAATGGCAAGAAAACATCCCACAGCCCTTATAATTCATAGCCTGGGGACTTCTGAATCAAAGCTCTCCTGGAAAATAGTAAAAAATTTCTGAAATTGATGAAGTGGTTTGATAGGTGATAATGTAAATAGTTTTTGTGCCTTAGAAATTATTACAAAGGATTTAAATTCTCAGAGAATAAACTTGGGGTTTTTTGCTAGCAATATTCTGGAGTATTTTTACCTCTCCTCCCCCTTCACTTCCCTCCCTTCCATCTGCCAAGTAAAGGGAAGTACAGAAGTAAAAGGAGAAATTTAGAGTAATATTAAAATTTAGGCATATAAAGAATACCTCAGCTTCAGAAAGTGATTTTTTTTTTTTCTCCATAAGCCAGAAGGTAATTTGCAGAGAAAGGTGAGGCAGGAAAGCATACAAAATTAAATTCAGCCAAATCCAAAATATGCCTCTATTAAAAATTTGGGTCAGCTGTCCTGGCTGTGCCCCCTTCCAGCTTCTTGTGCACCTGGCACAGCATGAGGAGCTGAAAAGTCCTTGACTACTTAGCAACAACTAAAACATGGGTGTATTATCTACATTATTCTTATCCTAAATCCAAAACACATCACTATACCAGATACTAGGAAGAAAATTAACTCTACCCCACCTGAAACCAGGATATGTGGTGAACAGATAAGAGTTTGAATCTACTTTTCCAGTATAACTGAGATTACTCTGCCTGAAGCTTGACTGTGCTCCTAGCACCCCTTCAATTTCCCAGTTGTCATCAGCAAATCATGACATTGTGGTAGCATTAGAGAACATTATCTTCTTGGTACATGGAAAGCTGTGACTGCTTTTAACTCCTTCAGCCTGCTTTCAAGAACTACCAGCTTGGGGCCCATTACAAGTCTGTACCAGTGGACTGTGGAAACTCAAGATGATGAGCTTCCAAGGTAATTTAGCTTTGCAAAACAATGCAGCTTTTTACAACCAAGGTTTGTCAGTCTGCTATCACCATCACAGTATGAAGGCCAGGCCTCAGCTATGGAGAAAGTGTAACTATTTGTAGCCACAGGCTTCTAGGAAGAATGGAGGTATCCTGCAGAGTCACTGTCAAATGGAGAAATGAATTTCCACAGTGCAGTGATAGAGATGTACAGCAAGATTCAGCAATCTAATTAGTTTCTTGATCAGAGGAAGACAACTCTTCATGGCAAATGAAAAGGTCATTGCAAATCCCAGAGAAGTATTCATGTCTTTTGTCATATTTGCTGACAGATATTTAAATATAACCACTCACTTTTCCTGCAGACATTGTCAGCAGATGCCAGACAGCTGACAAGCAGCAATGAATTTGTATCACTGCCCTGACATATCAACAATGAGGAAGCGGATAAAACTACTAAGTGTTCTTTTCGTGCTGCTCTAAGACAGGTCAGCGTCAGCGTACACTTACAAGTCTTGGTGATGCATAAAGGACGTAGTGACTTGTCTAAAGGTGGTTTAGCCCACTGAACAACATTAGAAGGGAAAGGAAGGGTGTTCCTTCACTGGAGCACTATGAGAGGTTGTGGAAGACTGGAGATGTTCCAGGCAATTTCTGTATGACCTTAGTCAAGTCCCTTAATATGTTTCAGGACTGAAACCTAACCACATACTGACTGCAAGACTGACTTTGGGTACTGCTGGTAAGGTTCGTTTACTCTTTCAGTTCTGTCTGTAAAATGGGGACAAAGGCACCTCCTTTCCCCACCTTTTCATTATCACTTCCTTTAACTGTAAAAGCTTCAAGGTAAGGATAGGTCTAGATGCAACTACGAAGTGAATGGACAAGCATCCAATATTATAACACAGGATTCTGAAGAGAGAAGATGTTAACAGAAGAACAAAGGGTCCATGACTGGAGAAGTAACAACTTTTCTTGCATGTATAAACTGTATAACCAGATTTCAGTATGAGTCAATATTTGAATAGGAAAACTAAAAGAAGTATCAGCTTCCTCCCAGTATGGTATCTCATTCCTTCAAAGAATCTGACCACTTCCATGGTCAGTATTGCTCTGTATTCCCATTCCATCGTGTCCTACTTCTAACCTCACAGCGAAAAGCATGTATGCCGATCGGCTGCATGAAGAGTTCTCAGAGTATAAAACAGGTATATTGAATCTTCTTAAATATGTTTTTTCATACAGACTGTGGACAAGAGATTTCTTGCTGAGAAAAGACTTCAGGAATGAATTTATTAACTTGGCGAGAAGGTAGAGGATTTTACTTAAATAGAGACTTCTATAGTGCAGACAGGTCTTTGTCTGTACTCAGAGACCTGGTGAATCAAATCCCATGCTTCAGAGTATTAGATGATTAACGCATAAATCAGAACGGAAAGAATCTCTCACTGTTCTTCCACTAATTAGGTAGAAATTTAGGTATGAAATGGTAAGTTACTCTCCTTTGATTGGGAAAGTGATGGAAGCAGGATGCATAGCATATCCTGTATTTCTGAAGGAATATTAAACTTACATTGCATTAATGGCATGTGTTAAAATCATAAATATGTAATGTCATAGGTGCTTTTATAGGCACAAGTGTAGCACCCATTAATCATCTCTATCAAAAGCAAAGGTTTTACTTTACATGGAGTTCCATGTCCCTCTAGCATGTAAATGTGCAAAATAGATGTGCAAAACATTTTTTTTTTTTAGCGTGAGCATCTAAAAGTAAAAGCAAAGTCTAAGAACACAGAGACTTACAGACTTATCCAAGATGTGAATGCACCTCCAGAAAAATCTCTCAAACCCTAGGTATTTGCTTTTTTTGCAAAGTGCATTTCCTCTAAATCAACTAAACAAGGAAGTTAGTATCTTTTTATTAATTTACCTGTAGAAAAACTCCTGAAAAAGGATTATCTGTTCCTAAGTCAGCTTCCTTGGATATACATTAACATTCTGAACTCCACAGAAATAAAAATCATGCCATTTATGATTTCTCATCCTGATATTTCTCATGTAAAAACTAGCACATCTAGATTATAGTAGTAATAAATTGGGACGAAAGCTTTTTTAAAACTGAATAAATAAATTAAAAATATAAACCTTCAATTATCATTTGAATTTTAGCTATTATGGCCATTTTTTTCTGATCTTTAACATGCAAACATAGGAAAAGAGAACATCAAGGAGCTTACATATATTCATTTTAGAGGACTGTACTACTAAGAAAACAGGATGTGGTTATGTGCTTTGATGGCAGTTTGTTACTTTTGACCATTAGTTTCAAATTATGCATCATTGTGCTTGCTGCATGGTAATGATGGTGTGTGTTTTTTTACCAGAGGGGACACAGTCAAACGTCTTTCCATTCACAGGACTAGAACGGATGTACTCAGGATATAGAAAGCAATATTCAGTATTTTCACTAGCAAGAAAGACTAATACAGGGACTGAGGCCCTGGATCTGATCTGAGTATTAAGCAAATCTGCTTACATTAATGGATGAAGAGCTGAAGAGAGCTCACAATGTACCTGAAATACTGGTATGGTCCTGAACTACAGGGGATCTCATCCTCACAAGAAGGACAAGCATGCTTGGAAATAGAGGAAAATTGCCATTTGGTTCAATTCAGTCCTCCTAAATTAGGCAGAGATTTGATTCCAATGGTCATTGTCAGTAGTTTAAAGAGGGAATGTAGATGTAATGATGGGATGGATAAATTTCATAGCCATTAGTGTTTCAGGACAAGTGTTTAATTTAGTTTCCAGCTAAATAAATCCACCTCTCTCTTAGCCTTAATTTCAAACAATGGACTCGGGTTTTAGAGAACAGCTTCCCATCATCTCAGTGAAAATGATACCTGTAAAAATAACTGACCTTCAGATTCAGAAGATGAATAGATTTGAAGAAAAGGAAAATTTTTTTTCTGTTCAACTAGAAACACTATTTCTGTGGGGTTTTAAAAATTTAACCATAATGAAAAGGTTACATATATATACACACATATACAAAACTAAACTATAATGTCAAAAGTGACAGTATAACAGAAAAATAATATAATAATAAAAAAAGAGAACATTGTTAAATGACTGCTGAAACGTTTTGACTTCTTTCAAATGTCCCTTTTGGTCTATTTTATTAATGAGGTAATTAGATTAAATTAAAATGAATCCACTAACTTCAAGCTCTTACTTCAATCTGAATTTTCAGGAAAAAAAAATTCTGAAAGTGCTGTCCACTTAGACCGTCTTAACCTTACTAGTACTAGAAAGGTTCCTCATACACACCTTAATTGTGTAAGACCTACTTTGTTTTTTGAGCAACAGCTGCAAAAGCAGATGACACACTCACTACCCTTGTCTTAGGCTTGCTTAAGAAACTGTTTCTGTTCCTTTAATATTTATATGTCCTCAATAATGTCCAGCAGTACCTTCAGACATACATACATATGCACACATCTGCAAGGCAAAAGCATCACTTCACACAGTGTACAGCTCTTTTCATTCCCATTTATGCTGCACTTTTCTCCATGGGCACCTAAGTGCAGCTCCAGTTCATTTGTTAATCAATGAATGCCCAAATACTTGTGAGCTATAAAATGTAGCGCATTTCCCTCTCCGTTAATGGAACCATGGCTGTAACGTCACAGTCCCATGGTTTCTTCTCCTAGGGCTACTCCTTAAAACTTCTCAGTTTAAAGAGATGATTTACTCACAACAGCTCGTGAAGACATGTTTTGTGTGAAATATTTTCAACATAGACTTCACAGTCAAATTGACAAAAGAAGGTCATGGCTGCCAAAAGAGAAGCAGCATTTCTCTGCTTTCGGGATCCTCTTCTGCAAGGATGTACACGATAGACAATTGCCTGTTATATGCAAGCCGAATCCCGTAGTCTTGACTGATTAAAGAACAACTAGTATCACTGGACCCGGCATAGTTGCTTCAACAGCCTCCACAGCTCAGATTCTTAGAGCTATTTAACGGTGGAGGTAGATGTCTAGAGATTTTCTAAAGTGCCTAAGCAGATCAGGTCCTTAATGCCTCACTGCTGCAGAGGGGCCACAATTTCATTCAAAAATCTTCCAGGTGAAACTATATCAGATGTGAAAATGACAGACTTTTCAAAACAGAATTGTTGTACTTTGAATGACATTGCAAAGCTGTTTCCAAATAAGCAGGCAACATTTTTGAGGTGGAAGAAAGGGATTTCTGTTTAAATTAAAAAAAAAAAAAAAAAGAAGAAAGAGGGAGGTAAAGAATACGTGACATTTAAACTACATAAAAAAAATGGGATAGATGGATTGTTTGGTTGTTTTTCTATATTTATCTATTTTTCTATATTTATCTATATTTTACTTTGTCTATGGGTCAGAAACTGATCTATTTTAACAGAAACATGACGTCACTCTAAAGTGAAATTTGTTTTAGTTTTAAGTGAGGAATGCAAAAAAGCCTATCTTTCAAAGCAGAGTAACCCACTGTTTGAGTCCTGGTGGAATAAATACATTTAAAAATAAAATCTAAGTATATTGCAAAGCTGACCAGAATTCTGAATGTATGAATGGCATGGGGGTTATTTTCTGCAGAAAGCATTAAAAAAGCCTGAAGGAAGTTAACAGTCCGAAGGCTATTTTTGCCTGGTTCTTTTTGCCAGAAACAGTGTCAGCAACATTCTTCCAGGCATCTGTGTAACACAACATGCAAACATTTTGGATAGGAGCTGAAGAAACATTTTGTAGACCTCAAACTGCAGCAGGAGTTCAGGTGCTCATCTTAAAAGATTATGGGCAACTTGAGGGCCCAGATTTCTCCTTTCCTGATGAAGCCTAATTACTTTATAAGAGAGCGATGGACTAAATTAGCCTCTGGAGGTACCTATCTCTCTTCATTACCTCTACAGGGAGTGTAAGGTGAATAAGCTCAACAGTCTCCTGGGTATTAAGTAGAATTTTTGCAAGCGAATCATATTGCTGAATCTTTTCCACCCCCCCACTTTCTCCCATTATACTCCTGTACCTACACATGCTGAGGACATTGCATTTGTCTAGTCTGGAGAAAAAGAGGCTGAGGGGTGACCCCATTGCTCTCTACAGCTTTCTGAGGAGGGGATGTGGAGAGGGAGGTGATGATCTCCTGGTATCCAGTGACAGGACACATGGGAACAGTTTACAGCCGTGTCAGAGGAGGTTCAAACTTGACATTAGGAAACATTTTTACTGAGAGAGCGGTCAAACACTGAACAGGATTCCTAGAGATGTTGCACATGCCTATCTGTGTTTAAGAGACATTTGAACAACGGCCTTAATAATTTGCTTTAACTTTTGGTCAACCTTGAAGTGGTCAGGCAGCTGGACTGGATGATCACTGTAGATCCCTTCTAACTGAAATTATTCTATTCTACATACGTGTGTGCTTCCACATACATATCTATGCACATGCTGCTTAATCCAGCCTGTGACTAACACTGTCGAGCTTCCAAGATAGAGCAAGGCTCTTCTTTCCTGTCCCTGGAACTCTCAGCTGCTCTGCACAGGTAACTTCCCTGGCTTATGGAGATACAATTATTTCCACCTGATTCACGCACCTTTCACTAAAACCTGACTGCTTCTGGTCAAACATCATACACAAGTTTTTCAGTGTGATCAAAACTGACTGAGATTGGACTCTCTTGCTCCCTCTGTCCTTATGCTAACTATTCCAGGATGGAAACATTGCAGCTTTTCAAGGGGGACTAAAAATCTGCAGCCAGGAGAATTATGCCAATGGGAACAGGACCTGTTTCACAGATGAGGAATCTTTACAGAGATTCAGTACAACACAATCAAAAGAACAGTGACATTCATGGCAGATTTATTTTCAAACCTCTTGTCTTGAAGCAGCTCCTGTGCACTGACCCTATACATGGCTCGTGACACTAGGCTGGTGTACCGAGTGTCAAAAGTGTCAGGAGAAAGAATATTTGTCCTTCTAAAGATTTTTGTGCCTTGGGTAACAACTTCGGCTGTGATATCTCTGAAGACCTCTCTTTTGATGGTTTTATCATTTTGAGTGGGCAAAGAAAGGAGGAACCCTTTAGTGAGATTGGGCTGTGTTCAAATCGACACTACACCTGTCAGATACCTTGTAGGATACAAATCAACAATGGTTCTTGTTAAATCCAGTCCTGCTCTTTCTTTTTCTCTACTTCTTGAAGTATGTAAATTCTGAACTGTTCAAACCCCTCTACACACAAGCATTCTCGCAAACACAGAGTAAGTCTTGCTTAAAAAAAAAAAAAGAAAAAAACCCCAAAACACTAATATTGAACAGAATCAGAAACTAAAATCTACTTGTCTGCTTACTGAAAAAAAAGGCATAGATTTAATATGAAGATAAAATATGTATATGTGCGAGCACACACACACAGGTGTCCCCGTAAACATGGATGGGAGAAAAGGTTTGGCAAGACAGATACAGTTATGATATTCAGATACAGATACAATATTTAAATTCAGAGATACTCCTGAAGGTACAGGAAGGTCATCTTACAGGTGAGCAGCATGGAATTACAAGGGAACTGAAAGGGTCAGGGCTGCCCCTGCCACACTTCCGTGATCTGCATTTTTGCTGTCACCATCATCCACTAACTACAAACACGCCCTGTGGATTTACCTGGAATCTAACAGACCCTATTGAAATGTCTCATTTTGCTCCAGCTCTTTCATATACTGCCAGGCAAGTTACTAATGCCAGTCATTGTTTAAATCTCCCAAGATTCTTCCTCCACTTCAGTGAGACAGGGAATTAACAGGTCCCTGCCAGGAGTTAGGGTCTCTGACACAGCATCAGCAGAAAGAAATGCATGCCTGCTCCTGTTGACTGTTCAGTATTTTAGTGGGTACAGCAGACTGTGAGCTACAGCAAAAGAGGAAAAATTGTCATAGACTGCTAGTGATACGGAAATCTCCAGATAGGACACTGAGTACTGCTGGAAAAGATAACATCTGAAATATGCACACGTTATACCCGACACCCTGATCCTTTGTTCCTCTTGTTTTTTAAAAACAAGGAGCATTACCTCACAGTTGTATTATGAAGATAAATACTTTAACAAATTATGATACTAAGCTTTACTATTAATGGGCAATACAGGAATGCCTCAGAAACATCAATGCAACCAGCATTTCTGACTTCTGACAAGGAAGGATTTTCCCTTTCTATATCCCAAAGCAATCACTAAGGTTTTTAAATAGCCTGTCTAGATAGAACCATGAATATCCATTACTAGTCATGGCAGAGCACAGTCAAACTAACGTTCACAGACATTCTTCAGTGATTATCATTCATCAACACTTCCACCTTCACGCTCTTAATCCTGCTTGATGTTGCCTGGACATGGGAGGACATGACAATTGAATGTCATCTCTTCCAACAAAAATTATTGCTGTCTTGTGAACATTGAAGTTTTAGTTTACGTAACAACACTGAAAAAAAACTTGGTGCTACCCATTGGAGTAAAAAATGTCAGCAGTGGCAGTTCAGTGGGGAAAATAATCTCAGTCATCCCTGTTCATTCATTCATAATGAGAGCTACAGCCAATGCAATTGTAGTGCTGGGCAGAGTGAAACTCTCTGGTACCATTACATTTTATCTCCAGAAATAAAATAACACTCATTAGGCCTTCAACAACTTGAAGAGGGCAGTAGAGAGATAAGCAAGGAGGAGGAATAGTTCATTTTTAATTGCTAGATCATTACCTGTGAGAACTCTAATGGCTGAGATGAGGGCTCTCCTATTGATTTCAGTATTCATAGTCTCTTTTAGTTTTGGGGAGGGACTTCAACTTGCTTTGATTTTTGCATAGACACCACAAAAGTAGAGAGTGATTGATATCGGCAAGTAGAAGGCGTTATAACTTATACTCTGAGAGTAAGGGCTTATTCAGGAAGTAGTTGGTAGCTAGAAGGCAACTTTTGAAAAGGAGTACTTGACTTGAACTTTTATTATTTCTCTCACTATTCTTGTCAGCTTTATTTTTCTGTCCTGTTCATTTCCAACCTTTTTTTTTTTTTCCTCAGAAAAGCTAAGGTTCCTTGGGTGGACAGATACCAGAAATGAAAGACATCCTTTACTCATTCCCTTTGTGATAGGACACAGATGATTTCCTTATAGACTTGTTACTGTTGTAAGGAGTGAGAGTTAGGGTCCCCAAATCACAGCAGCAGGTTAATAACCTAGATTGATGTGCAGGGACGAAACAAGTAACATGGAGGTTTGAAGTCAAGCTCACAAATTTCTTCCCTTGGCTTTTCAGTTATTTGAGACCTTGAAAAAATCATCTCACAAAGATATTCCAATAGCTGTCACAAGTAGGAAAGAGATCTCCTAAAATATATAGATTCTGGGAAAGTAACTGACATGTTTCCCAAACAGTATCTGATCACATTGGGAAGGAAAGCATGACCCAGTCCTAATACAAATATACAGATCAGAATTTAAGGAAGGTGCCTGACTTAGTAGGTTTTGCATTTACAGAGAGAATCAGGTGCTATTTCATGGGCAGCGTGCCTCAGTCCGATCAGAGATCCTAGCCCAAGGCAGTCTGGCTGCAGATGGCTTGTGTCTGTGAGTAACAGAAAGGGATTTTTTGTGTTTGTTGGATGGTTTTTGTTTGTTTGGTTTGTGTGGGTTTGTTTGGTTTGCGTTTTTTTTTTTTACAGCAATAGACTAGTTAAAATAGTTTCATAAGCATTTAGCAATAACAGCAATGTCCCATACAAGAAAAAAAAACAACAACTCTATTTTTGTTCAAGCAATCCTTAATAGAAAGATTTCAATGCTTGGAAAGAAAACATGTAGGAGAAAAGGAAGGAAAAGAGCATTTGTCCTTTTTTTTTTTTTTAATTGCAGCTTAATACCCACAGCACTAAGTGATTTAATCACTATAAGCTGCTGTTGTTCTTTTAATAGTCTGCACAGGCAGACTCTTCCCTTGGTGTGCCTGTATCAGATGGGGAATTAGAAGCCACTTGCTGCAAGTGCTGTAGGTGAGTGAATGAATGACCATTGAGCTGCTACGCAATCTGACTGGCACCCTATGATGCTCAAAGCTTTCAAAGAAAAGGAGATCTTAGTGCCACCCTGCATTACTGCCAATATTGTTAAAAAGAATAAGATTTTTTTTCCACCAATGATAGCAATGGAGTTTAGCTGGACAAGGTTTAGGAAAGAATAGAAATATTACAGGAAATGGAGTAAGGTATCTCTGCAATTATCACCTATGCTGCAGGGACTCACTAAGTCCTGGGGAGAGCTGAGCTACTGGGACTGTGGATCAGGAGGAAAAAAAAAAAACAAGCCAACATATCTCAATGGAGATGCATGTAGCTGTAGTTCTTCCTCTGAAACAAACGGCAACAGTACTCAGTGGGGAAGGGACTTAAAGTTGACATTTTCCAAACAAACAAAAAAATTCCTTTGTGGAGGATACAAGATTCCTGAGCTGAGAAGTTTAGCTTGGTCAAAACCAAAGTAAATGATTTTGTTTTCTTCTTTTTCTTTCAGTTCAACCTTTGCCTAAATTAGCAACTACTTGGATCAGTGTATTGCCCTATGGGAAGTGCATGCCTTCTACTTTTATTTTGTGTTGACCACCACTGTTGAGCCACACAGTTCCCTTCTGTCAGGGAGGCACCCCAAAACTCAATTTAGACAAGCAATAAGCTGCAAACAGACTTTATTCTAACCATAACTGTTCAGCAGAAAACCAACTAGAATTGAGGTTTATCCAAAATTAGTCAGCACTCCAACAACATTACAAAACACAGGTTCAGACAGGTTAGGTATTAATTACTACACAGCTGATTCAAATTCAAGGGATCAGATCCCAAAACTCTAGAGCGATGACTGAAAATGTGCATCTTCCCACTCTTACAACGTGAGGACTCTCAAAGGTACCCACATCACTCACCAGGTCAGTAGGTTGTCTCAGTCCTCAACAAATGTTCCTCAGATGACCAGTCTAACAGAGAAAACCTCTGAGCACAGACCTACTCCTCCAAGGAAACATGACTCAATGGCATTCTCCATTTATACCTAGTTGAAGCTGAGCTGTGATCAGTTATGGTAGTTGCCCGGAAACGTCTCTCAACTGAGGCATCTCATTGGTCAAAGGCTCTGTCTGTCAAACAAGGGGCGTGTGCATGACCATAGTGGTCCATCAGCCTAGAAGCTTCTGTAGGTGTGAGGGTGGGATGGAGGGCATCTGCTACAGCTTCCGAGGATAAAATGCCACAGAGATCCTAGGAAATGTAGACTAGTCCAGCACAGGTCCTGGAGGACGTGAGTCATCTAGACAACAATATTAACAGGCACTGCAGCAGGACAGGCAGATGTTGCTCGGTGTCAAAGCAAGCTGCAATGTTTCAGAGAAACCAAATGGCATGGAGACATCAGATTTCCCCATTTCTCTTGGNTGACTTAGCATGAGCAGAAAACAAATGTGAAAATATTGGCAAATCTTGCAAAGCAGAAATTCCAATTCCTGACAAGCTGTAAAAAGTACTGTAAACATGAGGGAAAACTACTTTCTTTTACAAGTGTTTGTAGTTGTACCTGATTTGTTGGGGGTGGGGAGTCTATCAACTCCTCTTTGCCAAGGCAAGGTATTAATTAAGCAGCAGGAGTTGCAGAACATACAGCCTGTTTATAACTCACATTTCAAGTTGTTTCTTTTGTGGAGACAGAAGTAAGTGCCTGTCAGACCTCTTGCTAGGAGGTTTAACTCTATCCATTTGTTACAATACTTGGGCATGATGACATCAGCAGCACGAGTTTCAAACCCAGGTAGATTCCCTGTAGCGTGAAAGAGACAATTCAATTTCATACAAACACAAGCTCAAACTCTGCCTCTTTATTTCATGGCTTCTTTTTCCAATGAGAAATACCAATTGGTGCCATTTTTGTGGTAGATGTACATGAAAATCTTAGAAATAGGGAACAGTAGTTAATGTGTTCTCTCAAATAGCAGAAATCTTGATTCTTTGCTTTTCCAGAATACTTACACCATCTTGAAGAAATCACAGTTTCTGTGCCTGGTTTCCCCAGCTTCCACAAGGGGTAATAATGTCTTGGCATTTCAAATGTATGTGGCAATGAGAAATACTTATTCCAAGATGCTCAGAAAGAATATGTAGCACAGGAAGATTTGTAGAGAAGTGATATCCTTGTTTTTTAAGATCCATGAAAACAAAAATTATTAACTGACTTTACAGAACAAGAAAAACTGTTGTGCTGTAAAGCTGTGTTAGATAACATTGTGTGAACTCTAAACCACTAAGCTTAAAAAGGTAGTTCTCATTTGCTCTGCATGCCATGAAGGTGTCATCTCGCTTAACAAAGGCAGCACCATAATTGTATGACATGGAGTATCATACAGGCGTGTACATATCTGTTCAGCCTGACTTAGACCAACGTTGTTCAGCATTCAGCTAAACACCCAACCACAAGAACTTCAACACTTCAAAGTCGTTCTAGATATAAGAAAAAATATCACTGGACTTCAGTGAATCATTGCTTTGCAATTTGCTGGAGTCTGGGCTCCCCTCTAAGTGGTACCTGTAACACAGCTGATTAGAGACCTGCCATGAGCAGGTCCATTTGTGAAAGTGTGCAAATATAAAATTTGAAAACCTCTGTAATAAGTGAATGCAGATAAGCCAGAATCAGAGGTGAAGGTTTTTACTTGCTTCATTCCTATCCTGCACAGGACCATTAAATAGTATGTTAAAAGGAAACCTCCACATTATTGTTTATTTACCAAATTCAGAAATAGATCTTCAGTGATGGTAGTGAAGAACAATTAATCAAAATTTTCCATTTTCACTGTTGGTAGTTATTGTTTAATGTTGCTGCAAGCATGGGGGTTAAGGCTCAAAAATCTCTTGTGCGCATCATAGAAATGCGGAAGAAGGAAGTGAAAAGGCAACAGAAGCAGATGATCGGATCAGAAATCTCTGGCAAGGCTCAGAAAGATATGAGGTTTGAGCAGGGAGGAAGGGGTGAGAGATACGATATGAGCCAGTGTAGAGCTATGCAGTAGTCTGAATGTCAAGAAGATAAATTGTTGTCGTCATGGGTTTTTTTCCTCTGGCAGAACTGGAGCCACAACTGAAACAAATGAGTTGAAATGCTCAAATCATAAAAGGTCTCCTGCTTGCTGCCGTGACTGAGAGTGGAAGAAACTGGGGTGAGACCTATTCCAGGTGAAGTCTGGGGTTTTGTAGAACATAAAGCAAAGATGATCAAAGACAAACCAGGCTGGGATGAGTGATAAACTGTCTTCTCCATCCCAACATCATCATTTTTTTTCAGCTAGTAAACATGAAGACTAATTGACAGGAATACAAAATTCACTTCTATATGTGAGATTGTCAGTGTTTGCAGCAGGTCTGCCTGCTTTATGTCACTGATGTCATTCCTTCCTTCTCTAGAAAAAACAAGCAATTAGCCAAGTTAAAAGTGATTCCATTGAGACTGGGCACTCATTGTACCAGGGACTGTATATTGAGCTGTGAGTCAAAGTAAAAAACAGACGAAAAATAGAAGACAAAAAGCGGAAGGACCACAATTATTTGTGAAATTGTTTCAAATTTGGCAGATAGTATGAGACCCCACCTGGAGTACTGCATCCAGCTCTGGAGTCCTCAGCAGATGAAAGACATGGACCTGTTAGAGCAGGTCCAGAGGAGGCCACAAAAATGGTCAGAGGGCTGGAACACCTCTCCTATAAGGAAAGGCTGAAAGAGTCATGGTTGTTCAGCCTGGAGAAGAGAAGGCTCTGGGGAGACCTTATTGCAGCCTTTTAGTACTTCAAGGGGGTCTATGAGAAAGATGGGGACAAATATTTAGCAGGACCTATTGCGATAGGACAAGGGGTAACGCTTTTAAATTAAAAGAGGTTATATTTAGACTAGACATAAGGAGGAAATATTTTACAATGAGGGTGGGGAAACATCAACACAGGTTGCCCAGAGAGGTCTTAGATGCCCCATCCCTGGAGACATTCAAGGCCAGGCTGGACGGGGCTCTGAGCAACATGATCTGGTTGAAGATGTCCCTGTTCATGGCAGGGGGATTGGACTAGACGATCTCTGAAGGTCCCTTCCAATGCAAACTATTCTATGATGCCATGAATCTATGATTCTATGAGCACTTTTCCTCTGCACTGAGAAAAAGGTTAAAATCTTTGTGGATAATTAATTTTTAAAAACTAAGACTGTATTACTTCACTTCTGTTAAAATGAAGAATATTAACCTGGATGCTAATGAAATCACATTTTGAGAATTTTAAAATAAAATATTGTGGGGTGGGTTTAAATGAAAACTTGGTAACATTAGATATATTGAACTGTATTTTTATAAAAAGAAAAAATGGAGTTTCTAACAGCCCAAACCAAATGAATCACTTTGCTTGGGACTGAACACAATATCTAGGGATGGGTTCTATGAAAAATAAAAAAGACAAAGAAGATATCTCCACTTTTATTTAATCTACAGCAATTTTCTTCTGATTTTTCAAGTCAACACGGAATAAAAGATTCGCTCTTCTTTCTGATCTAGCTGTCATCTAACCAGGGTTACCTGAAGACAATCATAGTGCCTTTATCTTACAGATCAAAAATTAAAGCACAGAGAAAACAGATGACTTTACAAGATTACATATGAAAAGCAGCCCATACAAGGAAGATTACTCTAACTTCAGCTTAAACTATAACCTTATTTTACCAGTACTGCATGGGGAACAGCAAATGGGCTTTCAAATTACCGTACACCAGTAAGTTCCTTCTTCATGTAAAATAAGACTTGTCTGTCTAGAGGTAATTTACACAGCATTTCAAGGTATGGGTTCCATACCTTTGCTTTCCCAAGCTGCATGGGGAGAACAGAGAAGACATACAGAGTGAAGGGTGAAGTGAGCTGGGTTGGGAATGAGAACAAAATTGAATTGTGCCTACATGGCTGAAACTTTTACACTGGTGCACTTTTGAGGGTAGAATACAACATTGAACCCTGGACGTGAATGATGGTGCTTTTGTTGCCTGCCCAAGACTCTGAAAACTTAATCGCAGCTGCATAGTCTGGAAAGCATCTATTGCTGCAGGACCAGAAACTCAACTTCTATTCAGAATATCAGAAGTGGATGTATTGTCCTTACCCACATCACATTTGTACTGTGAGCATCAACACAGTGAAGACTGTAAATGCTCAGATCTAGGATGGCTATTTCATTAACAATAGAGACAGGCACAGCTGTTGTTGCAGTCAGTGGAGATTTTCCCTTGTTACACAACAGGAACTGTACTGAGTCTACATTTTACCTTTTATTTTGGCATTCATTCAGTACCTTGTAATGACCAGTGTAAAATCTTTCAAATCACTAATGGACCACTGCAGAGGAGGAACATCTTTACAATTTCAGAGAATCATGACCTTCCTGCGCTAAGATCAAGATCTTATTTAACTGAGATTTCGAGCCCTTTTTACAGAAATGGCTAGGCAATTACTCCCTGGCTCCTGTTTTTTCTGTGTGGAGGGAACTTTGGCTTTCTGAAGCACCAATTAAAAAGCTTCATAACTCTCTCTTTGAATTGCTTCATTGCTCCTGTTAATTGTCTCGTTTGAGTCTCTGCCAGAGTTAAAGTACCTTGTTACAGAGTTATGAACCTGCAATCAACTTTGAAAACTTCCACTTTACAAGTCCAATTTAGTGGTGGTTTTTTTTTTTTTTTTTTACTTGAAATGGAAGGGAAAAAAAATAGAAAAATGTATTAGGTGTTTCCTAAATCAAAGTCTTTAATAACATGTTAATCTAAGTTATTATAGATTCTGAAATGCAGTTATAGACAGCTGAAATTTTTGTATGGCTTACTGTCAAATATACAAGAGAGTGTTTGGAAAGTCTGTAAGCACTGTAATCATGGATAAAATATATTCTGCAATGGGACTCTAAATTTGCAGCAATTATGTACCATTTAGTTAATCTGCCTACATTATTTATGAAGAGTATTTTGTAGTTAAATACTTGAAGAGTTGACAGGGTAATGTTCAACAGCTACTTGGAACTGCAGTGATGGAGAGGCAGTAAAAAAAAATAATTTCAATTTTAAATGACTGTCTTTGTGTTCATTTCCTTGTTTGTTTTTAACTCATAGTGTGAGATCTTTCTTAAAAAAAAAAAAATTCAAAGCTTGCTCTCTGTATGTGTGTGTGCTTAACTGCTGTATATGCTTGTATGCCTATGCCTACTTTACAATGAGACAAAAATAGCGTGGGTTTTTTGAGACACCTTGGCTACCTGTCTTTTTCCACTCTCAGTTCCATGGACATGAACAGTTTTCCACCCTGGTTTTTCATTTGTTAGAGCAGTAGACTTAGGTGTTGAGGGTACCATCAGAGATCGGTGTCATAACATGTTTTTTGACCACATCGCATAACGTATATGGATACACATGTGCACTGAACCCTCGTACTCACAATCTTAGCAAAGGCAGAACAGGAAAGAAAACAGGGAGCAAAAGATGTCTTAGCTGTTCCTGTACTTTTCCCACTGCCATGCAAGGGGACTACGACAAACCAGTTGTTTGCAATGACATCTGTAATCTGGGAAAAGTAGGAAGGAGAGCTGGCTCCCAGATGGAGAAGACAGTAAGGGCAGAAAAGGAGGAAGTGTCATGTGTACGCATACTAGGCCCAAAAGTGGGCCTGACTGATAAAAAGTCAGGTGAGCAGATGTTCCCCCTGATTTCATAGGAATTGCTGTTGTGCAACGTTTCTGAAGATCTTGGGGGATGTGTTTGTGTTGGTGTTTGGGCAGGGGATGGGTGACTATTTGTGCACATATCCTCCCAAAGCACAGACGCTACCACCAGCTGGGACGGGTTCTTAAACTACTTCCCCTTGTTCTTTTCCAGTTCCTAAACCCTGAGATTAACTGGCATTAGCACAAATTCCCAGCTCCCTCTGAGATTTCCTCCATGAATAAAATCTGCTTTATTTGCCCACGTGAGCTGTCCGTACAGCACATATCAGATTCATTCTTTATTTAAAATCCCGTGAGACATAGCATGCAAATGCTGTTCCTTCAAAACCAAATTAATGCCATTCATTATAAGGTGGGTGGTGACTCACCGCCAGATTACAAGCCTGGGATTTATTACCAATGCAAGTTAGGTTTTTTTTCAAGCTGAATATGAGTGCAGTTGCTCTCCCAGAAGGGAACAGTCAGTCAGTCAGTTTTACCAGGTGTCACTGAACATGCAAAAATATTATTTCTGTGGCTGATTCACTGACATCCATGGTTATAGTGGATGCCTGTAAGGCATTGTCACTAAAAATGCTTCGTTTGAATCAGGTTTCTGTGCTGTTTGGGTTTTTACTGGTTTTGGACCAAAAGTCTTAAACAGGTGGTAAAGTCCATACGTGTAGTTTTGGATGAAGTTCGTCTAGAGACCAAGAGCAGTTGCTGTCAGAGCTGCTGTCGAAGAAACAGCTTTTCCACCTCTCACTTGTGCTATGGCAATGGCCTGAGCTGTCATGGTACGTGCCGCATGTGGCCAACACAAAGGAGAGAACATGCACATGTGAGGGGAAACCATCTCTACTGGTGCAGCCTGCACCATGATGAGTTTGAAGAGGGATTTTTTTTCCTTCCACAATTATACAAGCCTGCTGACCATTACAATGACAAAGAAAATAAATATGCTGTAAAACTCAAAATGTTAAATTACCAATGGTCTGGAGTCTCAAGGGCTGGACTTTTAACTTTTTCCTCTCTGTTTCTGGCATTCAAGTTAAGCAGGATATTAGGAGATGCCAAGCTCCTGGACAGAAGGCAACCTCTCAGGAACAATTGACATTTACAATAGGAGTTAACAAATACTGTGAAAAATGGTTCCTGTTTGACTCACCCTGTGATTTTATTGAAGCAGTCGGATTTTTTTAAAAAAAGAATGCCTTGAAGGATCAATGACAATAGAAAGCAGTTTAGTAAAAAGGAACTGACAGGTTTCCATCTGCTAAGCACGCCTTTCATCCCGATTGCAAAGAGTGATGAACACATACAGACGCACAGACTACACAGTTATTGACACTCACTGATGAGCCATAACTCGTTATGCTATGGCACTGTTAACTCACTGCTTCTGTTGTAGCTGCGCTCTCAGACCACCGCGCAAGTAAGCTTGTCCCTGACTTGTCATGAGGCTAAATACAGAGATGATTGCTAAATGCACAGATGCTAACGTGACAAGAATCAATTTTTATGCTGGTCTCTGAAATCTGAGCAGTGCTGCCCAAAACTTATAGTCTAGTCTGAAAAATGTATTTCTTCTCCTCAGCAATTTCTGCTATTCTGTTCAAAATGAAAAACTGAAATATGGGTATTTCTCAACAATTATTTTTTTCTAAATATTTTTTAAATTTTGAACTTTAAAATTTTGAAATTATATGTTAATGTATCATTTTTTTAAAAATAAGTAATATTTACATACTCCAGAAAAATGAATTAGTGACTGTAGTACAGAGATTACACGAAATGTTACCTTTTAAAAATTAAACTTCTTCCAGTTATTTAGAATAGAAGTGTTGAAATAACTTTTTATTTCTGCAAATTTTGTCATAGATGTTTTGTCTTCAGAAATGTAAACTGCATCTAAGTTTTACATCTAGTGAGCACCTGTCTTTAAAAATAGTGGAGAAGAAGGAAAACAGTTCATTGCAGATTTTTATTGTGTTTTTGGTTGTCCTTGTTTTTCTTCAGCTGAAACTGAAGACAATCATGAGGTTTTTCAAAGGAAGCAGGGGTAAACTCACTAGCTTCAGTTCTCTGGAGTATTCATGTCTGGACTGTGGCTTCGACTTTCCTCTGGAGTCCAAAGAGAGATCAGATCTTCAATGGCTGGTACGCTCCATTTTATAAGCCAAACAAATTGGAGAAGCTACTGGCCTTTGGACAATAACATGTGAAGAAGCTGGATTCAGGCCGTTACACATGTATACTTCTGATGGACAGAACTCACAACTGATTCATAGAGATTACCCACTTTTTTTTAAGCACTGAGTGTGAGTGCAGTGTGTTAGGATGGGTATTTAATGTATACATAGGGACAGTGCTTGAGATATTGCAGGCAATTGGAGTTGCTGCTTTTCTTTTGTTCCTTTCAAAGCCCCGTGCTCAGTCCAGATATGAAAATCTAATGAGCAGTGAAAAATAAAGAGCTTTGTTTGTCTTTTTTTTTTTTTTTACCTCAAAGGAATGCTATTTAAGAATGAGATTTATGAATAGTGCTTCAAAGTCCTTTCACCAAAAGGCTTTAACAAGGAATATGACAGGTACTAGGATAACTTTTAACCCAGCAAAATAGATAAATAAATGAAAGATTTGAAAATTCAACTTTGTTCTGCAGGTGGACGTAAGTGGTTTGACATTTCAGACTGGAATCCTAGATTGTCTGTTGAACTCAAGGATTAAAGAACGACAAGGATTTTTTCCTTTCTTGTTTTTGTAAAAGTGCTCAAAGAAAGCAGGAGGCACAGTCCCAGAGAGCAGTCAGTGAGTTCAACAATCCATTTTAAAAGGGCAGAGAAGAAAGAAAACAAGGAGTCTACTTTTTCAGGAGTCTGGTTATTCCCTTCTTAAATGACTTGAGAGATTTCACCACTGTTTTATTTCTGCATTATAATTCAATCCAAAGCTTTAATGAAATGGAATTTTGTTAAAATGCCCCTTTCCAAAGTAAGGAGGTTGGGGTTTGAGTGAGCTTCCAGGTCCTTGGAATCATCCAAAGTGTCTTCTCCAGGTCTTAGCAATATTTCCATCAACAATGGCGTTGACTGACACATTTTCAAAACCTGGTTTGATTCCAACAAAGCAACATTTAAGGAATGACAAATTTTGAGTTTATTATAGCCTTGTAACTGATCTTCTGTGTGTAAATTGAGTGAAAATGTGTGTGCTCTCATCTACCTTGGTTATGGGTCCAGCACTTTGTGCCTAAATCACCTTCTTACTGCCATGAAGGATTAAGTCCTTTATTAGGAAACTCCTTTGGACTCCATTCAAGTAAGACATGTTTGAGGGTAATTTTAAGCTGTGGGTAGTCATCTTGCCTCCCTCTCAAAGTGGCTCACTTTCAAATACTTGGCTCGACTGAGGCCAGAAAGCTCAGCATTTTGGAGGATCAAGCAGCTTATTGAACTGCAGAAATTATCGGCTGGAATTCTCTGGCTTGTGTTCTGTGGGTCACACTGAATGATAATAATGAGCTGATTCAGTCCTAAAATCTAGAAATTGATGAGCTCAAGTAGACTACTAATATGCATAAACCTTTTCTGGACCAAGGCTCAAAGTAGCAAAAAATAAAAAAAAATCAAAGAACTGAATTTGCTGCCACCTTCCCATCAATATTTGATTCCTTCTTCTGTTTTGCATCTTGCAATCCTTGCCTTTTTCACCAAAATTAAGACTAGACCCAAATGAACTCCTGTACACATTTGATTATCATTATCAGATATTAGCCCTGGAGGAGGAAATGATGCTGACTGGTTATACTTTTTTTCTGCTGAGTTGTTCCACTATTTGAGTTTGCAACTGGTGTTACTTACTAGCTGGGAAAGCAAATGTTAGGTGTTTCTGTCCCCCTGCAAGTCCTTCCCTGGCTTTCTGGTCATAGTTTCTTTTGGTTTTAACATAAAAACTGAATTTTGGAACTAAACCAAGTGCATATGACTTTTTTTTTATAAAGCTAAATAGTTATTCAAATGACAAAGAGATCTGAAACACTGATGGATAAAGAGAAAGGTTAAGAGATTTCTTTCACTGCTTTCTTTAAGGGAAAGGAGTTCTCTTTAGCATGTCTGTCTCCGTTCCCGTCTCTCCCCCCACTGACATTGCTGAATACATTGCTTAATATTAACCACATTTGACTGAAAAATCTCAGGGAGAAATTTCATTATAAGTGGCCATATAAATGTGAGACAGAGGTTTTTCCACAGTATCCCACGGTGCTAAAGATGGGAATGTTGACCTGCATGTTTTAGAGGCTTAAGAGATAATGGAGCAGATAAAACATATGTATATCCCAAATGGTAGGAAAAGCTTTGGCTATGTGCTCAAGGCACCAAAGAATCTGTGTCCAGGACCTGTCACAAGCAACCTGGCTGTTTTCCCTCCACTGTCTTCAGCACAGCTTATCCTAACTTTTAAAAGGAACTTTTAGATGTGTAATTGTTTTCCCCCTTTAAAAAAACAATGTTGTAAGTTTGATAGAGAAAAGGTTGAATCCACCTTCTCGAAGAACTGGTGGCCACCCTAACAGGGCGGAGTGGTTATCACAGCTTCAGTCCTCCTCATATCTCTATAACTGACTGAAAATACTTAAGGCTTCAAGTTCATTTGAATAATAATGGCCTACATTTTTCTAAATATCTATCTAAGTAGATACATGACCTTCATTGTCCAAGAACCCCAAAGCACATGAAACATACTAATTAACTAAATCTCACAATTGCTAAGCACAATGAGCATGAAGCTGACACTTGATTACTATTTCTAATTATATCTGGTATGCCTGAGGTACAACAGTATATAAGGAGAGCTCAAAATCATTACAAGTATAAAGATTAATCTCACTTTCCCAAAGGCAGAGCTGTGAAAAAAAGCTCGGGATTCTTGCCTCCTGCTTCCTAGCTCAAGCCATGCACATGATTCCTTTGTTTAACTGTTTGCCCATTAAATCCCTGATTCAGCAATGTCCTTTAGCACAAATTTAATGCGAAGCCTACAAATAATTCAATTAACTCTGTATTGCATCTAATACACATTGAGATAGGCAAGTACTTCTGTAGAAGACCTAGCTGAATGAAGCAGTTTAAAGATGTATCTTAGGCCTGCAGTTATGAAATTCTTTGATGAAGGTATTTTCCTAAATCATTCTGCAAACTGGTCTACTAATCATCTTGCAGTCCTTCTAGTTCTTTAAATCCATTAAAATACATTGCTACAATATGATGTTTCAGTGCAATATTTAGATATTGACATGGCTTTTAGCACGTGCACAACTCCATCCCTGATAAATAGATCATATAGGACAGCATGGGACAATGTGTCCACTGAAGGTACACATAGGCACTGTTCTGCAGTAGAGACGCAAACTGTACGTTTATTTTTTCAACAGACATTTTATGAAGCTTTTAATGTACACCACGTCATCTGAGGTTGTGTTTTTATTCTTCTGCCTTAGCTTTTGAAATGCTTCACTCAGAAGCACTCAGCTTCAAAGGACCCGCAATACTGCTCCTTGTCAGGCTTTGTCCGTCACATCACTCCAATGGAACACTGACCAGAAACTGCCAATGTCTGGGGCAAAAAGGCAGATGCAGTTCTACAGCCTGTGTGGTATGACAGTGGTTTTGTTCATTTGCGGAAGTTTGCTCATTAGAGACCAAACATGATCCGTGAAATCACAGCACTATGGGTCATTTGCAAACGCTGCTCTTCCCCGCTCAAAGCAGAAGAAACTGAGAACTGACATTACACATGATAATGCTTGAAAAAACCCATACTGGATATCAAATTATACAAACCCATTGGCTCTCTGATCTTTGAATCTGCTCTCTAACAGTGAGCCACGCCAGATCATCACAAACAAATACTTTAATGACAATCAGAGCAAAGATTGAGTCACCATGAATTTGTACCACTTGACTTACTTATTGAATAGACAGAGACCTGAGAGATGGTCTTCTACAAAGTTTCTTTGTTCCTTGTGAATTGGCAGTGAGATCACTTTCCTTCTGTCAAATTTGAATGGAGTTGGTAAGTATATTAGAAAGTTATTGGTGAGAATGGAAAACCAAGTTAGCAGGATATGACATGTGCACATACAACTCTATGTATGTATACACACGTACAAAAATACATTTGATTCCTCAGTTCCTTACTAGAGCTGTATGCTGAGAGAAGGGATGAGTGTCTGTGGAAGATACCATAGCTGAATTTTCCACTATTGGCTGTATAGGAAGAACATCCATTCTGTGCTTCATGATAAACTTATTAGGAACACTTGATGCTCTCCCTGCCAGGCATCTAGAGTCCAGTAAAACTATTTCCCTGATTTAACTCCCATGGCAGTTCCTCCTCTGTGAGACTTTGGTTCTGCAGCATGGAGCGAAGAGGGGAGGAAGGCTGGGGGTCTGCAGCTGCTGATAGCCACAATGATCCCCTATCTTACCTACGTTACATACCCTATTTCCTTTACTCTGAGAGAAATTTTGTCTCTGAAACATCCGTGTGGGTCCCACCAAGGGGAATCTGTACAAGTCTCCATGTATGAGGACTGCAGCTGCAGACTTTTGAATCTCAGCCGGGAAAGCTGCATTTTGACCCTGGGAGGAGTGCACAGAGGCAACACAGAAGTGCTTTTCATGTGCACTACTGTCTTACACAGCGAACATTTCTCTTGTCCCAGTCTGGCAAGTACCACTTTGAACTTTAACAACGAATGCCAGGAGCGCTAGACGTGCTGTCCTTGCTGGTCACGTTTCCTCCATCCTAACCTTGCTGCCTCGCAAAAAGGTGGCTGCTGCGCCTGGACCTGACCAGGCCTCTCTGGCCATAGCCTGGCGCAGGGACCTCGCTGAAGGAGGACTATATGTGAGGGATAGTTGGCACCATAAAGATAATAGCTTTTGTAAATGAAGATGCTGCCAAAAGTTTGCTGCTTATGATCAACCAGACGGATCATTGAAACAGTGCCAGAGGCCTTTAGCACTTCATGAAAAGGAAACAAAGCAGCAAAATGGGGTTTACACTCAGAAACAGCCATCCTTTCCTGCCAGAAAAGAGTGCTATTCCCCACCACCACCTATGTTGAAATAACTTTCACAGCTTCTAGGAGGCAATCTGACCGAGGAGATGGGAAGTCTGGCCTCATCAGGCTGGCTGACAAGACTCAGAGGGACATTGTGGGGCAGAGTCTGCTACTCTGTGTGGGCATGAGGTTTGCACTTAGCTGGATCTGGAGGTAAATCAATCCATTAGCTTACCATAACCATGGTCCTAATTAGTTGCATGTGTATAATCAGCATGCTCACAGACATCTCATCGTGGAATAGTGGGCTGACAGACACAAATTTGTTACTCTGCATCTGCTGCCAGATTTTGGAAAGCCTGAATTTTTGAAACTGAATTAAAGCAAAAAACCCAACCAAATTTGCCGGCTGACAATGTCCCTTGTGAACAGATGGCTGGGAACACCTTCTTTGAGTAAAGACCCTTTTGACAGGAGGACAATAAAAGTTCACAGTTAAGATGGAATTATTTTTGAACTCAGCAGTAAAGATCTTTCTCTTATTTTCTGTGTTTTATATATGCATCATAAAAAAACAAAGATGAAAAGAACTCAGTGCTTTAACATTTGCTACTATGCAGATAAGTCCTACATTGGGGAGGGCTGCATTTTTGTATCAAAATCCCGTGTTTGGCCTGACTGAATTTGCGTACTGAAAACAGTTGTCATAACTGTTAACCCCCCAAATGCCAGGTGTAGAAGGCTGCAGGTCAAAATGATTCCCTCATCTGTGTTATAAATTGTTGATTTTGTATCTTACAGTGAAGTTTTTCCTTCACACCATTGTTTTAATCTGAAGCCATAATGTATTATTCAACTACAAAAGAAGCCTGAATTGTTAATAAAGGAACAGGTACAGGTACACTCGTGGACTCATCAGCGTATCAAAACTAGGGTCTTCTTATTTTATGTAGTTTTTATTACACACTTTTATTCCATTTGAAAAAATTATAGCTGTGTTTAGACTCCCAAAAAGTTTTAATCATGTGCCTTACAAAGTTCAGCTTTGTTGAATTGCAATATTGATGTATTTTTCAGCTCATGTGGGTTTGTTTTGTTTTTTTTCTTTTTCCCCTGACTGCATGTTGAAAGAAAGAAGTTAGCTTTATGGGCTCATTTATATTTGATTTTCCATAATTATGGGCTATTTGGTGACATTTTCCATGGTGATAAACTGTTCAATGATGTGTGGCCTTTTTTCCCTTCTCTCTTTATCTCAGTTGGATATTTTACACATTTCAGTTACTATTAGGAGAAAAAAAAATATTTGTAGAGGAAGACTCATCAAAATAACTATTAATCTTTCCAGTAAATCTTAACATAGCAATTAATAACTAGCTGTAAAAATTGGAATTGTAAGTAAGAAAAAAAGCCTAGCAAAAAAAAAATTACCATAAGCAACAACATTATTCACTGGTGACAGTATTCCACAGTATCAGTTTCAATCCAAGGGAATTTTAAATAATTTTACCAATATGGTTTGATTAGTTCTGTAACAAAACCTCAATGGAAAAATATTGTTTTGTCATTAAGCCAGCCAGCAAACAGGTGTCATTTTGAAATAATTACGTGGGGAAAGAAATATTTAAATGTAGGGGGTTTTTTTCTTTAATTTTTGGAAGAAAAAAAATGTATTATTACAATTCTCTTCTTTTCACTGAAAATCTCAGGTTAAAAATTAACATTTTTCCCCAGAGAAATTTACTTTCAGTTGAAAACCATTTCCTTTTTAAAATGTTCGTTATGTCATAGCAGAAAATAATTTATCAGTTAAGCTCTGAGCTTTCTCTTTGAAAAAAAATGAAATGCTGTGATGGTAATCTCAGCAAGATTCTGGGACAAAATCTGTTACTGTCCTAGTTTTGTTAAAAACAAGACCAGTTTCTCTTTTAGTGAATTTTCCTTTCAACTAAGTTCTTCCAAGTAACTGCACTTTTCTGAAGTTGGACACATGTTTTGGTAGACATAGCAATGGAATGCAAGGTCACTCATAAGGATGCACACCCCGTAAGTGAGAGAGGCAAGGAGGAGCGAACTGAATAGGTGACTAAAACTGACCAACTAAGTATTCCATCCCATCCACATGATACTTCATATAAAAGTGGGAGATCACAAGGGTCTCGCTCTCCCTTTGACTATGGCCAGCATCTGGGGAGGACCCTGTCTGCTGTCCCTGTGACCAGAGGCCTAGTGACAGACCCTGAATCCTTGAATCCAGTTCCAGTTTGCTGCAGAATCCAACCCAGGACTTCCGGGTGCCTGCCCTGCAGCTGCTGGAGCAGTGCTGAGCTGTGCCAGGAATTTCAAGATTGGTTTTGTGTATTTTGTATTATTTTCTCTATTTTATTAGTAGCATTAGTAAAACATTTTTAACTTTTTTCAACTTGCAAGTCCTCTCTCTCTCTTTGCCTCTCTTTGCCCTCCTATTGCCTTGGGGAAAAGGGAGGTGCTGAGAGAAGGGGGAAGGGGAGGAGGTTAACGAAGCATCTGCCACACTTTATTGTTGCCCTGCAATCAAATGGTGACAGTTACATTACCTCAGAAAGGAAATGTTTTAATAGAGCTCTGGAGCAAAGTGTGATACTTAAAAAGTGAACAATACTATCTTAGAGGGGACCAGGATATTTTTGAATGGTCACTTTCCAAGAACAGATCTAATATTATCCTACAGTTGGAAGCAAATCTATCTGCTCGTTAAGAATCTGCAACTGAGCTCTGTGTAGCACCACCCTGTGTTAAAAGAGCATCCAAAAAGTAATTTCAGCTAGAGATGATCAACCAAAACATCAGAAGATTCGAATTCTGATTATTACTAAACTTTCTCTGAACTTAAGAGAAACCTTTATGAAAATAAATAAATCATATTTTCCAATTAATTTTATAGTGAATTAGTACTCTTGGCTCATTTTGTTACCACAGAAATGTCAGTGATAATAAGACACTATCCAAGGCTGTCTAAAATAAACTCTCAAATAACTTTCTAGAAGTTCCGTCCCAAAACAAAATCGCACAATAACTCTCTATCTTACAGGCATTCATTCAGTAATTCTGCTGGATAAAAAAGGGTATTTTTCCTTCTGAGGATCTCCTAGACATACCAGAGTAGAAATACATATCCTATTAATAAGGACAGCAACAGTAAATTGACGTGATGAGCAGTGGATCCTTCAGAGAGCACTCAAACCAGAAACACACTCAACTGTACCTTCCACTGTGCAGCTGAAACAAAGGTTGGTGAGAGCTCATCTCCTGCACAAGGCTGGGAACACTATGAGAGCGAACTATACCAAGATGGTCAAGTTAATGTGCACAGCTGTCAACAGGGAAATGCAGGACTAATCCCTTTCTGTCCTTTTTCATAGGAGAACTTCATTGTGGGCACCCACCTGAGTATCAGCCAACTGATGGTCAAGTCAGCCTCCTGCAATCCATTATTCATATGAAAGCAAGCAGCTCTGGCACTTAAAAAGGGTGAAGGAGATCTCTTTCATGCTCACTTATCTGAAATTCCATCTGACTTGAGGGAAGTTTTGTCCAATTGACGTATTTCAACAAAAGCAATCAGTTTTAGTGAATCAGATTTTTTTCCAATAAAGCACACATTGTAGAGAATCCGATTTATACACTGAAGGTTTGCAGAATCCAGCCTGTGCAATGCCTTTTCTCTTCAAATATCAAAACATTTTATAAAAAGGGGAGTGGAGAATCAATGTTTTAGTATTAGAAAGTGAAGAGTGGTGGTTTAGGAACAGAATGGCGTTTTGCTGACAGTCAGACAGCAGTGGAACTCACAGAGCAACCCAGGAGTCCTGCCTCCCAGTTATTTGCTTCAGCAGAGTTTTATGAAATACTGTATTGCTCTCTCAATTCCTCCATTATGTGAGTGGCCAAGAGGCTTTTGAAAGGTTTGTAAAGCATTAAAATATATTCTTGAGCAGATAGCTTACCTGGCAATTTCTCCTCTGGAGAGATTTTGGTTATTTTTGGCTAAGTAAAATTCAATCTTGGAATAAAGCACTCTCACTGATCGTTTTTGGTTCTATCCTAATATTTTGTTTGACAAAATAAACTCAGTCTCTATGTTAGTTGATCTGACAAGATGCCTCCTTTGGTGCCAACTTTTAAGCTCCACTAAAATACAAAAGGGCTTAAATAGCTTTTCATTTTCCACAGATAAGGAGCAGGATGAGGCGAGAGGAAGTGTTTGATGTTTCTCAGTCCATTTCTCAGTCATTAATGAAATCCCCAGTGCCCTGACAACTCCAATTAGTATACTCATCTGTTACCTCCGCTTTGTTCATTGACGCTGATCTATTATAAAAGAAAACCAAGGTAAACCAGTTCCTGATTAAGTAATACCGTGTTTACACAGAAGGGAGGGTGCAGGGGGGAATAAAAGGGAAACAAACAAAATAGGGATGTTAGGATTACTGATTTCGTTAATTATAATCTTTAATTGTTTGTGAATGCACAGCTTCAGGCAGATTTCCAAATCAAGCCCTGGATGTGGGACACAACTCTTACCAGTCATTCTAGAGGTCCTAAGACAACTGGAAGCCACGGTTAGGCATAACATGGGAGAAGGTGACACCTCTGTGTGGAATCCTTTAGTCCTCCCACAGCTCCCCAAAATGCATTCTTCAAATCTTGAGTCACAGCAAATAATTAGGTCTTTAAAACTTATAGCAGTGGGGAAACAAACAGATTTTCTTTCTCTCCTGTAGCAAAGATAAAGTGACTTGTTACAATTTTACTAGAAGATGCTTGTTTTGACCTGGGAACGTTTTGACTCCAAATGAAAAGCTACTAGTTCAAATCCATCTTGAATGCTAAGACCATGGAAAGTGAGTGAAAGAACAGTTTCATTTATGGTTATTTCTCAACCTCTAGGCTTACATTTTTTCTGTCTCCTTACAGGTTTTGGAATCAGATGCTGATGGTAACTTCAGATTAGGATTTAAAAAAAAAAAATTAGAAAACCTGTTAACTAAGATTTATATGGTGTTAACAAGCATCAATAGAGTTGACAGGCTCAATATAAGGGTATCAATTTTTGGCTTGCATTCATGAATGCAAGCTTCTTAGCTTCTGGCTCTGATCTTCTGCCTAGCAGTGAATTTAGGAGTTCAATTTCAAGTAGATTTTTTAAAAAAATAATTTTTAAAAAGGTCTTTAAACCACAGTCATATCTAAACTGAGGAAGCAAATCCTTCCTTGCAGTGAATAATTGCTTGGGTGATACTAAAACAAATATATGCTTGACTTGCAATTCTCAGCCTAATATGGTATTGTTGGGAGAACTGCCAATAATGCAAATAATGTAAATTGCAATGAGGAGAACCTGTGTGTTATGAAGCAAGTTTGGAACAGAGCTAGTGAACTCATTTCACTCAATTCTGGTGATAAATATTTTAGTTCATTATTAAGCTGCACTGGCAACTGACATCAAATCAATGGTGTAATCAAGGGTAAATGCAGAATAATGCAGCTCACTCATGTTTAATTTTAGCAATATATAAATGAAATGGAGCTTCTCACTGCTTGTTTGGGAACAACAGGTTGGTAGGTTTACTCACTTTTTCATCAACCACTTCACTACTATTACAGTGAAATTTATCTTTGTAACACTCTTGCATAGCTACCAAAATCTTGAGTGTACAATATGGGCTAGCTGTCAAGGTTCTCTTTTCAGTGAATGGGAGTAGGTTCCTCTCAACTTAAACATTATTTTAGAATAGGATGGAACAGCCTACAGAGGTTCTTTACCTTACAATTGCTTTACAATAGATGGCTGCCTTTAATGATGTAAGACTTTGTATCTTGTGTGAGGCCCACGTTGTCAAACTATTTCTTCTTCTGAGAAGAAAAAAATTTTCGTACTTTTACAATAATACTGAAATAATGGAGCTACTTTGGAGTAGCATATGAGTCATTGTGTTCAAAATCAATGTTACTTAAATCAGAGAAAGGTAACATTATTCTCAAATTTCAGAAGTCCTGCCTTGTTCCAGTGGGGATTTTATACCAAATTGTGTGAAGCAGCAAGAGTAAACCTCGTCAGGAACCTATGTATATTTACACAAACATTTAAAGTTCTGTACATAAGAAAGAAGTCTCCTTGCTGGATTAAGCAAGATACTATCTTATGAGTAAATAGCTTTCCATTCTATGTCCTTCCTCCAGTGATCATAGAGGTGAGTAGTTACCAGCCTTAATTATCTTTGGTTTAGAAATGGAGCTTGCATTCTGGCTATCCAATTAGTTCATACAGTTGCCTCTGTTAATGGTAGAATTTTGCCTTGCAAACTTCAAAGTGGTTGAGCCAAAAAACAGTTCTAAACTCCTGCTCAAAGCAAGGCTCGAAGTTGGAAAAGCAAGGCTCAGTGTTAGAAAAGCTTGCTCAAGGTGTTGTCTAGCTAAATTCCAAAAATCCCCATAGAAGGATAATCCAGAGCCTCTTGGTCAGTCTGATCCAAGGCTACTGCCATGGTAGACTTTATTTTCCCTTCTTGATAAGAGAAATTCCTATTTCTGCAGCTTGTGGCTGCTGTCTCTTGTTCTTTCTCTACACTCTGAAGTCCGGCTGCTTCTCCTGCTGAAAGGAATGACTGTCCAACTCTTGATGGAAGCAACAGTTAGCTCTCTTCTTAGCCTTCCCTTGTGCAGGCTTGACAGATCCATCTCCCTCTCATGGACTTGCATCAGCATGTCAATGTCTCGCTTGCATGGGTGGCCCAAAACCAGGTACTACTCCAGAGGCCAAAATAAGCAAGTGCCAAGTAGCAGGAGTAATTAATTCCTTAAATCTGCTATTTATGGTCTCTTTAACACAGAGCAATAATCAGCTTTCATTGCTATAAGGGTGCCTTGCTGACACATGTTCAGTTTGTTGTCCACCAGCATGTGCGCCTTTTTCTGCAGAACTGTTCCTTGTACAGTCAGTGCCCTGCTTACACTGTTGCATGGAATTATTCTCTCCTGGGTGCAGGACTTTGCATTTGAAATATTTAAACTTCTCAAAGTTCCCATTGGCCTACTTTTCCTGCTTGCCAAGGTCCCTTGGAACAGCAGCCCTACCCTCCAGGCTACCAACAGCTCCCTCTCCCCTGCCTCATCACTTGTGACTCTGCTGAGGGTGCATTCTCTCCTATCAAGCAGGTTATCGATGTAGATGTTAAACAGTATTGGCCTAGGACACCTGAAAAACACCACCACTCTTACCTGGGAATCCTGTAGGCTTTAGTCTTCAGATTCTTGTATTGTCTGAACAGCCCAGCCAGTTTTGCAACCACTTTGTATTCCACCCATCCAGTCCCTATCTCTCCAGTCTGGCTACAAGGGAGTAAGTTGAGATGAATTATTCTCACTGGTCTCCACTTTTCTACAAAGTCAGTCATCTTGTCTGAGACCATTTTCCATCATCTGGGTGTGGAAGAGGGGGACAGAGAGGAGTATGTTCCATTAGAAGGGTTTGCTAACACAGAACAACTCTGGTCTCTGTTTTTCAGGTTGTCAAAAGAAACCCACAGCCTTTTGCTGAATATGTGACAACCTCCACATGTCAAGGGTTTAATCAGGCTGTTATTTATATGACGATCAGCCTGGAGCAATTCACAGTACGTTACAAAAAGTAGCTCAAGATTGTGAAATTTAAACTCCTTTGTGAATCTGAGACAAAGAGACTTCTGAAAGCCCTAGCTTGGGTCTGCAGCTTGTCATTAGAGACAGCTCTGCTGCTGGAGGTGAGCAAAATGAGAGTCCCTCTGCCTTACTGATCAGTAAAGATCCTATGCTACTCCCAGGGCCCCTGGCACATTTGAGTACAAGTCCTTTGTCTGTCGAAAATGTCCCCTGCAGTTTCAGCTAAAGATGTCTCCTTTTAGATTCTGTAATACTGCACTCTATTGGAGATTGTTAGACTCCTATGGGGTTCAAAGTATTAACCTTCTGCAGGGAAAAAAAAAGAAAGAAAACATTATTGGTATGTTATGGATGTTTATCTCTGATCGCAAAGTTTTAACTATCCTTCAGAGAACAAACAAGCAGACAAGACCTACTTCTAATTGCAGCTAATTTGCTATAAAATGAATGCTTTATTGTCACTGCTTTCATATGAATTAGTCGAGTTTTATACATATTTAAATGATATCTGACCCAAGGAATCTATTATTAAAGCTGTTGAATAACTGTGAGAAGAGCATACCGCTGGGTGGTAAATGATCGGGGTATAATATGTCATAAACCAACTGTTAAGCCTAAAACACATTTTGAAGCTTTAAAACAGAGAGATTCCCTAGAGCAGTGACCATCACTCAAGGGGAAACAAGTCACTTCTTGTATGCAGGACAGAAGAGTCATTTTACATGTTATTTCTGGAAGCGAAAGGGAAATGCATATGTCTTGCTATGCAAACATTTCTGCAGAAGGTAGATGATGTGCTGTGTTCAGGAAAAACTGTACAGTCAATCCAATGTGATCAGCCCACTGGAAGAAAATAGTGAGCCAGGTAACCTCAGTCTGACTGAAAGGCTCAAGGCAGGGTGTCCATGAATTTTGGGAGAGGGGGTTGCCTTTTTGTTTTCTCTGGCAACCCGTCAGGGGAGAAGAAGAATCTGTGGCTGACAGTGTTACAAACCCTTTCATAACATCTTTGCTTTCCTCACAGTCTCTAGTTCCAACTCGTTGCTGTTATTTGCCTCTTCCAAAGGCCCTGGCTCATCGTTTTGTGCTACTCTCCTGACACTGCACCAGTCAGGCAGATGGGAGACCTACCATGTACCTGAGGTGACTCCTGCCCTTCTTTGAAGATGCTGCAAAGGCTGCTCAGCTAGTAGGGCACCTTCCTTTCTTCATACTGACTGCAAAGGCCTGCTCTAGTTCTTTCACCTGCTGACTCCACCCTTTGAAGGCTCTTGCTCAGTCACTTACTCTACAGTGGATTGAGAGGGGAAAAAAGACTTTTCAGATGATCTCCCCAGTGGAGCAGGCATTAGGGAATTTTGTAATACTTTGAATTTCTGTGGTCTCTCTCATCCAAGAAGCTCTGAAGGACTTTTAGATTCATTAAGCATCCTGATCCACCAGCATTATTATCCCCTCTTAGAGATAAAAGCATCCAGTTTTAAAGCAGGCAGCGCAGATAAATGGCAGACCGGGACTGCGAACGGGGGTGTCTCACTACCCGTTCTCCAGCAGTGACCACAAGGAAACATGGCTTTGCCAAAGACCCTTGACGTGGTGACCTGTGATTTACATACCTCTCACATACCACTATGTGATTTATTTTAATGCAGATGTTCATGTGAACAGTGCATGGCTTTCCATGATCAAAGGGAATATATAACATTCTTAAGGCCAAACCAATTGAATATTAAATTATACTACCAATTTCTATTTATGTTGTACATAATTACGATATTTTAGAATGTAAGGTAATTGAATAAATAATCTCTTTTTCTGTGCTCTATAGTTGAAGTTTTCAATTGCAAAATCTACAGAAAGAACACAAAGTAGGGCAAAAAGAGCATGCTTGTAGCTCAATGCCAGAGACATAGCATCCACCACACTCCTGACAGGGATTACTCAATCATGGTAATCCATGTGCACTTAGACAGCTGTTGATACTTGACAAAATTGACAGTAACCACAGAAGGTCTTTTCATTATGATATACAGCACTGCATGGGTAAAAAAGTGAATATTCTAGGAAACTCATGATGAAAGGAAAATATAAATGTCCTGTGCAGTCTGGCTTTGTGAGCATAGACCAACAGGCAAGAGACTACTTGCTATTCCAAAGTCTGTCACAGATTTATAGTTTGACCTTGGGAATGGCACTTTTCTGTTTGCTTTCCTACCTTTTGCATTACAAGAAGAGGAGTGATTCAGAGCCAGATGAAATCATAACATGATTGAAAGCCAGAAAATGGCCTAATCCCTGTCATGCCACCCAAAGCGAATGCTGCCTTGGCTTGTGGGGAAGAGGCAGAGATAACACAGACCTCTCTCATCGTATAAGTTTATGTCTCCTGGTTTGAAATAGCTGCCTCCTCAGCCCCCAGCCACCAGGCACTGCTGTAACAATAAATAATCAAAATGATGCATTTGCTGGGATGACTGAAGGCTTACACAAATGGAAATGGCTGTTCAGGCTTTCAGGGGAATAGTGGGCTCATGAACAGGTAGCAAGGCCGTTGCTCAGGTAAACCTCACCGGTGAATCTGCCTAGAAGTTTTCTGAGGAAGCAGGAGAGCCTTCCTGTTCTTGCCCAGTCCTCGCTGCGGTATGATCTACAGCTCCCATCCAGCCAGCCTTGGCTCAGCTGCGGAGGCAGGTGCTCCTCTCTGTGCAATACCACATTCTGTGCATGTTCCCTTCTTCCCTACAAATCACTTCGGGTGAGCCAGCAGCCATTTCAGCCTTTCAAAGCAGCTTGTTTTTATTCCTCAAGAAAGAGTTTATAGCTAGGATTTAATAAGCCTGTAGGGCTTTATATTTTGGAAAAAAATATCCCATTCCGCCCAAAGGAAGCTATGTAAACAAGGGCAGTGATTATACATTCCAATGACAAAATGAATGTGATGTTTATAGAGTAGGATAATAGACAGAATATTTCTGATTCAATTGGTGATTATTTGCTATAACCAATGGAATTTTTATTTTAGTACAATAGGTTCTGACATTTTCACCCTAGAATAATTGTGTTCACAGATTTGGTATCTCTCTAGTCTATCTACTGGATATTCTAGCCTAATATTTTCATGCTGTGCAGCAATTAATTTTGTGATTCTGTAATGTGTGGGGGGTTTTTTTCAGAATTTCATTTTTTATATTCCACTCGCACCACTTTTCAGCTCAATTGAAACTGAACTCTATTGGTATTAAAAATAGTGTAAGACTATCTTTCTTAGCCAAAGTTAGAAATCTGGCTTTCATCTTCCTTAAATCACACTAATGACAGTAGCTACATATACTAAAAATGGACATGCAATAATAATACCTTTGCTTCTGTCCTGTCACTTCATGTTTACTTTTTCATCTCTCTCTTCATTTCTTCCATCTCTTCTGTCTCTGAAATATTCTCTTTTCCTTTATTCAGTCCTCACCTAAGAGAGATAAAACACCCCGTTCTACCCTCCGTTTTTTTCCTCCCACACCTCACCTTTACTCTCCAATAATAAAATGCAAAACATCAGGCTTGGTAGGAGCCTTAATACAGAGACAGACAGGATTGTGCAGAACCTTTAATTAGAATCTTACTTCCACATCTGAGCAGAATGTGGATTAATGAAAGTCTATGCGTTGTGTTGTTGGCTTCTTTTTCTTTACAGGCAGCAAAGAAGAAATCAAGTCTTCATTATGGACGTTTGTACCAGACAAATCCACTAAAACACCTGACAGATCACACAACTATAGCAACTACCTTCTCTCTTTGCTGTCTAATGAACCTGGAAGGAGTTGAGGAAACTGTGCAGGCAGCCAAGAAATTACTAGAATGTCTAAACCTGTTGTAACTAACCACAGAGATGATGGACCCTCCCTGAACTTGCAAGTTTGAAGTCAGAGGAGAGATAAAATTCTCTGAGGAAAACATATCAATGATACAGAATATTCACTCAATGAAGAATAATTCTCTGCTGATTCTTTTGTATTGTCTGAATTATTTAAAGCTACATGGGACGAAACAGTAGATTTTTACCACATCTTCCAGGTAACTGATGTTAAAGATCAGGAACACTTCCCGCCAAAGAGTTTTTCTTACTAGCTTGTCACTAGTTTACTATTGCTCTAGGTCAGAGCCCTTGCATGACCTGAAGCAACCCTCCTTTTGCTCAGGACTTTTCCTATTCTGTTTTAATCCCTTTCTAAGTCACTCTGTGGCCTCTCTAGTATTGTTTGGGGTTTGTTTTTTTGTGGGTTTTTTTTGCTGGTGTTGTGGGGATTTTTTTGTTGTTTTGTTTTGGGTTTTTTTGTTTTGTTTTTCCTCTTCCCTTCCATACTAACAGAAGGATTGCAAAGGTATATCATCTGTAATATCTGTAAGGAAGCAATAGGGCCAGGACCCAGCACAGATGACTTCTGTCTCTTATCTCTTCATGGTTTCTTTCTCTTTTCATACAGAATAAGGTTAGGGTATAGAGTAGATGAGGAAGCTGCATCAACCTGTCTCTCTCGGTCCACGCACAAAATTCAGAGCTATCGTGTGTATAAATCCCAGCTTCTGTGGTAGGAATATGTAGACCACAAATGCAGAATCAGAAAAAAATCTGGAGGCTAATGAATGCCCATTAGTACTGTGGATTTAGTTTGATGCTTCTGGAGGACATCTGCCTTGAAGTCTGTTAACAAGTGAGGAGACTATTAGTGCTGCTTTCTATAGATGAGAAAAGTAATTGTTAGCGGAGGCATTCACAAAGGCTACTTCCACAAGGATAATATTAATTTAGCATGGGTTTTCAGGGTGACTCTTTGGGTGAGTTTCTATCTTCCTTTTGTCAAAGGAAAGAGTGTAGGAGGTAGATTTTGGGAGTAACCTAAGATAAGATTTCTTTTCCTGGCTCTGTCCCTAGATTTCCAGGATGACAATTGACAGGGTGTATTCAGATGATAACTTCAATTAAGGAAAGCAAACAGAAAGTGTTATCAGACGTGGGTGAACAATATGGTGTTCTCCACCAAAGAATTTTGAGAAAACTGAATAAAGGGTTTTTTGCTAATGTTTCCAAGAAAAACTTCAAAACTCAAAACCTTAACCTAGTTTTTTAGGTTGCTAAAAACCTAAACGTTTTTTAGGTTACAAGAAATAACATGGCAACGTTAAAAATGTTCACTCAAGTGTACATTTTGCATGGTCTGTATCCTCTTATGTTTATTATTAATTTTAAAGTACTGAGGTGGACTTTGTATTTCTCTTTCGAAAGAGAATCCAAAAACTTTCTAAAGGACAGACTATGTATGGCTTTTTTCCTCCTTATCTCTGTTATAATTTGAGGACAAAGCGGTGGCAGGGGAGCTCCCCTAACATTTGACTAACTTTACTATGTGGCTAAATCTGTTTATTCATCTGTACATCTCAGAGGACCTATGTCACTTACTTTTAAATAGCAGGAGTAAGGCTATTAAAAATGAGTATTACTCAGTCATATAATGTATGAGTGTGTGTATTACTTGTTCTTCTACTGGCTGATTTGCTACAAGATAATAGCCTATTATTGCTACCAGCTGCTAATTAGCAGCTAATTAATAGGTTGATAGACTCTGAAGCCAGGAGGGATCATTAGCTCATCTGGTACGACCACGGCAGCCTTAACACATTCTACCCATGCTACCAGAACTTGTGACAGGCTGTTAAAGCCAGTCTTTGGCAACAGCAACCACACTAATGAAGTCACCTAGAAATGGAAAACTTCCACATTCTTATATAGTTATTCCAGTATTTTGCCACTATCAGTGTAAGCCATTTAGACCTTGAATATCAATGAATGTGTTTTCAGCTATTTGTTGTTCTCTACCAGAACAAAGAGAATTTTATTATCTTGTATTTTCTTCTCCCAAAATTGTTCACTTTTTGTAAACAAGGTACCTCTCCATCGTACATTTCACAAACTAAATAGACTGTTCCCATTGACTGCCCACAAGAATTCTCATTCACCTCTGAAATTATTTCCTATACCCTCTGCACAACTTCATTGACTTTTTAAAATAGCAGAGATGCTAGAACATCTGGGAGGCTTTACTAGGTACAGGATTTAAACTAATCCTTATGCATCTGTCACACAGAAATAACATTTAGATATTGTCCTGAATTTGTTAGAGGTGCTGTGCCAGATTACCACACTGCTAGCTGCTTTGCCACCCCTGTACTCATCACTCAATCTATTGAGCAGTATCTTCATTTGGAAGGCTGTTTGAAAGACAACAAAAGGTGATATACCCTGTATTTCAAATGGCTTTATTTTTCCACAAGAAAGTGCAGGTAATTATTCATCTGTGCTGTACAAAAAAAAAAAGGAGAGTGTCTTTAGTTTTAGTAAGTGACTAATAGGTGTTATAATTCTATAACATGGTAAATGACTAAGAGGAGTTATAATTCTCTTGGGAGCAGACTGGCGTAAACCCAGTACAGTAACCCTGGCTCCTATGTTTTGATTTTTTTTTTTTTTTTTTTTTTCCTCAAAGGTGCTTGGTTTGGCATTCTGATTTCCTAAGCCTTTACTGTATCTTCCAGCAAAGGTCACGTTTTCTTTTTCTATGAAAGTAGCCCTGAGGAAACCCTGAGTAATTTCCCTTTCTTACTTCACGTTCTCATCACTTCTCACCACCTCTCACCCCCACCCACTGTTTTATGTATAATTACTGGAAGTTTTTTAGGTTCACATATGGCAAATTATATATTATTATATACTTGATAGCATGTAGACCTGTAAGATTATAAAAAATGAGGCAGAAAATTAAATTGTTTTATAGCTTCTTTCCTACCACTGTTACTTTCTCAGTGTCCTCACAGCACATGGAGGGAGGTAACACCAAAGGTTCTTATATGTTTCTGCACATTATTCTCATAAGACAAACATCACAATATCACCACAGGGTGAACTAAGACACTGTGCAGGAATGCAGGGCCAGGATGACATAAACAGGTACAAAAAAGGTACATTAAGCAACACGCAGTAGGCAGGATGACTACATACTCTTAAGAAAATTTTGCTGAGCTGCTCTCCTCATGCACCTCAATGCTGTGCATTCTAAAAAATCCATAGATATTGTCATCTTTGTATGTTAAGGAACTTTTCATCGCAGAATAAAATAACTGGCAAAGCTAAGCCACTGAATGTTTTGTTATAACTCCTTCACAGATTCTCAGTTCCACACTTAGATCTTCCTCTGCCATGGAGGAGCAGATATCTCCCTTACCACAAAATACAATGAAATAGCTATCAGTGATTTAACAAATCCCGTAAGATCTTCCTTGAAAAAAATATACACTCCTCAGAATACCTAGATGCACACTGTTAGCCTATTAATATGCTTTTATGCAGACTGGTTTGTTTTTTTCAGCCTCTGGCTTTGCTGTGTAATTATACTTCTCATTCTTCTGCCTTGTGGACCAGTCCTGTAAGCTGAAGTTCGCATAATCTAAAAGGTAACTGTTAACTCTGGGAGTGCAAAAGCTTTAAAATAGAGACTTGCTGAGTAAAGGGTTGTACAGTAACTATCATGATACAGTGATCTTAGCTGACAGAGTTTGAATGAGATTGACTAAGTTTGGACAAGATGTCCTTTGAAGGACACTTGAAGCTCCCTTCCAACCCAAACTATTCTATGACTGTCAGTACTATTGATTCAAATCAGTGGAGCTAAACAGCTGGTTTCATTTGAGCTCACATAGGTTGTCCTCAGCTATCTGTTATTTGAAATAGAAACAATCAATATGGTGCTACAGACATTACTGGGGATAGCAAAACATAAACCATTAATAGCATCATGTGCGATCACTACCAGTATAAACAGGCAAGACCATTTCCCAGTTCGCTGGGTTTTTTACTAAAGCATGCAATATAACTTTTGTCCTGGTTTGAGACAGCAAGTCCCCATATCCCTATTGCCTGAGAGACAGTGGTGAAGTGATTCACTGGCTTCATGCCAGGAGCTAATAGAAGGGCCAGAAACTGTATTTAAATCTCTTGTACTCAGCTGAGTTACTTGTTATAATAAGTACTTCTTGGTGGTTCATGGAGACATAAGAACAGTCTGAGGATGCACGGTATATAATTTTTTAAAAGTTCTAAGTGGTGTGAATTGACCCATAATCCTGGACTGTTTGATCCAGGCCCCTATCAAATTGAAGGAGAGGACATGGGTCAATTAGGGACAATTTGGTCTATTATTTAGTGATGTTCCCTCTTTGAGTTGTATTTTGAACTGTTCTTTCCCAATATTTTAGGCAAATTTGCACCATCCTTGCCTATTTCCATGATAAAGAAAACATCCATTACCAGAGCACAACAACGTGGTAGTTCCCATGTTAGTTAAAAAGACTGCTCAGCTATGAAAGATGTTTTTAAGAGATGGAATAGCCTGCCAGGAGGAAGGTAGGTGTCCTGCATGGATTGCAAAACAGGGACTTCCAAAAGGAAGGAGTCATGCATAATATTTTTATACATATTATTCCTTTTACTTGTGAATGCAACAGAATGGGTCATGGATGTGATGTCCAGGGAAGCCTTAGGTGCAGTGGCAATGGAGTTTCAGATCCTGATGGAAGTGAGGAAAGCAAATAACAACGTAAAGACTTTAGGTACCAGGTAAGCTGACTTGGGCTTCATCAGGAAACGGGTACAAGAGCATCTGTCAGTTTTGCCCAGTTTATCAGACTGCCCAGAGACACTGGATTCTGTGTCTTTGGACAGTTGTAAAACTGGACTGGATAAGGCCATGGGCATCTGCATCTAAGTTTGCAGTTACCTCTGCTTTGAACATAGGGCTGGGTTACAGACCTCCAGAGATCCCTTCCAATCTAAATCATTCTGTGATTTATGCTATAATATTTTCCCTTTCTTTGTCTACTCACACAAACTGTTCTGTCCTTTTAGGTCCCAGATAAAGGACCAACATAACTTTCTCTGTTTATACACATGATGTGAAAATACTCATATATAATTTGTCATGTGACATATTGACTCAAAGTTGTTCAATGCATCACGCTGCTGGACTAAACGTCTGCTTGCCTTTCCAAATCAGTTCTATGTCTACCTATGATAAATTGCTCTTAGCTGCCATGCTCAACAGATAACAACAGCAGGGTTGTGAATTAAGGTCTTGTAGTAAAAATAATAAATCTATGAATTTTGTTTCAGTAAACCAAAATGGATTTTTATATTGGTTGCCTAATGAAACAGGGTTTATGTATTCACTCTTTGGGGATGAACTGTCCATCTGTTTGGCCATCCTCCCTAATATTTTTTTAATTAATTCATAAACTGCAACGTGATTAAAAAAAATGTCAAATGGTAAAAGTCTCAAAGATTAAATTACCACAAGTATTGATAGATAAGAAAGTATCCTCAGCTAAGGAAGTGCTGCCACCTGATTTTGAGTTTTCTTAGAAACCAGAAAACGTATGTAGTAGAGAGCTGTGAGAGTCCCAGCCATGGAGGGTCTTTACCTGGAGCTCATTGGTAGACAGCAGAGACCACAACCACAAGACTAATGGGAGATCCAACTTTACTAATACTCCTGCTCACAGTGCAGCTCATTGTAAAAGTTTGTGCTAAGGATCCACTGCTGTGTACTGTATAGCTAGTTTTGATCATGTTTACATGTTGTGATTATAGAAACAGGACAAGTCCTGGTCTGCCACTTAAATATTACAGTGTATCGTGTGCTTGTTCAGCCCTTTTGACAATGAAGGAGAGGACCTTTTATTGACATTTGATTTACTAAAGATACAAATCAATAACAAGTACAGATAGGGTAAGATTTGATTTTTAACATAGAATCAGTAAGTTCCTACTCTTGGTATGTGTGACACTTCTCCCCACAGCAGCTCTCAACTTTGATTTCCATAAAACTGACAATATTACAGATCTGAGTGTGTGATGGTACTGGAAACACAGAAATTACAGAGGAAACAGTTGCTGTGTTTTGAGTATAGTAGTATCCTGAACTTACTTCAGCGAATCTTGTTTCTGAGAAAAATTATTCCCCCTGTTAGAGACAAGGTTTTTGCTTATAGCTTAGCAAATCCTGACTATATCAGTTAAAAAAAAAAAAAAAAAAAAAAGTATATGTGCGTAGAAAAATAAATAGATAAATAAGTATATATATTAACAATTTATTCTCTCCTATGAGTTGGAAATAACAAATGCAGACACAGGTGAAAGGTGCTAAATTGTTTTTATTGCATTTCTTTAGATATACAGTATGCCAGTTCATCTCCCAGAGGCATTAAGGGAAAGAGCCCAAAAGCAACATAAACAAATTCAAGCACAAATATAAACAAATTCAACACTCGCAATCACCCCTCAGTAACTTGACTTCTATTTCTGAGTCAGGGTTGTGCCTAGGGAACTTAATATTGGAAAATGAATTTGTAGGCTCCTTATATTCCTCTGTTTCTGGGTATAGCATCTCAGGATTTATTTTATTTTTTTGACAGCCAGAAGAGTTTTGTAATTATTTGTTGTTAGATACTACACAGCAAAGAAATACCAAAGGAAAATGTTGAAGCTGTTGAAGGTAATGCAGAAAATAAAAGGAAACCTATTACAGCTGCAAGGCTCAATAACAATAATTAAGGACCTTATTGCTGATTATATTACAGAGTTGTCATTGGTTTTTTGTGCTGAATGTTTACGGCGTGTACTTTGTCTCTGTAGTATCTATCACCTCTGCGGGGAAGCACCAAATCTATTTAAGTAACACCGAAAAAGGGGAGATAAGGTATTTATGAGTAGATTTCTCAGATGGTCTAAAAAAGCCTCATTATTTCCTATCAAAGTTTACAGCAACTTCTACAGTCTACCAGGCACATGGAACAGGCCCCGTGGAAGGTCCCAAAATTATTATAATTAATATCAGAAGATTGGATCCTTTAAATACCCTGAAAAAAATCTGGTCTTTCTGTGGGTCTTATTGGCCTGGCTTTGAAAGAAATTCATCACCAGCTTTATCAAAAAAATGACCTTGCACTGTAGCCTGGAATAGCCTTATGTCTGCTCCAAAAGGCATCTGCTGGCACTTGCTCTGCTGCCCAGGTCTCCAGATTGTCGTTTCCTGAGGTAGATTAGTCAGTAGATTGTGTGCTGATTCGTGTATAATAGTACACAAAATAGGTGGATCAAAGCTTGAAAGATGAAATAGAAACAAGGCATATGCATTAGTGGAAATGGGGACAAAATGCAATATGTGTTTTTCAAGAGTAAATTGAAACCAGATAAACCTGGTATCTTTCTGTTATTTTTATTAAGAGAACTGTTTTTGGCCTTTGTTTGTTTGTTTTTTAAATAGATATGGGATACATTGTGACTGTAATATACCTGCACCTCTGATTTGATCCCTTCCCTGCACAGAGGAACTCCTAGAAAGGAAGTTTACAAGTTTAAAATCTTTCAAATGGATAAGAAAGGTGTAAAGCAAGTATGTATGAATGTGGCACAGAGGAAAGCTATCAGATTGGAGAGAGGCTAGGAGAAAAATCCCTAAAGGGTTAGTCTTTTCTGTTTTGTCTCTGACAACCTGGGTACAAAGTCATGCCATATCAGATGCTAGAAGCAATTATGATGCAGATACAGTGAGAAATGCAAAGTCAGGGAGAGAAATACGTCAATTTTTCTGCCCAGGACCAAACGTGCAGTTTTTCCATGCCTGTTCTCCTAGCTCAGGATAGAAAAAGCTGTAACAGATTACAGGGAAAGGAAAGGAGAAGGAGATAGCAGAGATACTGTCTTGCCTGTTTGAAAAGGAGTGGCTGAAAAAGGTTCGGATCAACCACTGACTAACCCAGTGGTTTTGTTAGGAGACCAGGCTATGAGAAAGCCAAGTTTAGTTTCTGTCTCAACATCCAGGTACTCATATGACCTTAAGCAAATGAAATAATTGCTCTGTAAAGTTCCTCATCTAGTAAACAGGGATAAAAGTACTTTGTGATGTAGTAGTGGTTGTTGTGGGGACAAATGCATTAAAGTTTATGAGATCTTCAGCTGCCATTTTAGAAGGGTCCCTGTAAGCATCATTCTTCTGGAAGCTGCCACTGGATTTAACAGAAACTGATGAATTGCAGTGAAAGATTTAGTGTTATCAAATTTATGTAAACATTTAATGAGCTGCGTATGGGTTGATTCAAGCCATTTTACCTGGGAAACTCCGTGTATTATTATTTGATTTCTAATTTTTTGCTACCTGCAAGTTCAGGTATTCTATTGCTTAAACACCCTCCAGCATCTACTGCTCTGACACTCAAGAAAAAAAACATCTAGTGCTGAGGAAGTATACCCTGTCCATGCAGCAGACCAATCCTCTTTGCCCAGTTTGGGCATGAATCATTCTCCTTGCAGTCAATGCTGAATAAGAAAGCGATGCGTAGTGTGCAGCTGCAAGGCTGAAATTGTGCCATGCCTACTGCCATAGTGTGTGCCACTCACTCTCACCATTTAGCTCAGTTTAACCTACTTGCTCTTGCTCTCACACAAAAGCTGGTGGCCTGTCAGCCCAACACTCTCCTGGATTTAATACTAAAAAAATAACTACTGGGTGACTGTTAAAAGGCCACAAGCAATAAGTGGAATTGGAAGGGAACAGGAAGAGGGCAAGGAGAGGAAAAGATCTGATTCCTTTTTCATATAAAACGCAGTCTTTGGGGAAAATGTAATTTACTGCAGATAAAAATGCAGTGCATTGCTGAGCAGGTGTAGGTAATTTTATCTAATTACTACAAATGGGTTTTCCATGTATGTGAACCATCTGGGAATACTGAATAGTAAAAAGATGTAGGAAGAACGTGAATTTGGAGAAGGTGGAAAGGGATACCTTTAATAACTGATCTTAGTGAACACTCTGGGGCAACAGGGACATTGAGAATGGTCTTAGGGAGCTTTAGAAAAAGAAGTTTCTGCAGCAGGATGTTGGGAATAGGCTTTAAGAGGTCCATGAAAAAACAAGAGTAACATCTGCAGTGGTTTTGTCTTCAAGGATAAGAAATCCCTTAGAGCCAGGAGAGGCATTGCAAGTCCCATGAACTGACACTGCAACAGCCAAAGCTGGCTGTTATTAGGATAGACAAGTTAAGCTACATAGGAGATCAGCTCACAAAATCTATTTGAAAAACAAAACAAAACAAACTTGTTTGGAGTAATTTACTTTTGTGGGCCTGAGCTAGAGACACATCAAAGGACCTTGTTGAGTTCTTGTCAGTCTTCACAGATTCAGCAATGGAAGAAAACTGTATAAAGAAGACCAGAGGAAAAGGAATCTGGGTTGTTTACGATCCTACTGATCGTACCAGGTAGACCAAGTCACACAATCTGCCTCTGATTTCATAGTTTGCTCCACGGTGGATAAACACCTAGATCAATTAGGCTGTGAAAGATGCAGTTCTGCTCAAGGGATGGAGGCAGTTACAAGCTTCTCAATAGCGGAGACAACATTAAATTATACTGCCAACACATTTAAGAGGCTGGGACCAGACTGCTACAAGAAAGTGAAATACAATGCAAGAGAATCAGGGTAGCTAGCTAATAAGATAGTCATAGAAAAAACATGCTTAAATGATTAATGTTTGCTGCTTCTGCCAGCAAGGTAGAAGCAATCAGGGGCTGCAACAACTGTTGCTGGTATAGATCACCTCTTTGTCTCCCAGCAGAAGCTGCCACCCCACAGACCTCAGTACTCCTTTGACACTAGCAGCAGTCAGCATGGCTTTTCAGGACTTTAGCAGGGGGGAAGCAGCAATGTTTCTGTTTCCAGAGTCCCTAAATAGATGGCTAGTCACTTTTCTAAGATAAGAGTTGTTAAACTAAACATAGTGACAGATTAAGCCAATATGGTTCTCTTCAGGCTGTCCACCCAGGTTAATCATAAGCTCATTAATATTGTGGCAATTATTATTCATATGCATTAGCTTTTGGGTGGGTCATCCTTGAACATGAAGGACCAAAACCATGTAGCAATCAAACAGGAACCTGGTAATCTTTATACCAAGAAGTTAGGTAAGTGATTCTGATGTTCTCCTAGAGAGGATAGCAACTACAAACCCTTTTGGCCATCATCCTGCTCTCTTTGGCTTTCTCCTCAAAGAAATTATGGTTGATTGTCAACCCCTGAGTGCTGTTGAAGCACTCAGCATATAGCATTTGCCTTGCTAAGGTCATGTGAGCATCCACTTCATGCATGGGCTGATTGATGCTTTGGCACTAAGTGTGGTTTAGTACCTCACTCTGTCCTGGCTGAGATACCCATCAGCTCCTCCTGTATCCATGGCTCCTGTGGCTGGAAGGCCTTGGGAGCACGAGACTCACTTCATTTGTCTGATGTTTTAGCATGCAAAGATGTGATATATGACTCCAAAAGGTCAAGGACAAAAGCATGTTGCTACAGGTGAGTAGACATTATCTGGCTTTTGTGATGCAGCGCTGCCAGGAGCAGTAGAGATACGCGGTCCGGAGGGGTATCTAAGTTATAATCTAGTTTATCTCAGCTAAGACAGGTGATGCATTGTTCTTTGAGCAGCAGCGCAGCGGGACCCATCTTTCATGCACCGCAGTACCTGAGAATCATTTCAATGGTTTACGGCAGCTAGTAGAAAGCCAAGACTGGGGGGGTGAGGGAGCAGGAATCAGCCTGAAAAACAGTTTGGTTTTATAAGAATGGGATGGAGAAATAATAAAATGATAAATGCAACAGATGTACTGTGCATCTCCAATTCAGGACATGGTCATGTCAGTGTGTTTTAGAAAGACACTGGTCCCCAGCTAGAAGCGGAATTTCCCTCTTCACCTGAAGCACAATAACTGATCGTGTGTGCGTGTCCAGCTCCACACACCGTAGAGTAACCCAGGATGGATTACAAGCAGCTATTTTACTCCATGCTATTGCAGACTAAAAGCCACATGCACACTGGCAGCTTCTTATTTCCACCCGCAAAAGCATTGATTTTGAAATTGCTATGTTAACATAGCACATCGTTCTTTAAGCTTGCTCTCTGGTTACATAGTGAGTCCTGTTCAGATGGACCCTAAAACACTCTGAAAACTTTATCATGGGCCTGATGATATCTCAGAGCAAAAGATATGAGCATGGACATGTGACTACATTGCAGTTACCCTAGATGTACTCTTTTGTTCCTTATTTAATCCCAAGATCATCAGCAATGTGACAGCATTGAAAAGAAGGCTTTGGAGTACTCTGGAAAGCAGCTTTCTCTGAGATAGATGACCTGACCTATGTAGTGGCATGTGGTACTGCTACATTAGGTTAGGAGGACATGACGAAGGAAGGATCTTAGAGCCCATAGACACAGCAAGGGAAACAACAGAATAGTTGAGGAGTACTTGAACTTGGAGTGTCAGAAAGCAAGGGCTAACTCTCCTCCAGTTTCTCCCTGCACAGCCATAAGATCATACATAAATGTACCATCAGCACCTCCTGTCATCCTCCTAGTTCATTGCCCAGGAAAAACTAGAAGCAGGGGCTGATCCTCATCAGAATGGAGTTCAGCTTTGATTTAAATAAGACCATGTGAGATCTTAATTTGTCCTGAAGTGAAGTAGGGAGTGATACCTCAGTCCCAGACAGGTGAATGAGAGAGATTTCTGAGGATAAGAGGAATGCCAGTGTTCCAGATGGAGGAGAAGTTTCTGATTGAGTCTAAATCTGTGCCCCAGTTTACGGAGTATCTGTAAAAGGTTCTTATAGGGTTAACAGCATCTGCAGTGACCAGGAACATCATCAGTACAGAAAATGCCAAAGCCATCTGATGACATATAGGGTAAAATGTAAGGAATACATGAAATCTCCTTCTTTGCGAAAAACTCTGCTTGCCGGAAGCGGCAACAGCAGTCAGGCCTTGCACAGGAGGGGTCTACAAACTTTCTTATTCCTGGTCTTACACCTTGCTAAATGATTATCTGCTCTTTCCCTGGCTTCTCTTTACCTCTGCCTCATTGCAGCGAGTTTTCAGAATAACTCTATCAGCTTCATGGCTGAAATTCAATTCATCAATTCATCCCTGTCTTCGGGGGCAAATTTGACTCTGTAATAGGTAACAGGGTTGGTTTTTTTTTGCTTCCTCACACAGCATCTCAGACTTAAAATTTCCAAATAGGCTCTCTTTACCCTATTAACATAAAGCAAAATATCGTATCACCCTGCTTCAAAGCACTTCCCTCACTCTCAGTGAAGCAGCTGCCTTCACTGAACTCTGTTTTTCCCTCTTAAGCAGGAAGTCTTTTTAAACCTTTAAGTGGGGAATTAAACCTCATTGCTTCTACCACTCAAGGCAGTTTCCCATTAGAGGTACATAATTACATTAGCTGGAAGGACAAAATGTCCTACTGGATCTTTAAAGGAGCCGTATATCCCATCACAGGTAGGTCTCATGCTGACCATATACAGTAGCATGGATCCCTCACAGGCAGTGAGATATATAATGCGGTTGGGTTCCTGTCATCAGCAGCAGCTCGGCTGGCTTGGCATCCAGAGAAGTGCCGGACCTGCTCCTCTTCCTGCGTCTGACTCCTGCAACCTCCCCTCTCCCACATCCTGGGGTTGCTAAGCAACCTCCTGTGCAGCGGAGGTGAAAAAGAGCTGTCAAATTTATTATTTTTTTGTCTTAAGTAGCAATATCCCCTATGTAACTAAAATATTATAATCAGGAATTAATTGTTCGTTTAACATCATGATGACGCCTGGTCTCCTCTTCCCTGCCCATTCCCTCATTTGGAGTCCTGTGTAATTTCAGCGGACCCAGGAAAGGGTTTCACCTGAATAAGTGAAATGAAATAAAGTTTGAAGCTGGCTCTATTTTTCACATTTGCGGCTGGTTTGTAAGTGAGGGCATCAGCAGGGTCTCCCACACTGTTGAATTCAGCATCTGACAAACTGCAGGAAATTGAAGCACAGGGGGTTGTGTTTGCCAGAGGCAGGGAAATGCTATACGTTTAAAAATAAAACAAGACATAGATCTACCACACTGCTACAATACATCTCTCATAGCGATTGGCATGTCTAGCTTGTTCCAGCTATGGTTCTTCTGAACTGACCTTATGAGGTGGCAGAACTAACTCTACAGGAGGGGCAAGATGGCATTGACACCTGAAGTCACTTAGCATGAGTCTCACCTCCACTCACACAATTCATATATGTATACATTCATATACAAGAGGATTTCAGAGTCAAACACACATACAAGATGATACTGAGCTGCGCATTCAGATCTAAGCTTGCTTGCTCGTTAAGTGGGTCTCAGCTGGGAGAAGACCACAGCCCATATTGTCTTCAGCCAAACTAGTGACCAATTCTCTAACTCTTCCTGGACTTCTGGACTTGGATGGTTATGGAGGTTCTATAAATCTTCTATAAAGGGACATGATGGGTAAGATTTATAACACGTAGTACATAATTAGGTCTTGAATCAGGATTTGGCATGCAACATAGATGTACACCATGTCATGGGGAGTGAGAAAGAGAAATGAAGAGCGTTGCAAGTGTGTCTGATTCCCATCTGAATAGGAAATTTATTAATTTGCAGTCGTCTCATCTTCCTAGGAAGTAGACTATATTCACACTTCAGAGAAAGGTGAAAGAAACTAAGAAATTAGGTTGTTATTGTTAACCTAATGTAAGGAAAATATCTTTCTTGATCTTATACCTCTTGATTGATGTAGTTGGGCTCTGAGATGTCTACTATTTATACTGTATTGGCTACAGAACCAGTGACTTCTGCTGCTTCTGCTTGAGACAAAGTGTCATGGTAGTCTCTTCAGCCCTGTTTCTTCAGACTATAGTCTCTTCAGGACTTTCCTGACCACGTCTGGTATTTCAGCAGGTGATCCACAAGGCAGCCATGTGAAGATAGGACAGGAGGCACAATGCTAAGCATGGCAAGCTGAGCCTATGGCCACAGGCTTTAAAAGACAGAGGCATAGCTGTTACCTATTTCTCTTTAGACCTGAGTGTAGCAGGATGTGTAAAATAACCTGAAGCCTTAATCTTTATATGGCATGCATTATTGGGTTGTTTGGGGCGGGGGGTTGGGGGGGGGAAGTAAGAAAGCCATGGAAAAGAAGCAAAGTTTTTGTGGCCAAAAGCACACCAGTGATAATTATAGGAAAGAAAGAAACACCAAGGGAGACCATTATTCACCCTCTGGTAAATGTGGGAGAAGGAGGAGTTTTTGAATGATTCACAAACCTGGGGGGAAAGGAGGTTGATTTTTCAGTTTGTTTTGTCCATTTTATTCAGATTTACTGGCTGTGCATCATAATGAGGTGATGTTGCCTTTTTTGAGCACAGAACATGTATTTCTTACAGTGAGGAACAATCATTAGAAAAGATTTTCCTCAAAAATAACCCTCCTTATCTTTTTTTGCTCCTTATCTGTGCAGGGATTTATGCGATTTTCAAGCTAAACATGTAAGAAGTTCAGGTAATGATAGAGCAGGTGTGCCTTGGGAGGACTAAATTATGGGAGTCAATAAACAACTATCAGGTAGGATCTGGATGATTGAAAGAATGTTAGCAGCACTAATAATTACAGAAAATAATGATTCTTCAGTTCCATGTGTAGGTCTTTTAATGTCCAGGACACAGCCTTACAGATTCAGTGGTTTTCCAGGTTTGAAACTTCATAAACAAGATCAATCCTCCATTTACACTGCTGCTGTGTTAGACTGTTTTGTAAGAGCCAGCTGTGGCAGTATGGTAGAGTCTGTAATGTAACAGGGAACAGAGACGATCTTCATGACAGAAGATGGGACAATTTACATTGATTTCAGCAAGGTTTGCATGATGGCATCATGACTCTTAAAATAGAAGCATTTGCTGTGAAATTGAAGGAAGTCTAATTCTGAACTCTCACATCTTCTCCCATCACTAATATCAATATGTTAATCTCTTATATATCAATAAGTGTTTATGCATAAGGTGAAAGGAACCTTCCCGTTGCTGAACATGGGTATAAAGACCCGAAATCTTCAGACTGTCAAAACTCAAGGAGAATAATCTTTCAGAAGTTAATGGCACAATCTAGGCTCCAGAAAGAAATAGCAGGGTACTTTTGGCCTTTCCACTTCTGGTAACCTGATACCATTGTCTGCCACAAGTGTCTTTAGTGACTAAAAAGACATGAGCAATATTTGGGGTAGGCTGCTAAAGGAAGAGAGCACAAGAAATCATTTTAAATGTCAGAACTACTATTGACAGTGAGAGGAAACCTGGGAAACATGGTACCTTGAGAAAGGCAGTAGAGAGCCATCAAGATCATTAACAAATATAGCTGAAATTGCTTAAGCAGGGTGGTGTTGACAGCAATCTAGGCATATTCATATTTTTCCTAGGAGGTTTATATGAAAAATAATCTATAATATGCAGTGCTACACAATTTAGAATGTTAATGAAAAAAAAAATCTAAAACTGATGATTGAATTTTGTACTTTAGCCACAGGAGAAATGAGCTCCCTGGGCTCTTTCCTTTTCGCAACCTCCAGAGTATCTTTCTGTCATCCAGAATATGAGAACAGATTCTTCAAAGTGTAAGTCTGGGTGTGCAGTGCCTGTGTATGAATTAAAATAGACTGCATGATAGAGGTGATTTAGCAAGCAGTGGATAGGCTTTGCTTTTCTGAGTTTGTTCTTGACAAAATAGACCAAAACCAAGAAAAAGCATAAAAGCAGCTAGAAATGAGGCTGCTTTCATGGCAAGATATACTTGATTCTGCAGATTTCTGCCCCAAGTTTAAAAAATGGCAATGTCAATATTTTGCGGTGTTGGTAGATAGATCACCACTGTAGACCATAATGTTTTGCTTTTTCCCATGACACTTGTCTATGTCCCTCTACAGAATGTTAAAATTCCAACCGTGTCGCCATGTCAAGATGCTGCTTTGATGTAAAAAGACTACTGGGGCACTTGAACTTCCTTCATGATGTACCTCATGCCAAAACCTTTTGTTAATTTGGAGCTGGACAGCCCCAGTCGCTCAGTTGCTTTCAGTCATTTCTGAAAAGCTGATGTCCAGCACATGGTAACTGAATGAAAGATGTTGAACTTGGTTGTCTCTTGGCAAAGTCTTCTCCTCACTTTATGTGAAAGTGGAAATAGTGGGGATATAACATGTTGATCTACTGATGACTCCAGGTGGAAAATAAGGTTCATCCAGGGCTGTTATATGATCCATTTATCTATGTATATTCTATGTAGTAATTTATTAAATAAAATCCATGGTGGAAAAAATTATCTGTTCCGAATTGTCATTTTCCCTCTAAAAGCTCTGCCTTTAACAGAGGATTAGCCTTTTAGATATGAATCTTTGACAAGGGTTTTGTTGTCTCAGAGGACATATTTTGGGGTTCAGAATCTCACCTAGTAAGACAGCATTTGTAATCACCTTGAGATGGAAGCACTGCAGATAGTTGCCACACAAGCTCAACACCAGGATTGCTTTTAGGGGTCAAAACGTCAATCTTTGGTTTTACTTACTGGCAGAAGTTGACCTAGGATGTGTCTAAAGAGAAGTCTAGTCCCAAGAGACTTGCTTATGGGACCACTCCCACACTATCTAGAGACAGGACACCCTTTGGATCACCCAATGAACAGGCTAGAGTCTTTTGTTGGTGACAAAGACTGCAGAACTCACCAACTCAAGTTAAAGCCTGATCGCTTGTGGCAATCAAAAAGAACTCAGATGAAAACAAAGACAGCCCTCAAGTTTATGGATACACCAATGCTCCCTGCTCAAGCAAGAATGGATAAGGAGGCTTCAGCCCCAGTACAGAGGACAAGGGATTTTGCTGACATCTGTCAGGTTAGTCTGGAGTAGCTTTTATGAAGCTGAAGCCACTGTAGCACATTACAGTGCCTGAGAGAGGAGGAAAGGCTCTGCACTGGAAAAAAGTAAATACTACTGAGCCGCAGACTGACTTTTAAGGTTAATTGGGCATTTAGTTTCAGCTGCTGTCACAACAGATCAGTCATGTCACACTGTAATCAAAACTAACACCTTCCAGTAGGCTTGTTAACTATTCTAACATAGGAGGCAATTCTTTCAGTAACAATGCAAAGGTAAGCAATATTCCTTTGTGTTTTACAGACATTTATAGCAGCAGCAGCACCACCTGTCCCCTGAAACTGTGAGCTGTACTGTTTATGAAGGAAAGACCTGGGTTTTTTTGTTTATTTGTAACAACAATATAGAAGTCTGGCTGAATCAAGGTGATTCGTGGGAAAATGTAAAAAATAAAGAGCTGCTTGGTCCAGATGATGACAATAAGAAGCTTTATGAATAAAACCAGACTGCAAAAAGTGCGACTTTATCTTCAAATTGAAACATGTCTTATTGAAGTATATAGAAAGATAAGCACAACAAGTTCTCATACAGAATGGAGGATCTGAGGACAAAACCCCAGAGATGTGTTGTCAAGCAGGTCTGAAACCAAACTTCACCCACAACCATGTTACACAGCAAAAGGCTCATTTTTTGGACCAAGAGGCACAACAGAAGAGAAACTGCGTTCCTTTCAGCACCTCCTCTGTGTAGCTCTGCCCCGGAGTACACCTCAGTGAAGGTCTCCTGACAAGGCTGTATGTTATATTCAGCATATCACTGATACTGTGATGGCACTGGATTTGTCAGCCCATCTGTTAGCCTTTTTATGTCCTTCTCACTTCTTACCATGATTGGGAGGCTTCCATGTTTGCTTTGGCCTGACTCATTCCATCTGCTAACATAGGAAATGATCTAGATCCTTCAGATAGACCAAAATCACAGTGGAGCATTTTTCTTGTGCGTGAGATCTTTGGTGAATTCCTTCTGTTGGCTGAAAAGGATCTGTGGCCATGCATGAAAGCCTTAGAGGTCCTCAGGCTCCTGAAATAATTCAATTTCTCTGAAACAAGATATTATTCTGGATTTCCCAAGATCAATCTCGTCAGTCATCTCTTGCACTACTGGTAAAGACTAAAATTAGTACCCAGTCTCCAGAGCATGAAGCATGGTTAAATACATCATTCCTTTACCAGAACTTGTATATGGGCTGGTAAGGCTTGAGTTTTAGCAATGTTACAATGACAACGGATCGTTATCTTGGCTAATTATTTTAAGCCTGCTCATGTTTTAAAGCTGGACTTGTGTCAGAGCCCTCCTGGACATACTTGGTTGTGTCTATGACTACCAGTTTCTGCTAACTTCTAGTCACAAATTAAAACTTTCTTCTTGTGTGGGTTTGTAAGAAGGATAAAAAAAATACAGAGACACACTTAAAGGAAGGGCTAAAAAATTAAATGGCAAATGTGAAGCTAAGGAAAAGTATAGAGGTGAAATGAGAGGCAAATAAGGCTCTCCTAAATTTATAATTATTACTAAAAATTGATTTTTAACATTACAACAACTGCAAATATTGTATTCCAGTGACTCTTTTGAATAGTGCTATTGGAAGCATAATTTTCCCAATATCTGTGTGTACCATAAAATAGGAGCACAGCATTGTCCATGCTATATTCAGCCTTTTTTTCAAGTGATACTCCTCTGGAAGATAAAGCATGACAGGAAATTTTTACCCAAAAACTAAGGAACCAACAATACAACAGTTTCCATGAGGTTCTATAGCAGTGCATTATACCTGAAATAGATCTGAGTTTGTCTGAAGAGGCTTTATTTTCTCGACAAAAACATGAGATTAACTAGTAAAGCCAGGAACTCTTCATAAATACGCTTTTGTTCATGAACCCATTTTCAAATCAAGATGTTGTATTGATAGCTATATGTGCCCCTCATCAATATATGACTGGTTCTTGTAAAAATATTGCAGGAGATGTTAAGGGAATTGGAAGAGAATGACTGTAATGAAGTGTAAATACGGTCTGGACAAAAAAAACCCAAACACACACCAGAAACCAAACCACCAGCAGAGGGGAAGGAAATCACAGAAGACCGAAGAAGGAAGACAGAAAAGACCACAGCAAAGAAAGAAAGTACTGATCTGAACTTAACAAGACCATGTCGCTACATAGCCATGACACAGGAAGAAATACGCTTTTCATGCCAGTACCTATAGGGCTAAGGACTGCTTTAGCCCCATTTACGACTCCATGCCTCAAATCAGAAAACAAAGAGCTTCAAAGCAGTTTTTCTCTCCAAACCCACGATTCAGGTGTTCCAAACACCAGCGTGTTCCCTCTTTCCTCAGGTTGTTGTGCATTATTGTACAGGCTGCCCATAAGTTGTTGCACACACAGCCAACTTTGCCGATGACTGCTTGAACCTGCTGGCAATTTCCTGGTAGGTAGGAATTAATTCTCCAAAGGAGGGAAAAATCTGTGGTTTATAAAGATGTCTTCTACTACTCAGCCTGCAAGAAACTTAAATCAGAAAGATACTTTTCTTCTTTATTCTGTACAAACTCATAGCCCAGCTTTTTTACCTTCTTCAATCTTAGTATATGCTTTTCTCAGTACAGCTGCAGCTGACCTCTCTTGAATGATGTCAGACAACACCTCACCAACAGTTTTCTTGATATAGAGCATCTCATATTCCTTTTTTTGGACCAGAAACACCAAGTTTCTCTAAGCACTACTCCTTCAGAGAAAAGTCAGAAAACCTCTCCTTGACCACATACAGGGAAGGGACAGACACCAAGTGGCAACTACCAGCAACCAAGCTCAGAGCCTCCAGGTGTCTCACATGTGAGGCTTGTTCCTTCTAGCAAAACCTCTCACAAACTATCCTCCCAAAAGCTGGCTACTCCCTTCCTCTGGCAGAAACACAGTGTACCCTGCTGCGGACCCCATATCTACTGTGATATAGGAAGAATTACGGGCCTGGGAGATGACCAAGTGCTTCCCTCTGAGCCATGAGCCAGGGGACAGTTACCTCCAATGCATATGACTCTAAAACAGTACACATTTGTTGACCCATGCCAGACTGGTTGGAACTTTCATAACTAAGAACGCTCCCAAAGTCATAATTTCTAATTCCCTTTGCAATAGCAGACTGTGCAAAAAGACATTCACCCTCTAACTGAGCCTGTAAGGAAAACTTAGCAGAGAAATCTGGGCAAGCATCACTCTCTAATCAGCAATCAAACTTCCCTATGAAGCTCTAGAGGGCCTGATTAAAAGCAGATGTGGGTAATCTTAATGAGGCTGCTGGGAGAATAGAAGGTTTCCTAAAGAGCCCTTGACTCTGTAGTAGACCTTTATATGGGGTTAATAGATCTGGGCAGGCATCAAGCTATGGTTTTATGTCACTTTTTATTAATCACAGGAATTGTGTGTTACACTGCAAGATGAGCAGAGAGAATTTGTTAAAGTGCAGCCCTCCCTAGCTGCACGTCTCTGAAATTGAAACACAGCTTTGTGATCACTTCGAGAAATTTAGGAAGCACTTGTGTTCCAGATATCCGTGAGGTTGCAAGCTATCCTTTTTCAGTTACAGTATCTCCTTGAGAAAGTGGGGCATAGAAGAGAAGGATTCTGCCAAGAAAACGCTCTGAAAACAAACCATGGTGAGTGGGACAGTTTTATTCTTCCTAAGTGGTGACGCCTGTGGGTATCTACCTGCTAAGGGCTGGGTTTTGAGAGAGGGAGGTGTTCACTTCAGACCCTTCTGGTAGGGAAATGACAGTGAAGTTTTCAAAGGTAATTAAAATTTATCTTCAGCTACTGGAAAAACAAAGCACACAGGGAATGCCTTAATTTGCAGCACTGCAGAACAGAATGTTTGTATTTACAAAAGAAAAGAGCAGTCCAAAGTAATCAAAAGAGGTTCAAAAAGAATTGGGGGGGGTTGGGAAATCATGCTCTGAGGCTCTCCAGTTAGAAACTTTCCTCAGCAGCTTAATGTAGTGATTTTCAATCACTTTTGAACTCACATGTCCTAACAAAGCTCTCTAGAAGTGAGGATCCAATGTGGCTATGTCACTTCCATAGATTACGTGTATATAAATGAACTGGTGTGTCTTCAGGTACCTAACGGGTGTCTCAGACATAACTATAGGTCACAAACAGTTCATAGATCACAGAACAAAACTCCTACATTTGGCTGATTTGTTTATCTGTTTCCACATCAAAGGCAATCTGAACATGTCCACAATACATTTATCCTTACAACATTCCTATAAGGCAAAATGATACTTCAGCCCATATTTTAGACTTGATATTTCCGACAGTCGTGAATCACTTTGCCTTCTTGTGTATGCTTTCCATGGCTTTGGTCACTAAAATGTCTTTGTCCAAATTGCTACACTTCTAAGAGATGACACGACATAGTTAAGATTTTTTTTTTCGAAAGACTTTTTCATTTTAAAATGTGGCTTTATTGAGACTGTACTTTTGGCAGCAGAGAATTAGTTTGGATGAATTTTTAAGCTAAAAATGGGCCAATGTTGTCCAAAAAATTGTTTTGACACTCAGGAATAAAAAAGTGTTTCAATTTGAAGTGCCTTTGTATTTAAACATTAAGCTAATTTTAGGCAAGGCTTTTTTTTTGAAGTCAACATCTAAATGAATATTTTATGGGTTTCACTCTGAACCTTTCCAGTGGGCCCTGACAGAACACATTTCAGCATGACCAGTTTGGAGGAAGTTTTGAGGTTTAAATTTTTCAGGTTTAAGGTGGAATTATTAAAATAGGATCTTGAGTCTGTTCTTGAGGTTTTTTTGTTTGTTTTGTTTTGTTTTCAGAGGTGAGATTTTCTTTTCCTGACTCAGTTCTCCCTGTTCTGTTCACTTGAGAAATAACTAAATAAACAAAATTGCTTCACTATTACAAAATTTCTCCTGATGATTAATGCAAGTTTTTTAAAATGACCTCCACACATCATGGCCTCACAACTATGCAAAACTGAGAATAATTTTACATTCTCAGATACGAATTTAAATCCAGGTTAAAGCAATTTAGTTTTCAAGGTAGAATATACTTCAGAAAACCTTGAGGAAAAAGCAAATATCTCAATAGTAAAATGCTATGTGCACCACACATTTGCAAATAATCTTAGAAGGCCCTCTTATTGAATATGGCATGCATATATCAACTTCAGGGTTCTCGTAAACTCATAAAGGGCAGCATGGATTCAAAAAAATGCTTAAGAAAGATGTTCTTTTCCTAAAGGGTAGGAAATGTCTAGAAATACTGTGTACAAGCACCTGAAAGAAAACCTCCTTGAAGCTGGATATAAGTTGTTATGAAAATGTGTCGTTATTCAGAACACATCTGAACTGAAAAAAAGTATGGACTGTTTCACAATTTAAACAGTGGGAAAGATTTAGGGAAGACTCTGGAAATGAGCCCAAGCTAACTTTATAAATTATTAAGTGATAATAATTCAAAATGAATTCTAGTCTGCATAATTTAGGCATATAATTTACCCACTACTTTTTGGTACTCAGTGAGCAGTTCTTCTAATGTAAGCACTTGAATTTCCCCATCGCATCAGCAGCAGTAGGTGATCACCTCCCAGGTGATATTCTCTACTGAAATTAAGTCTCTAGACTTCATCATCTTTTTCATCTGAAGACTGTTTCTACAAGTGTTGCTGCTAGGTAGAGTGGTTCTAGTGGTTACTGTGGTTTTGACGGCCTGCGAAAGTACAACCGCAAGATAGTCACAACCCGGATTTAGCATTCAGGGCTTCCGCAGTATGTCCTCGAGGGCTGTCCTTGGATCACACCAGCTAGCAGAGCATTTTCTGTAGGATTTGTTGCAGCAGAGGAAAAAAAAATAGTTTTTTGTCTGAGATTTATCTGCTGTGCAATACAGCTAAAACACAGACACGTATACCTCCCAACTGTGCTTGCACAGCAGCTGATTTCTACTTGCAGCTTCTACTGTTCATAAGGAGAACCAAGTCATTTTTCCTAACAATTCTCTGAAAATAAATGTGCTGCCTTTACTGGGGTCATTATAATTCTAAATAGTGCATTTCACGATCATTTATAATGCAACAGCCTTAATAAACTGTGCCAAATCAGTCTTAGTATTCTTAAACCACCCGTTGCTCAGTTTCTCTCTCTTTCCATTGCCTTTATGGAAAAAATAACAATAAAACTTTCTATATTTAGAAAACTCCTTTTTATCCAGAATTAAACAAAAGAATTAGTGATTTAAGATTTAATTAGCGATTTAAAGAATTAACAGCCCTCTCCCCAGTGCTCAAGTTCTCAGTTTAGAAAAAGAAAACATCAGCCAATACAGGAATGGGATTAAGTTCTGGAGGAGCACTTGTCTATATTTATTTAGTTTTGAATGGAGATAGTACACCAGAATAGACTAGGATGTAAAATATTCTGGATCACAATCAGAACTGCAGAACAGAATTTGGTCAGACATTTAGCATAATTCTTTATTCCTTTAAAAAAAAAAAAAAAAAAAGACATGCACTTTTAATGACATGAATCAAAAATTCTTTTTTTTAAAGGCTTCTCTGAAAGATAATAGACTCAAAAAGGTGTCCCTCATAGCAGTCTTTGGACATTGACTCAGTATGGATCTGTAGGTTAAACTATCCTCCAAGGCTCAACAGGACCACTTACTTCTATAGCGAGGGACTCCATCCGAGTCCCCTAACTAGCTCTGTGATAAAGGTTACAGACTTCTCAGCATATTTGATGTGAGCTTGCTTTTCACTAGAGCTAAAGCAATTGAATCCAGTGCTCTGAGTTCTGCTTAAAAGGGACACTGGCTGAGAGGAATGAATGGCTGAAAGATATTGATGAACAGTGTTGGATGGCACAGTGCTTAATAAAAATGAGTCACACCTTGGCAGCTCTCGGGAATGATCCTACAAATAATTAGGAAATTAAACTTACTGGAAGAGAATCTGCTGCAGAATCAAATTTTATTTTTCTTCTTTCAAATTCAAGTTTATTTTTCAATAAAAAACAAACTCCCTCCCAAAAGAACCCGAAACCCCCACAGTTAAACACTTCAGGATTTACAGAACACTCTGGACCATGATCTTTGTCTCATTTGGTATTGGCTATGTGCCTTTCTAGAAGTGTCAGGGCTAGGGCTCATTTGTTTGGTACAGGACATCCACCATCTTTTGCAAGTTCTCTCAGACTACCAAACTTAAGATCCTATGAAGAATGTCTTATGCAGGCAAGCTTGTTTTAAAGATCTCTTAAAATACAAGTTAATACTTTCCCCCACCCTTATTTTAGAGTAAATTTCGTTTTTTGAGGGTGGCGTAGTTTAAGAAGTTTGCAACCATTTACAAAGTAAGGTTACACTTGTCAGATAACTTTGATAGGTAAAAAAATGTAAATGTTCCAAGGATTTTGAATTCTAGTGTTGACATTTATTAAAAAGATTTTTTTTTTAATTTGCAAAGTAAGTTTTATTTTTTATGTTTTCAGTGTTTTGCTTCAAAATAACATACATGTTTTTGAGAAGTTAAAGCTGAACTACTTCAAAGTTAAATGGCTAAATCAAAGCTGAAAGCCACCAAAATGAAACCACATAGTTGTGTAATTTGAATGAAAGCTCTCAGGTTGGCATAGAAAGGGTGTTTTTCTCTCTCATTTACACACTATTTGTTTTAGATCGACCATTATCAATTATTGCTGCCCAGTTTTCCAGTTGGATGCCATATCAATATAGCATCTGAACTACTGTTCTGTGCCTCATTTTAATCCAGATTATCCATATCTTGAATGGATTTCAACAGAAAACAGAACAGAGGAGAAGACATGCTGAGAATTAGCTCTGTCTAGATGGTGTAAAACCCCGGCAGAGTAATGAGATTCCACTGCCTGCTGGTTTATTGTTGAAGACTATAAAAGACAAGCAAGCATTGACATAGAACGTATGTTACTGATATTTGGTCTGTGGTGGTAACACAGAAGCTGAAATTGAGGGTCATCTCAGCACATTGTTCCACACTACCTTAGTTGTATCTTACCTGTTTGCGATATATAGCTCGGTGAAATTCAGGTAGCTTCCATCTGCTTATCCTAAAAGCAGAAGTACCAGAAATATCAGTGTGTAGGAGACATACAAATCATCATTACTAGTATGCATCTGCCAATCCTAAAAATGGAAACATAAGCCACCCCCCGCCCCTGAAATCATTTACAGTTAATACAAATGGGGGTGGGGGTGGCGTCTTTAATAAACACATTCTAAAGGCATTTTTTTTTTCAGATTGAAAAGATCATGGAAAGTTTAAATAGATGCCTCTTGGTATATGTGCAAGCAAACACAGAGGAAGGGCTCACAATATCGGATAGTACAGAAAAGACTTTCATAAACATGTAAATTAAAACTGTTACTTGTGTATATATATAACATTGGCTAACATAAAACATTAAACCAGCTTAAAAATAAACAGCAGCAGACAACCAGGAGCAGTTAGCATTTCATGAGTGATGGAAGAAATACAAGATTTTCTGCAGATTTTGGTAGCTGGTGAGACAGCCTCCAGAGCTGTCATCCCTTCCATTCATTCTGGTATCACAGCCTTTTCAGTCTTGCATATTCGTTTTTGTTTTCTCATGAAATATTACTTGCTTAGTTTTATAGTCACATTCATGAACACAGACTTCTCATAGTAGTTTCTGATTCCAATAAACATGTGCTGGTTTTCCCTCTGTGACAGAAACAGACATTTAGAAGCCAAGGATGTAGCAGACGATAGTTTGAACTGTATTCTGGCCATGGGTGTAGCAGTGATTTCTGGAGTAAAGATCCAGACTCCACATGTAGTGCACCTGGAAGAAAACAGCTATACCCGCTTTTGCACCCCTCCACACTCTTCAAAGAGGCATGCACGTCATATAGGGAAATTATATAGGAGGTAAATTGATCATTTGTCCTGGGAGGTAAAGGAGTTAAGACAGCTGTATGAGAAGTTAAGCTTGTGATGCAGTGGCATAAAGAACTGCAAAGAGTAATTACTGCAAGGGGAACTCAATTAACTGGAACAAACAACTGATTGTGCAATTAAGGGAAACCCTGTAAATCATTACAAACCTCTTGTCATACAGCATCTCTCCACAGTCCTGCTGTAGTGGCCCTGCTTCATCAGCTAACAGTTTGGGCTAAGCTGCAATCATGTTTTCATTGCTGGGTTATGAACCACTAATGATGATCGCTTGTTTATTTTCTTAATTACCACGAACAACAATGCACATCTCTAACCCTTAGTTTTCCTAATGTCTTGGCATAGGAGGAAGTGCAGGAAGTCTGTACAGAGAGTCATGCAGCAGTCTGTGTACCACGGTCAGGTTTATGAGTTTGTATTTGTACCTTTCATGCAAAAGACCAGCTATCCCAGGGAAGGCACAAAGTTCCTTTCTTATCAGATCATTTAGCCAGAATGCAACAAATGGTTATGTTTTGAGTTTAAAATCCACTCAGACACCATTGGCTGGAAAACTAGATTTGCACTTCATTGATTACAAGGTTTGCTTCTATTTAGAAGGGATAGAGAGAGAAAGAAGAAAAAAAAATCTCATTTCAGTATTATTCAAAAAGAGGATAGTAGAGAAAAAAGAGATCAGCAGAACAAAGCAGAATAGTGAGAATATGTGGAAGGAGAGGATGTACAAACTAAGTTGGCAGGGCTGCCTGCAGATAAGATTCCTTGAAACTTCACCTTTATGAGCTTGCTTGCAATTGTTTCATCTTTGTGATGAACTTTTCATGTTGGACTCCTCCTCTGGATGAGGATATTGGTTTTGTTTAGTCTCTAAAATTTCAGCAAAACGTATTACGCTGTTTATGAAACTTAGAGAAGTGGGTAAGTGAGGGGAATAAAGTGTTTGTGCTGCATTTTGTCATAGTCTTTCCAACTACCTGAAAAATGTTAATTTAAAAAAAAATATCCTGCCGTTGTTCTTCTATGAGTTTCCTAAGGGGGTTTGGGTTGTTTGTTTTTATTTTGTTTTTCCTTTCAATCTTTATACATCAAGAGAACTTTGTTCCAAAGGCAGCACCTATGTACTCAGAAGAAACATGCCCTCATGATAGCTGGCCCATCACTGTCCCCTGGAAAAAAGAAGTCCTTTTCCCCAGCGTCCTTTCTAACACACTGAAATGCATAAGCAACTTTTTTCTGAAGGTGCAACCACTGATACGTCCTCCAGCACTAACTGTTGCTAGTGAGGGGTGCCCTACTGACTGCTCTGAAGAAATGCTGTCTTTTTACCTACTGAACAGTACAGGCAGCTGTTTCTTACACTGCCCCTTGCTAAATGCATTTTTAAATTATGTTGGCAAAAATAATGTCTGAGGGAAATTTGCCTTCTGTGGCCTATCGGTCGTTGGCCTGGGTTTAGAGAAGCTACTAATGAGGCTGATGACTAGTGACAAGTCTGGTGACAGCACTTACGGTAGAAACATCTGCCTGGATGCTCTGAACTGGGTGCAGACCCACCAGCCTGACTCATCATTTGGTACTGTGCAAACAGCTTTGTATTTCAGAGACTGCAGGATCGTTTATCTTCATTAAGCCACAGTTCCTAAAACCTATAATTAATGACAACTAGTCTGGAAATGGCTGTGCAGAAAAGGAAGTACTAAGGGAATAAACACATTCTGAGAAGAAGAAAAGTTCAAGCTGGAGGAAAAGAGACTTTAAAATTCCTCTAAGCAGGGTACTGCTTCTTGGAAACCCTGGTATTCAGACCACATTGCAGTGTTTGATAATGTATAGGAAGGCATGTCAGGCACGGCTGCCGGACTTCCAGAAGACCAGCTTGACTAGTTATTGTCCAAGGGCCACGATGATGATTGCCGTTTTCTTCTGTTACTGCTTAGCAGCAGTTACAATGACATTTGTGGGTGGGGTGGAGAGAGACGTGGAAGATGGAAGATGTAGAGCAGGAAGAGGGATCCTGCGGTGCCAGAGCTGCTTGTGATCATCCTCAGATGTGCTCATCCACAGATCCCATCACCTAGGAACATCCCATGCTGCAGGGAGAGGGAAGGTCGCCTCCCTGTGCACTCAGTCTGGGTGATCACCTCTTAAAGTGACTGTAGTGACTTGGTTTGCAGCAGTATATGGATAGAGGGTGACAGGCAGCTCTCGTATGACCATCTTAACACACCAGCAAGTAGAAGTGATGGAATTCACTTAAGGCATCTGGTACCAAATGGACAGAAACCAGCAATCCCATTCAAAGCTATTTCCTCCCATACAAAAGAAACGGTGCCCAATTTTCAGCCAGCTGACCCTCCATGAACAAATTGCCTTTACAGGTGTGTGTTAACTACCAGTCATTGTGAAGATCCAGTGAAAGCCCCCAGGCACAACCACAGCACTAATAATTTCTTTGCTATAAACTGAGGTTGCTGTTCATTCCCAGATAAAAATCCAGCACAGTTCTGCCAACTTCAGCTTGTTACTGTTTTCCCAGTGAGCACCAAATATCAAAATCTGGTCATTGGTCCTCTGCTTGTTAGGAGTAAACCACTCAAAATAATAAGCAGCAGGAAACCCGCACAAATACTCTCCTTTTCAGGAGGCTATGAAACAGATGGCTTGGTTATAGCATCGTTTCACTCTGCAATAAAGGTTTTGCTTTAATTCTGTAAGTACAGCTCATCTGTCTCAGCCAAGGGGATCCTAGAGGCTTTGTCAGTTTTGTGTGTCTGTTTGGGGGCAAGACAGAAAAGTTGTTTTCTAGCCATGGAAAATAAATGTGCTTCAGTACAGCAGAACAAGAAAAAAAAAATCCTACACATTATAACCAAGGAAACAATGATTTTTCACGCAGGAGAGGAAGCAGAGCATAAAATAGGGTATATGGGGAAACAGGGCAGGCACAGCCCCATCTTGTGGCAGAAAGTCCAATTCATGTTTCTCCGGCTGTGCATGGGTCACCACGTCCCAGTGACAATGTTCTGGGACATTGCACTCTGCAGCTGGCCTTTAAATATTTAAATGTATTGGACTACAAGAAAGATGTCCGCTCTTTGCCAAGCAGCTGCCTATAAACAACTTTCTGAATAGCAAGTCTAGACTGCAGTAGCCTAATCCAGAAGAGAACAGGAGAAATTGTGTATTAATTTTTCCCTTTCTCTCAGGGAAGAACCCCTTTGTGCTGGGAACACAGGTCGGTCTGAGTATAGAAAGGAACTGAAGTGACACTGACCTTTTCTGGTGTTTGTTTGTTCACTTTGGGAGTTTCTTCCGGTCTGTGGCAGGAATAGAGCTACATGCTGACAGCTGGCTGGTCTCTTGCTAGAGATTTCTCCAGTTCTCCGTTGCATCCACTCCAGCTATCAAAGCAGACATTTCCAGGTAATATCACATTCCAGAACAGTCACCCCACTCAGCTAGCTGCAGGCAGACAGAATACTATCAGTCAGTGACCAGGAGTAGCTATTTCGGGATCTTCGTGGTCCCAGAGCTGCAGGAGTGCAATGTAGAAATCTCTTTTATTTGTGCCCAGGTTATGCCTCCTAGGATTTCTTTCTGTAAATACACCCCAAGCCATCTACTGCATATTGAGGAGGACAGAAGCAAAGAACTGGCAGCTAAGAATGTATCAGTCATATCTGTGGGACTGTGCAAAAGAGATCAGATCTGCATTCAGGTTTTTTTCCAATTAAGATCCAGCTCTTTGAGAGATTCTGGCACATTGCACAGATTCCAACAGGACCTGAACTTTGAGATGAGAATTAGGCTCCTAAATACCATCGAGTTTTGAAGTTTCACGATTGAGGACTTTCCAGACACAAAGATAGGTTTGTCTGACTACAGCCTATTTCCGGAAGAGTCTGCTTTAGGTCTCCAAAAAAGATTGGAAATCATTACAAAATTCTCTCTCGAGCATTCTCTTCCTTTCTCATCTCTGTTAATGAGCATTTATACATGGAGAACACGTTCTCTCATGTCATTTTGTTACCTTTGCATCTAACAACGAAGTAAAATGACTACAGAAAAGGTGCAAAGTTTTTGCATACTCATAAGTTTATTCAAAACTTCTGTCAAGTGGGAGATTTCATTATGAACTTGGGCCAAAATTTGTAGATTACCTGAGTTCATCCAGGTGTCCTAGAAAATAACTTCATTGAAAACAGATCAATGGATCATCTTGCCCATTTCTATTTCTAGCTCAGATATGAGCCTGTGGTGGCTCATTTCTGCTTTGCTGTGAGTTGAGGGTTTAGTAAAGGGCTGACTGGAATCCCTCAACTCGCATGGAGTCCTGTGCTCAACATGGCCATGGCCATGGGTCACTGCTTAGCAGCATCTGCCACGTGGCTTCTTCATGTCTTCAGTTCAGTTCCTTAAAGGTGGGCATTTGCATCATGAAGTTGAAGGGCAACTCATTAGTGAACTAGCAAACCGGATACAGACCTGCCTTGGAAAAAGTACACCCACGTTAGGACATCTCCTCCGAATAAAATAATCTTAAATACTTCATGTTGAAATATTCTGTGGTGAAGACAGCAGCCATCACATTCTATACACATCAACTGGATAAATACCTTATTTTTAATATTTTTTCCTATTGCATGCATCTAAAGGATGTCAGACTCTGCTATACTATGCATGCTACAAGCAAGGCTTGAGGATAGGTGTCTGGCCTTCAGGCTGAGCACAAGAGCAAATGAAAACAAGAAGCTGAAGTTCATAAGCACAACTCAGGAAAGGATCCAGATGTTTTAGCTTACAAAGTCATCCTTCATAAATGGGGCCATACTCACTTCCTTCCCTCTCCATTAACCTCTACTTTTTCTACCCTATTGGGTGTTCTTTCCCTATCTGAAAAAGTTATAGGCTCTGTAAGAGAAATGGCTGGAAAAGAAATAAAATCAAAAGGAAAAAGCTGTCATTTGTGGTCGAAGTTACTGGTAGCAACACTGGAAGGGCATACACTGGAAGATCGTATGACACTGGGAAACCTTTGGATTTATGGGGTGGTTTGTTGGGATGGAGGAAGATGAGGTTTCAGAACGGCAGAACTTTATTTACTACACAAAGTATGCTGACACATTTTCTTTTATTCTAGTGAAATGTGAACATATTTCCTAGAAACTTCAAGGGACACAGAGGAGTCTTCACTAGTGGTAAAGGAAAGCATAAATGTCAATAGCATGAGCAGGTTGTGGATGTTTCCCTGTTTCTAGACAAATATGGGAATATATTTATTTTTATTCAGTAATTTTCGAAGTTTTCTATTTTTTTGTTATCAGACTTTTTAAAAATACTTCACAAGGATTCTTTTCAAAAGGTCAGAAAGTGGTGTTAGTCAGGTTTGTTTTGCTGAGCATCCTTTGAAGACTGTTTTTCTACAGTAAACAAAACTTGAGAAATCCCTAATTGGCAATTAAATAGTTCTTCTGGACATCCCTATTTTTTTTTAAAAAGGGCACGTAAAAAACAAAACAAAAAAACCCTGATATGGGCATAAAGATTCAGTTTAGCTTACTAATTCTTTGAATAAATTTGTTCTCAGAGTATTTCAAATGTGTTATTTGCAAATCTGTTTACTCAGTACTCAGTTCTGGCTCCAGCAAAATGGTATTCTTTACAAATAACATTATTCATTATGGTTCTCCCCGGCTATTCGTCATATGTTTTCTTTGCTGATACTCAGTTGTTGATGTTCACATTTCGTTATATTATGCGATGAACTTACTTAAGAGCTTTAGGTGAGGAAAGGTCTTGCAATTTGTAGGGGCCAGGTCCTTCACCGGAGAAACACGTCAGAGTGCTGTGAACTCTGGCCCCCAAAGGCAGAGCTGGGAATCGTTCCTAGTAGATGCCAATACCCAAATCTAAATGGGGTATGTTTCACCTTTTACAATAACCTTCAGTCAGCCAGAAAATCGTAAGGCAGCAGAACTCCCTTGCCTTTCCAGGTATCACCCCACAGCCTTCTCTGTGCATCCTGTAACCTAAAGTAAGTTTTCTTGCTTCTTTCTCTGTCTCTTCCCACACTTCCCAAACAGCTTTTTGTCTTTTGTCTGTGCATCCCTGCTCCTGCCTGTCTTCATTACTAACCATGTGACTGAACACTTTTAATTTATTCGCCATGGATCAGCTTAACACCACTCCTTTCTGTAATTCACCTGTATCCTGCCTGCTATTGAATGTTGTTTAATTCTGTAAAGCTTTCCAAGCTACAAGCCGCCATGCACTGTGTCATTTTATATTGGCATCTTGAATCTTTATTAAAGTTGTTTTCAAATAATGTTTCAATAAATGAAATATATCTGCTGAGATGAGATTCTGCATATCAACATGATGAGCAATGACATTTAACGGGATGGAAGATACAGACAAAGGGAAGGATAGAGTATCTTAGAGAGAAAGAACCTTCCTCCCTCTTTTTTTTTTTTTTGCATTCAGAGTTTTTGGCTATTTTTGTCTGAGATTTCTCCCACATAATTGTCAAATTTAATTATTTAGAACACATATCCAATAATGCACTAAGACTAATTCCCCAGGAAACTGTCAAACTTGTAAAAAGGAGTGGTGAGAAAAGCCCTGGAGGGATTTTGTTTAGCATGACTGCAATTCAGAAAAAGATGTGTGCACAAATACTAAGGGCCTGGGTATTTGCATATACATGTAGATGTGCACATGTATTTATACATGCATATATATTCATTTGCATACAAAAAAAGCAGAATTCCTATTAAAAGCGAAAAATAGGTGGATGAAAACTGTCCCTTCTTAGACAGAAAAAAGCTCACAATATTTCCTTTCTGACTCTGTAAATTGATACAGACAGTTGATGGGAGGATTAGTGCTGACTTATTTGTGAGGTAGAGGTGAGTTTTGTTTTCTGTGAGGATTCATTATGCTATAGAAACTCAGATTCTTACAGGTGCACAGGCACCCAGTTACAAATGAAAATCAATAGGAAAGAGTTATGCCCGTCTTCTTAAGAATTTGAGCACCTGATCCAAGGCCCATTTGTTGGTTTCCTTAGACTTGGGAACAGGACCTATCTCAAAGATACTGCAAATAGAGACAAGGTCAAGGTCTGCTGCTCAGTGAAGGGAAAACAATGTGCTAAAGAATTAGTGCACTCAGCTCCCTGGCAGCTTCCCTGTGTCCCCCAGGATGCTCCGAGGTTCACAGCTGTGAACGAGCAGCTGAAACATTTGAGCACGGGAACCGGGCAAAGTTAAACAGCTAGAGAACGACAATATCAGGACTGGAAATAGCTGAGAAGTAGGAAAGCGAGTGCAGGACAGGTAGTTCAAATTACCAGCTCTAGTCCAGATCTTTCTACTTCCTCTTGGTTCGTTGTTTACAGATGAGCACTAATTTTCCTCAGAAAGGGCAAGAGGGACAACACACCAGAGCTGTGCTGAAAGGAGCTGTTGACATATCCTGGATAACAGTGGGGGAAGTTCCCTAGAAGTCAGACAGGGAGAAGCACCCAGCAGAATGGCCTCAGAGGAGCTAGAAGGACAGAGGAAGAGGCAAAGGATGTTCCACATATCTCTTCGGCTTTCAGAGGTCATAAAGAAAATGTTTGGTGAAGAGGGGCTTTCAAAAAGCAGAGCCCAATAAGCCAGCCACGAGCCCTCCCTGGCCTGTCCCCTCTTAAACTAATGAGATTTTCATCCACCTAGAGCTGTCAAGATGGGTGGAGAAAGTAAGGACTAACGCAGACATAAGTTTCATGTCTAAAAGCACTCTGAGATCTTAAAGTTCGCAAGATATGGTGGAGCCTACTCATTAAGTGGCATGCTCAATTTTTTCCTTGATTTTTGCTGATAACTTCAGGATGCCAGAGACTGATTACATTATCTTTGATAGTCTTTTCTTTTGTCAGTGACTTTTGGGGCTGCTAAGGTATGCTCTGTGCATTTGTGTGCACGCACAAGTGCATGGCATGGAGGTGTTTGGATTCTGTATGTGTTGTTTTAAACAATATGTTGATAAAGCCTCAGGCTTTAGGAAGAATAAACCTGGGAGAATCAGCACAGATAGTAATAGCATCTGCTAATGGTGGTGTTTCAGAAAGAAACCAGAGACTAAATCAGGTGTGCTTAATTTTTGCCACTATAAAATACTGTTCCTGGTTGCTTGCTTTACTTAAGAGTAACCTGAAAACTAGAACTGGGGAGAAGCGATTAATATTATGCTTCTCAGGTGTTGAGCAAGTGTTTCCTGGGAACAATTTCTAATATTCAGAATAAAATTAGAGCCTGTGAGAGCTCTGCTACCCAGTACTAAAACTGTTCCACTCCCTAAATATTCCTTGATTTTACTATTTCCGTGAATACCTGAGAATGGATGGTAATTTGCCTGAGAAGAAATCTTAATAGTGTAATTAAACCTGCAATGCACCCTTTCTGCTCCAGTTTTGAACTTCAGGGTAGCTCAAGACTCTGTTCTCGCTTCTGAGATGATATATATGTGGGTCCCACTGAATTACTGCTGTACCTGCAATGCATCATCTGCTGTCATTCCAGATCTGCTCCACCTCTCCCCTCTGCCTGTGGTATTGCTATAGCACCTGAGGACCTGCTGCCTTGACACTATCCTATCCTAAAAAAACACCGCAGCCTCAAAGGGAAAGTTCCTTGCTATTGCATCTATGAGCTAAGTCATGTTTACCCATGTGTCCTCATTCTGGCCAGGCCACATGGTTTCAGACCGGAGTGTCAGCCTTTCGGCAGGTTTCAAAGGGAGAAAATTTCCTTTCTCTGTCTTAATACACGGACTGAGAGTCCCTGAGATATCACATTAGGGAAAAAAAAACCCACACATCACATGGTCCACCCTGATGTGAAGCAATTCTTGAAGGCACTGCTGTTGACAGAGCTACTCTTGACCTTGGCAATATGATGGATTGCCCAAACTATCTGTATCATCCCAAGGAAGATACGCAGACATTTCCTCTTGCACATATCTTTCAAATCACTCACGAAAATGTGGTCTACACCGTGGGACAAGAGCTGAGGTCTTGTTCATCTTCCCAGGCTGTTTTTGCTTAACAAAACACAAGCAGGCAAAACGTAGATGTGTGTTGTTTGCTTGACATAAACAAATCACATTGTGGGTCAGATGATACATAGAAACTATCCTATTAGCTTGATAGCATGCAGTGAGTATCTGTTGGTTTAGAAAAGGAAAACAAAGATACAATATTTTTGCTCTGTTAGGAAGTGTAGGTTGGTTTTTTATCGTATGTACAGAGAACTGTGAAGTCAGGTTGTGGTAACCACAAGACCAAGCAGCATAAGTGCTGAGGTAAGCATAACAAAAGTCTTCTGGATAGTCAATAAGACTTATATCCTAGTGTGGTAGCCAGCACAGTTAAGGGGTGCTTAGGAAATGAATATGTAAAAGAGCTGCAATAAAGTATGAAAGGCAATCCTGACGGGGTGGCTGTATGGAGTTTTCCACAGGACAATATTTCTAGGTGTCATAGCACCCCGTATCTGACAAGTTGTGTTCAGATAAACAAGGCAGAACTGCTTTGATGTTAGAAATACGCACAAATTTTAACTCTGCTTCCTGATTTCTGCTTAAGCAAGCCTGTGCCTTTCTCTAATGGTCTTTGTGTGACTGATCAGAAGCAAACCAGAGATAATGTGCGGCCATTGTGCCACTTAATTTCAGTGTTATCTGATGTTTATGATCCACCTCTTACATAATACAGACTATTGACACAAAACTAGTCCATTCTTCCCTGTCTTTGCTAAATCAGGCTTGCCTTCGGCTCAATCTCCTTCTGAACACTGCTGTTAGGAGAGAGACATTTAACTCTGTCCTAGGTGATACAGTCATTAGGAGAACGATTAACAAAATCAATCCTGTCCCTTGCTAAGCAGTAAAAGGTGCCTTCACGGAGACAGCCTTTCTAAAGGGAGCAGCACGAAGGAGGGAAGAAGGACAGCATCACCTGTTGGAGCTAAAAACAGGCTACAGGCAAGCAGCAGACCACCTGAGAACCGCTATGAAATAAGGAGAGTCCCAAAGCAGAAGTTACTCTCGATAAAAGGAAAGGCCTTCTCCAAAAATAGAGAAGGCTGGGGAGGAGAGGCAGAAATGCGTAACTAGTGATGGCTCAGTGGGGCAGATTTTGCACCTGCAAGAGATTGTTCCAGATTTGGGTGGATATTCCCTGCCAAAATACGAATTTAAACACTTCTGAAGTAGTTGTTCAGGTATCTTGAGTTTCTCGGAACTCTGCAGGCAGCTTAATACGAGGTGTTGCACGCTAAAAACAGCGGTTGCTCTAATTTATACCCCAAGGCCTTTTTGCCACTTGGTGTATGTTGAAATGGAATGGGCCTAAAGGGAATGTAAATTCCTCTTATTTCTGCCCTTGCTTTACACTGTTCTCCCGGAATGTAACACAATATACTGTGCCTTTTCCTAGGAAATTCTTCCTGCTGATCTCCTCAAAATACAATTTTTTATTATTGTTTTAACTCGTGGTCTATATTTGACTTCTGTTGCCTGCAGTATGTGAGGCATTTGGCCTCCTAACCTCTATGTAGATGCAGGTAGTTTTCCAGAAAATAAATGGACTGCTAAATTTCCCTGAAATGAAGTGTCTGTTTTCTGAGACTCTCACTGAAATGAATGGGAACCAAATTGTTTTATAAAGCTGTCTTTAAAGACTTGTAAGAGCTAGTGATAGAGGCTTGACCTGGGCCTGAAGGGTAGCAGGGAGCACTTAAAAATGTGGAAAATCCTTTTCACTTGACATAGCAACTCTTTCAGTGAATGAGTCTTCCTCTCAAATACATGTGCCACTGACAAAATTAGGCCATGCCACTGAATTACAGAATCTTTGGTGCAACTAGGCAGTCTTAGCCTTTATATTTCATCTTTCATTGAGATTGCCTATTACATTCTCATTCTGTGTTGACTATATTTTAACTTGTGATTGATTCAAAGTAGTTCTGCCTGGGAATCAGTCACTCAGTGTGCTGGGCTTATATCAAGGATGCTGGAATACTCCACTCACAATGCAAAATTCAAAGGCTTTATTAATATTTTGCAGTATTTTTGCATATGTCTCTTTATGCATATAACTAGACTCCTATTTAGCATATGTATCAGTACATGCAATGCAAAGGATATAAACTTAGTTACAGAAATACAGTTGTATCTAGTGCCTTCCAAATATAGCTAAATATTCTTTATCTCCTTTAAAGATAACACTTGTGAAAGCTGCCACTGTATATGACAACTTCTGGATCTAATGTGTATTACTGGTAAAGCTAATTCTACTGAAATTGACATACTTTTACTCAGTTTAATTTCCTTTTTAAAGAAGAAAGAGTAAGATTGTAAGAACGTGATGTTTATTTATTCATTTGAAAGTCACCACTTGCCCACTTTACTGTTTTTTTCCTATAGGGAAATATTTAACCGTTCAAATAGAAACAGCAAGAAAATATTTGTGCTTTGTTGCAATGAAACATTTCTGAAGACCCCAAACAATCCATTCTTCTTCTTCTTCTACTTCAGGGAGACCTTATTTTCTACAGCTACCCAAAAAGAGGTTGTAGCAAGGTGAGTGTTGGTCTCTTTTCTCAAGTGACAAACGATAGGACAAGATGAAATGGCCTTAAATTGAGCCAGGGGACGTTTAGATAGGATATTAGGAAAAATTTCTTCACTGAAAAATGAAGCATTTTCAAGCATTAAAACAGGCTGCTCAGGGAAGTTGTTGAGTCACCATCCCTGGTCTTTTCCAACCTAAATGATTCTATGATTCTTGGTCACCAGGTAGAGCTCTTCTTCCTGGGAAATTTTAAATTTTTCAGATGTTCTTCCAACCTGGAATGAAGCCAATCTGTGCAGCTCCAGTTACAATAGCAGCTTTTCTCTCTCTACTTTTTCTCTTGCATAACCATCTGGCTTTCAAACTCTTCATTCTAGGTAGTATTATTTACCTTTCTTTACAATTCCTGTTTCAGTAAGCACAGTTAAAATTTCATCCCTTTACTCTCAGGGTTTCTGGAGCTTGAAGACCAAGATAATACTGCAAGGCGTTTCTTGGCCTGATCTAATCTGCTGAAAATGCTTCGCAGAGGCAAAGCCAGTGGACTCAATTGACCATGAGATTTGACTTCTGTGGGCTAAACCTAATGATTTTGTCTAACTGCCTTCTGAACCCAGCCAGTGTTCCACATCTGACTGCATCCTGTTCTTTTGCTGCAAGAGGTGGTTTGAATTTCTCTATCTAGCTGACAGTTTTTTAGCATTCAAATCATATTCTGATCTCAGAGACTATTTAGAGAAGTTTGAAAGGAAACAGCTTTCTAGCTTTGGGGAATGTGCTTCTTAGCTTTGTGCTTTAGACTTTTCTTTTTGTTATTTCTTATTTTCCTTATAATAATACTATCAATATCAAGTTAAAGGGAATTCCCTGGCTGAACTTGTCTTTTCACAGTCTTATCTGTCTAAACATTCATCTGCCCAGAGCTTAGATCCTGCCTTAAAGTTTTATAGCAGTTGTTTTTATCAGATGCTTTAGAGATTTTTTTGTGAACATTCTTCCTTTTCTCTGTTAAAGAAGACTGATTTTCATGTAAATGCCATAACACTTCTAACATCCCAGAGTCCCTTTGTAGCTGCAGAGTTAGCCTGGGATCCAGGGCTAAAACAAAAGGTGTTAAAAGGAAGAAAGGACTCTTCAATGCAGAGGTAGAGCAGCTGAGTTGCTCCACCACGGGTTTAATGTCAAGGCAACCCAGATACCTTCCAGAGTTCGTCCCTTGAAGCACTACAGACATCAGTAACATTATGATGCTTATAGCATTCTCTTATGAGATGTCTGGTATAGACACTATAGTAGTTTAGGTGCCCTGTGAATTCCTTCGGTTCTGGATTGATCTTTTTTGGATTTGTATAACAGGAAACAAAAAAAAGTCTTCTCTGTGATCAAAATGGTTGAACATTTGTCTGTCTTACACAGAGGACACACTTTTTAACTGTTTGAAAGCCAATAACCACATAACAAAGCCATTTGTCTAAGCATGTGCCATTGTGCCGGGACTGTCCAGACCTTCGCAATCTTGGATAAGTAAGGCACAGTTTTACTCAGTGTAAACTATTCAAGTGCTTTATCTATTGATACATGATAATTTGTTGCTAGCCACAATCTCTGACACTAAATGTCTATTGGGTGTATATAACCCTGATTGCAAGCCACTCTTTTGAACCTGTGCTTTACCACCTCAATATCAAACAAACTTGTGCTTTTCTGTTGTACCATCTATCCCTCATAGTGTAAGACTCTACAAAAGAAACATAACTAAGGCATCTCTCATTGAATTTTAGGGCAATATTGTGATAAATCACACCCTGAGTATTCTGCTATGCACTTCTAAGCAGCACATGGAAGAAGTGACAGAATTAAGTTCATGCCTACTGCCCCTGTCACAGTTTGGCTGATAAAACAAAAGCTTTTTCCATCACTACACTTAAGTTTTGCTGGTGATATTAGTCACCACAGGAGAGAAACACAAAAATTTGCTGGAGTATTACTGACTGGTTCATAGTGTCTAAACACTCTCTGCTATATCCAACCAGAATACAACAGGAGATAGACCTTTTATAAATATATTATTTAAGGCAGAGTCACTACTGAAAAGGTGTTCACAATGACCGCAAATAAATCCATTTTCTTATCGTACGGCAAATAACTAAAGAAAATTGTAATTTGACCAACTTGACCCTGTATCACACAACTTCTTCGCTGGTATAAGTTGATTTAGCTCTTTTTTTCTTCAGTAGAGCTATACTAAATCATGTTTTTTGAGAATCTGGCCACATCTCTTTATTGTGCTAAGGTTATCTATGTTGTCAAACGTCATCTACTACAAAGACCATTTAGTGTGTATGGAAGTCAGTTCAGGGACAACTTGTCAGATCATATTATTCCTGTCTGTTGTGGTAAAATACAATCAGAAATGCAGAAAACATCTTTCTTTCAGAAAGGTGAAAGAGAAATACAAAAGAGCAGACACATACTAATACATCTAGAAGATGTCATCTTTCCTAAAATGCATGTTTTCCTGGAATGCAATTTTAAGAAGAGTGATACATCCTTAGATATTCTAGAGATAACTGACATTTTCTTGATTTTGTTTCCCTATCCCCACAAAATTTTAATAGAAAAAAATATTTAAAACATTTTATTAAAAATTCTACATAAGAAACAGTCCTGGTAAAATTTTACTAATACAGAAATTGTGAGTATTTTCAGCTTTATTCCTTAACCTACAGCTTACATTTCTATGTTTTAACTATGTACAGTAATAATAAACAATTGCTATAGCTAACCAGCTAAATGAAAATTTGGAATATTGCAGTCATGTGCACAAGTAGTCTGTTCTAGTACAGGGATTTTTGATAGAACATATTTACAGTTCAATTTTGGATGAAATAAAGTCAAGCAGTACAAATTAGCTTCATGAACAATTTTGCAAGCGGACACAAATGGCAAAAATATCAATTATGAGTACAATGCAAAGGGGGCAGGAAAACTGACCTCCTGCTTTTTCTGCCTCTAGGTAACATTTTCAAGGAGATACAATGGTAAGTGGAATTGGGTCGTCTGAAGTAAAGATACACTTGAGTACAAAACCCATCATATCAGGTATACCAATCCTCCATTTTTCATTTCTTCAACTCTATTGTATCAATTTCTGGCCTTGCTTGAGTCTTTCCTGCCCAAGGGGGCAGAGACTTTCAGAGATTTGTGGATTCATCTTCCCACTCAAGGTATCAAAGAAGTTGGTATTTTCAACAGAAAAAGCAGCGTGAATACACACAGTGTGGAGTGGTTCCAGCAGAACTATGTCAACAACACATGTAACGGGGAGTTGTGTACATTCCCTCAAAACTTTGTGAGAAACAGTGGGGCTTAAGCTTGAGTGCTGCTTTGTGTCTCTCAGCTAGAGGGTTCCTTTGTCCTCTGTTATTGCTGCAGTCAACATTCAATTACTACTAGAAACTTCGAGGCTATCAGATAACCCTCATGTCAGGACCCAGTGCCACAGTTTATACAGTTCAACAGAGATTACTTCAGTTTACTGTGAGAAATCAGGCCCTTTCGATTTATTACTTTTCAGTATGTGAGAAATATCTTTCTTTTTTTCCTCCTTTGCAGCTAAAGAGGAAATGGCCTCAAGTTGCACGAGGGGAGGTTTAGATTGGATATTAGAAAAAAATTCTTCATGGAAAGGGTTGTCAGGCATTGGAACAGGCTGCCCAGGGAAGTGGTGGAGTCACCAGCCCTGGAGGTGTCTAAAAGGTGTTTAGACAAAGTTTTTAGGGACATGGTTTAGTGCTAGAGTTAGGATAGGTTATGGTTGGACTTGATGATCCTGAGGGTCTCTTCCAACCAAAATGATTCTGTGATTCTAAAAGACATTTTTTCTTGGTTCACAAAGAGAAACAACTTATCTTGGGAAGGCTATAATATTTCCTGCCTTCCCCTGGCCATCCCAGCCACTCTGATGGATCCTCTGTTTCTCACTGTTTGGATGGTTCAGCTGCCTATGCAACCCTACAAACTGAAGAAAGTTAAAATCATTCTGTACGATTATTAAAATAATCTTACATAGACAGCAATGTTCCTACAGTGTCAGAGCTCCTAAAGAAATCTGGAGCTCTTCCCAGCAGTGCCAGGGTTCAGAGTCTGAAGTCACATCTTTAGCAGGACTGAAGGGAAGCCATGAAAAGCCTCTCAGCTACAAAGCAGCAGATTTGGTGTTCAAAGATAGAAGCACGCTAGTCCCAAGGTTTGTTAGCAAGTGAGGACCTGATATTTTCCATCCTTCTGCCTGAGGGGAAGACATAGTCATCTGGCACATGTTTACAGGGCATGAAATAACAACTTGGCTGTAACACTCCAGGTCAGATCCCTTCGGCTGATCAGCTTTGAAGAGGTGGCAGGGGAAGCACAGGAGCACTGTGCATGTATATATATGTGTGCATTATCTTCTCCCATGCTCAGGATTTGATATAACTGTATTAGCACCTGCTGAATGGAAAACTGAATTCTTCCTGCCGCCTGAATGACAGAGCTGCCAAAATGGTGATGAAAATTTCTTTCAAGGCTGATAAAGTAATCTCTCAGTGCTGGTCACCACTGAGTCTTCGGGAAACTTTCAAATGCAATTTTCCCTGTGTAGGGTTGTACTTGTTTTGATTTTCAATGAATTGCATCAGTGTGAAACCACCCAAAGAGGACACATAAGGAAAGAAAAAGACTTAACTGGTGTGTTTCTGATCGACTGTGTAGTTCAATATTGTGCTGTGAGCTGCATTAACAGTTAAGCTCATCCCTTTCACAGGGACAGGGACAACTCTGAGGAGAAAGCAACTTTTGCTAAGCTATATACAGCACAACAAAATGACTATGACTCTTTGGGATTGGGTCTTTGGCACAGGTGAGACAAAGTAAACCACAGGCCATAGTGAATGTGCATCATGGTATTTATTTAGGAATAAGTGAGATTAGAGTTTTTACCTTGCTTGATTATCTCACACACACTCACACGCTCGCTTTCCCACAGCACTGCATTCACCACGGCTCAACTTGCCTGGAAAGAGGTGGCATTACCAGCCAAGGTCACTGACTGTCTCCCAGCATTTAGCTTCCTGATCTTCCTGATCTTTCCCACATCCCACATCTTTCCTCCAGCAGAATCTTCACCTTCTTATTTCTGGCTCAGTTTCCTGTCTGTGAAACTTCTTTTTGGGAACACTTTTTTGAACAGCGTTCTTTTTCCAATCCCCCAAGTCCCCTGTTTTCCCAGCCTAAATATTCTACATGCAGAGCAGTAGACTACAATGCATGAGTGCCAAAAAGTTTCATTTTGGTCGTTCACCCCCTCACGTGTGTACACCCAATTGTCTGCTGCCTGTTGCCAGTCACTGTTCAAACTATTTTTTTTTTCCTATAACAGTTTCAGTTGGTAAAAATCAAACCCTCCCCCAGAGTCAGCAGGGCTGTACTGATTTCTGCCAGTTCAGAATCTGGCCCTGAGACACCTTGCCTGTGTTCCACAGGTAGAAAAAGGGGCATGGAACATTTTCAGGAATGTTTGTTCAGCAGCAACCAATCCTAGAGGTGGAAAAGTCCTTTTCTCACTTGCTTGAATATTTGTGTTGCTGTTTTACCACAGAAACATTATTTTTCTCATTAAAATCTTGCGTAGAATATTGTTTGAGCATCATGTAAAGCCTTCATATAAAGAAGATTTACTGCTTTTCCTCTTCATTTTACTTGTTTAGTTCAAGTCCTGTGTGATTACTTTAATGCAGAGGTTTGCTGCTGAGGGCAATTTGGAATGTAATGCTTGCTACTCTCCCAGCAATGAGGCTTCCTCCATGAATCCCCAGCTGGAACCCGCTTGTGTGCCCTGCGCCATTTCATATTGATGCAAAAAGCAGCATTAAAGGGAGAGCACAGGCTGAAAGAGAGGGACATTTTGCAAACTTCCCGAGTAGCCTTGTCAAGAATATGAAAAGATATTACCTCCTTCCCTTCTGTATTACCTTCCAATGCATGTGTTCAGCTTCCGATATCTCCCTGCCTCTCCCCCCCTCCCCCCCCCTTTTTTTTTCCTTGTGGTGAATTAAACCACTAAAATACAATGGCAGAAAGTTTTGGAGTTTCATGCTTGCATTTCTGGTCTCGAATTTTACAAGCTTTGTTCATTTGACTCTGCCCCACATTTCGTCCTCAGACAGTTTAACAGAGTTGATAGAAAGAATTATGATGAGTATCACAGGTCCCTTGCCTTGTACGGCATGTCAGTAGTCAAAAGAATCCTTGAAAAAATAATTTTAGAAAATTATGAGATAATAGTGGTTAAAAGACAACTCTGTATGTGTGCAGACAGACCTGAACCCCAGTACTGATGTTCTGGGCTAAATGCATGCCCCTTGGTCCAAGAGATTTATAACCACATTAGCTCTGTTTGTGCCTGATATAGCTGCCTTTTAATACATTGCCTGACTTGGCAATCTGTAGCTGAGAGCAGCCTCAGCTGAGCAGCGTAGGCTAATCTCTGAGTGACCCTGTGTGTTAATAGTCTAAGAAAATCAAAGATTTGTCCATTTTCCAATGGTGTAAGCCAAGGTTTTGAGTTTCTCTATGGGTCATGGAATTTCTTTCTCCCCTTTCAGGAAAGCTTTGTCCCTGAGGCAGCACTCAGGATAACAGAGGCACAGAAGGAATTTGATAGGTTGGGGCAACAGTTGGCACGCTGGGCACCAGCCAAGCTGTGGATTTCCCTTTGCAGAGATATACAGGTAAGAAGAAAGCGGAGTTTATTAGGAAACCCTTTCATCCTTCTCCTGTGCAACAGAAAGCTGAAATGTACTGGGGCAGGGAAGAGGTGTCAGCTTCTGTTTGGATGGTAGATTAAAGAAAGACATGACCTAGGAGCTTTAGCTGAAATTATATGGCAAGTAAGGGAAGTTGGGCTGCTGTGTTTGCTTGTAGTTTGAGCCTTCCTTGGTTATCTGAACCACTGTAGACAGCAAGAGCCAGACTTGTGTATCTAGAGGTGGCCTAATTTCACATTTCTGTGGGCAACACATGTGTATTAGTTGGTGCTTCTACTATGTCACCTGAAACGGGGAGCAGCTCTGCAGAAACCCCATCCCCATGGCTGCAGGACTTCCTCGGAAGTTGCTTTGCTCTCTGCTAAATAAAACAACATCTGGATTGAGCAGCTGGGTAATACTGAGTAACTGCCTCTGCACAACCACGGTGAAGTGCAAGAAACACAGCTCTTTGTCTCCCTCCGATGGCTAATTACCGTCAGAGCTTGCAGCTGGGGTAACATCCGTACTCCCTTTCCACCATGAGCAAACCTCCCAGTGACTGCTCTTTTTAGCCTCTGAATCATCTGCCTAAACGTTTATATCCAGAGGTTTGGAGTTGTGACTTTGGAACCAATCTGGAAAAATCCGGATTTTGTATGTGCTAATGCTTTAGGACAGGGCATTTAGTTGCCTGAGTTGAGACATGGAGTAGAACAAGTGGGCTCCAGCCCCCCTCTCTGAACCATTGTCATATCACATAAGGTCTTTCCCCCTTCATAAACTCATCGAGAAAACCCAAGCTGGTAAATACAGCTGGGACATACGAATTTATACATCTCTTCTTCGATGAAAGAAAGCATGAGGGATTTGCAATGTTCAGTAGCAGCAAGGAGCTGGCTTTTAGCTCTCATCACAGATCACAGAGATACCCAACACTGCAGCTCTCCTCTGTGTCCTGCTGTGACACCAGGGCCATCCTGCAGCACGCTGGCCTGTCACTGCTGATGCTTGCAGCACGCTTGAGCTTTAGGAGGGTTTGGTCCTCCACTGCCTGACCTTTGCGTGTGTGTGATCTGAGATGATCACAGCCTGCAGAAATACAGCCACAGGCAGAAACAGAGGTTTGCTGCAGGCCTGGCTGTTCTGAACTAGAGATGGGCAGGTCGTGAATCAATGCAGATGGAGAGGCACTGTGAGAGCAACAGGGCATTGGGGGAAAAAGGAGGCTGGTCTCCGGCTGAGTTTCTGACTTATGTCAGCAGGCACCACTAAGCCTGAAGTACTGGCCACACAGACAGGAAAACAATTATTATCCAAAAGACACATCTGAAAGATACCTTCAGGCCAAAAAAAAAAAAAAAAGGTTGAAAGAAGGTTTGTCTAGAGATGGCCTGCAGTTTCTGTAGCCACCATCTCCCTGTCCTGCCTTTCTCTCTGGAACCCAAGTGGCTGCCTGGATGGGGAAGAGGAGAGGAGAAGGGGATCAGCTACATTCCAAGGCCACAGCTCAGCTTGACTTCATGCCCTTAAATTCACAGACAGTCCCTGTACCAGCTCTGCTGCTGCATTCTCTCTGTTGAAACAAACAGGAGCAGATGTCACCATTAACGTGTTCCAGCCAGGAAGTCAAGGCAATAACATGCAAGGTGTCAGCAGGGCCGAGAGGAAAACCCAGTGCTGGTGCAGTATAAAGCCAGCACTGACCCACCCCCCCATGCTAGCTCTGACCCAACGACTCCTCTGCCCAAGGGTCTTGTTCCCATCGTCGGTGACTAAAAGCACCTTTGAGGTTGGAATCGCATTGGAGGCTGAAGGCTGCAAAGTTTTGTGATGCAGAAGAAAGAAGTGATGAATGTGCAATGGATCCTTCAGCTGTGTGGTTTGTGGCTGTTATTGGGGTGAAAAAAAAAAAGATAAGTTCAAGGCAAGGCAATAAAGTACGTCCTTTTTGTCCTTTTCTACACTTCCATGGCAAAAACCATTATACTACAGCTGTCAAGACAATGAAGCTTCTCCCCTAAAATCACTGGCAACCCTAGTCATTCCTGTGTAATTATAAATCTGTGCTTAAATTGCAAGGAATACCCATTAGTTTGTTTGTTAAAGAAACACATACACATGTATACATATACAAGGTGTGTCAGTAAAAGCCAGCTGTTTAGGAATTATGATGGTTTCTCCAAGGATGACCTATATTCATTGCACAGTACATGTAACAGGGCAACACAGTTAGAGAGCTGTACAAGATAAGCATGCAAAAAACTACACCAGAGCTGGCCCGGGTGTCTCTATCCAGGGGTGATATTAGAAACTTGCATTCTCTTTAACTGTTACAGGCACTGTAGGTGCAATACAGAATAACTGGGAGCAGAAAATTCATGTAGCAGCAAAGGTCAGCTCTTCCAAAGCTGCCTGATAGTTTGATGGCCATTTGGGGGACAAATTGTGAATATAGTCAAACTGAAAGTTATGACCAGGAAAAAACCCGGGAATCTTTCCTCACTAAAACTCATCCTTCAATGAGATGATCTTAAGAAATCTGAACTATGGTTATTTTCTTCCATTTCTTTTAAAAGCAAGCTCCTAGACAGGAGATTGCTTTTTTAATTTATCTCTTGGTAATAGGCCTGTTGAGCCCAGACACAGATCACACTCAGAGAAAGTCAGATAGTAAATTCTCTCCCAGAGCACATTAGCAAACAAATAAACAAGTAATCCATGAACTGACCCATACCTTTACTCCAGCCTGAGTTGCAAATTACTCTTTGCTTGTCTCTCCATTGCCAAAATTAAAACACTTTTGAGTACCCCATGTGCACAGCTGGCAAAGCAGCCGAAAGCTACAGGTAGGGAATATTTGAAGATACCAGTCCCAAAGTTGCTTCTTCCTCTATTCCAATCTTCTAATCTCCTGGCTAAATCCTAATTAAATGGTGTGTCCAAAGGGAGATGAATAGGAAAAATTACGGGGACAGAATTAAAAGCTTAGCCTACGCTTGCTGTTGCAGCGATAATTTGTACTTCTGGGGCAACATTTATCTGCAGTGGGACAAGCATGTTGCGCACCACAAACTGATGCCAAGAAAATTTTTATCGACCCCCTTCAGGACAACTTAACTTTGCAAAGATCTGTTCTTACAGCAAACATTTATTTTTACTCTACCACTGGCAAATGACACTAAAGAGTTATTGTGGTTGATTGATTGATTTATCTTGTGCTTTTGTTAGCCAGATTTGTTTATTCCTAGCAGCCTGTTTCAAGCAAAGACTACTTTAAAGGATTTAAATTAGCAACACGAATATGATATTCATCTATTTATATGGACAGCATCACCATGACCACCAACTTCTAACCTATCATTACAGAGTTAGAAGTTAATACTGATAACTGGCTGTCACAAGTTGAGTTCTCAGTGGTTTCTATTTTATTGGTAAAGGTATTGTTATTTCTTACCCTCTGAAAGGAAGCAAAACCATCAACACTGTTTTTCTTTGTCAGTGAGCACCAGAACAGTTAATGCGTCCTAGATGTTTTTTATTGAGTTACTCTGAGATGCAGCAAACCTTATTTCAGCCACAAAGATCTCTCAACCAATCCTTGTGATCAAAAATCTCTGTTTCCATCCACCAGTTTGGAATTACAGTACTGCATTGTTCCAGGGTTGTTAAATCACTGGTCAGTTCTTGACACACTCAAAATAAGATATAGAAAAGTTATTATAGCCCAAGCTCAGAGTGCCCAGCACTGTGGTTCTTACTGTAGACTTATGACTTCCACTGGAGGTATCTATCTCTGTCCCCACTGCTGGCTAAGATGACAAACATCTTACGGCAATGATCTGTCTCCGAAGAGAAGTGATAGAGATTTTATTCTCATTGGAAGATTCTAACATGTTATATGAAAACCACTTCAATGCAACATGCTGCCTCTAACTTCAGAACTGCAAGAGCTTCAAAAACTGAAATACGATGTGAAAACGGGGTCAAAACATTGTATTTGAGGCATTTAAAGGAGAATGATCTGATCTTTCATTCTGTTTGGTTTCTTATTTATTTATTTATTTATTTATACAAAAATATAAACCAAATGTGAATGAAAAGTCTGACCCATGTCAAAAAGGAATATATCCTACCTGTAGGATTTTCCATCATGATTTAAGTACCAAGACTTTCTCTACATTTTGGCTTTGTAAGCTCAAAATTTAAGATTCACCCTAAATTAATTAAAAAATAAAACAAACAAAACCCCCCACAACAACAAAGAAACCAAAACAAACCACAGCAAAAACTACAACCATTTATTTCACAACAATATTCACCAGAGCTGAAATGGGTGGCTGCTACAGGAATATATATATTTTTTTCCCTTTTAACCAGACTTCAAGACAGAGTAACCTTTTAGATTTTCTATTTTCCGCATATCCATGCTAGTTTTCCTACGAGCCCAGCAGCAAGGAAAATGAATATATTCTTTTACATAGTTAACCATCTCTATGTAGTAGAGAGAATGGCAATTGTCCAGAGGACAGTGCTGTATAACATTTATTTTAAAATAAGTAATTAATCTCTTCCTTCGCAAGATTAAAACATTTCTCAGTCCTACATAAATTAACACTTTCATCCATGGCATGCACAACAGAAAAAGGCATTTCAGCTCAATATTGAGCTGGAAGTCCTGCTTGGGTCGTTATGACATTGATGATTATTATATTTGCCTAGAGAAGCAACTGTTTGTCGAGATCCAGGTTTTAGACTGACAGTTAGGGGATATTTTCAGACAGGCAGGAGAAGCCAGGCTAAAGAAACAGGAAGTCAAGACTCTCTTTAAGCAACAACTTACTCTTATTAACGCTGAGACCATTCCAGATGGAGGGTTGTTGCATGATGCTCTGCACACACAAAGACACGGTTGCAGCTATTATCTTGTCCCAAAGTGACTGGAACAGAAAAGCACCATTTTCTGTTTGTGGCAGCACTTTTCAAGAACAGCATCAGTGCAGCACCACAGATCATAAAGCACTTCGCAAACACTAAATCACAAACCAGGCAAGTGCAGACAGTGTTTTATCCCAGCTTTCTCAGAGTGCAAATTACGGACCCAGCGAGCCCACGTGTCTGTAACTCCATACTACAGCTCATTAAAGCAATTCGCGGTGAAGTTAGACTTATTGCTTCTGAATGACAGGACCCCAGCAGAAGAACTGGGGAAGGTCTTTTTTAGCCATTAACAAGAGAGGCCCAATGATTGGTGATGAATTGCTCTGAGGCCAAGGAGCAGCGACACATTGGTCTGTGGCTGCGGCAGGCTGCCCCACTGGGCTCTTGTAATTCTCCCTGCGTAGGATCAAGAGTGTCCCGGAGGACACAGCTATTGTTGCAGGGCAAGTAGTCAGTTTTCAAAACTGTTTGAAATCAAAATGACTGCATCTCAGGACGCTGACAGAAACGTGATCTTCCAGACAGTTAGAGAAGACAGAGCTATGTGGATACGGACAGACCTAGGAGGAACATAGGACTCTGGAGGTAGCTGTCTTGAGACAGGTAAGAGGATGAGATAAGGATGGCCTAGGAAAGTGCGGTCAAGTCCAAGGTCATGAGATGCCACGTGGCTGAGCTAGGAACAGGATGCAAGTCTGAGTTAGAATTCAGTGCTTTATCCCTGGACCACACATTTAGGCCAGAAGGAGGGCTATGTCTAGCTCAAATGTCTAAATCCCTTTCAAAATGCAGAAAATGCCTAAATTACATCTCTTTCCCATAAACAACACCTTCTAATTTAAAATAGGTAATCGGGTGTTTACAGTCTGATTTCCTAAACACTAGGCTAACGTTCAGAGCAAAACTGAAACAATGTGTGGGGACACACTTTGACTAGGATCAGTTCTTGACTATTTAATTTTGTCTGAAAGCTGATTTCTGAATTCAAACTATTGCCCCAACCATATGATCAGTATTTGACGCCTGAAAACCATACAGTATGTAAAAGCCATCACACTTCAGAACTTAAAAGGAAACTCAGGAAGTCTGTGTGGTGAGTATCTGGTCTGCTGAGGAGCTCTATATATCATATCTCTTTTTGCTTTAGTTTTTCTTCTGAAAAGAAAAGGCATTTTGTTACTGGTCTTTTTAAAGAGCTCAAGAAATGAAAATTATTATTAATACATAAAAATACCCCTATCTTTGGGGAAAGAAAAAAAGGAGTTGTGCCTGTAGGTATTGTTGCAACTAGCAATTTACATCTCATTATCTTCTAGAATATTAACTTTCATCATACTGCATATTCTCCTTACATTGTTTCCTTTCATACTTATGTTGACTGTAACACAAAGTCACAGGAAAACCTCTCTCTTGTTTGGTTCAAGTAAATTACACAGTAGTTCAGGGATTTTGATAAATTGATACTTCACCCCCATCATCTTTGGACATGAAGAGGATGCAAGAAAGAAATATGAGATTTTTGTCCTTAATGTATTGCTCTGCAAATAAGAAAAAAAATAGGTAATTACTTTGTTTCCATTATGTGCGATCCTGGTAAGGCAAACCATAAATGAGGGGTGCTACTGGGGTTTGGGCTCACAAGGGTCATAGATACTACTTCTGAAAGGGTCAGTTCTCCTTCACATGAAACATGACAGTGATTGGAGTGAAACGTGACAGTTTTGAGGAAACGGACCCAGGTTCTCATTTCGAGCTCCATGGGTAGTTTTATAGAGGCACCGTCACCCATGGCACACGCATTGCGTTTCAGTATTTCTGGGCTATTTTCCTGTCACGGGCATGGCCTCCACCAGTTACGGACCATGCTGTAACCTGGAGCAGCAGGACAGGAGCTGACAGCCCTGTCCCCCTCCCCGAAAGAAACATTTTGAGCCCATGACCACCAGCAAAAAACTCTGACGTCCTTTTCAAACCGATCAGCCTTGTACCTTTGCGGGAAACTGCCAAATCGGATCTACCTCTTAGGGCTCTGTGTGGCAGTTGCACACCCCCCATGAAGTCTGGAGCTTTAATAGAGCAGTTGACGGCTCTTTAGCACCTTTAGTGCCCCTGAGCCGCTCCTCACGTCCCCCGCCCCGGGCACTGTGACTGCCCGGCGACAGCTCCCCGGCTGGGGGAGCGGGAGGGGCGGGAGCGCCGCCGAACAGACAGGGTGCTCAGCCAACCAGGTGCCCGGGCACACAGAAGCTTCTGGGCCGCGCTCGCGATGGCCACAGCCGCCCGGGCTATAAAACGGGGCCCTTGGCAAAGAGCCATTTCCCAGTGGCTGTCTCGGAGCAGCGGGTCTGAGAAGCTGCCACCCCATGAAGAAGGGACGCTGTTTAAGGAGAGTTTCCGTGACTGAGAGTGCTCATCTTCTCCTTGGTGAGTATTTTCTTCTGGATATATCCTCAAGTGAGAGCGGCCTCCTCTTGTGAGTGAGTGCGTGCGGGCTGTGGATCTTCGTCCTTTTGCGGCTGTGTGGTAATAACATCCCCAACTGGTCTGTTGAACCTGCGGTTTATTAAGTGTTGCTGGAGTGCTGACTGATTTTTTTTATTACCCCTGTGCTGCTTCTATTGGTTTTTGTTGTTTGGTTTTTGTCTGTTGTTTGGTTACAGTTCTGAATTAAAGTTGGTATAAGCTTATTGTTTGTTTGGAGTTGTTCTGGCCTCTGTGACAGGGTGAGTCCAGCAAGTGGACTCATGGCTGGAGGTGCTAAGGATGGACTCGCGGAATTAAACTTTAGCTTCAGTCATTATTTGAGTTTCATAAAAGGAAAAGGCTGTTAAAATCCCCCTTTCCTCGTTTTAAGGATTAGATTCACCTGTTGCAAATTGGAGCAGCTCAGCTGGTTCAGAATAAGTTTAGCAGTTTAGCAGATTGTCCTTATGCTTCGTTGAAAGTTGTTTGGGCTTTGGTTTTTTTGTTGTGCTTGTTTGGTTTTAATCAACCTGTCCCACCTTTCCTGTCTCTTTCTTTTTTTTTTTTTTTTGTAAGTTTCCAAGTCTTTCATTCAGCTTGATGCAGCAAGATTATTTACAATGCTGTAAGCATCACAATTAGCATGATACTAATGTAGGAAGAGACTTTTGATATTAGTAATGCTTTTAGTCGCCTGAGGTCTGTTTTCCCAATCCTTTTTCACCTTTTCGTTTTTACAAAGGTGTGTGTAACTATGTACACACACAGAGGTGTGGAAGATGGCTATCTGTATAATTAACAACTACAAATTGGCTCTTTTCCCTGTTACATTGTATCAGAATCCTTTAAAAAATTATTTAATAGATGTGGATAAAGCGAGGAATATTTTTCCACAAAATATGTGTAGTCTCTGCACATACTTTTACAGATGCAGTATGTCAGAGGTGCACAGCCAGTCCTTTATTGAGGCAGATTAATTTGATACCAAGAATGGTGTGTCTTGTAAATGACAGTAATGCTTTCAGGACATGCTAAAAAAGTCTTGACGTGCATTAATGAGGTAACCAGAGCCCTTCATCTGCCTCTGATAGAAAGGCAGTCATTATCACAGCTGGATGAACTAAAGCATGGACTGAATTGTCACTGTCATGCCCAGAGACAGTGGAAAGGCTGGGACTGCAACCCCCACCACATGCTGATTTATCCAATCTGTGTGTTACCTGCTGCATCAATCAATAGCCCTGTCTACCACACTTTCAACTTTCTCCTTTCAGACCCCTAAATATTTTCTAGCAGAACAGTGATTCCAGCAGTGCAGAGTTAACCTTTATGATTTTCTTGGTTAGTTTTTGTTGGTTCCGTTAATGATGCAAAACAAACTTAGAAGCAATAAACAAAATGAAGGATCTCTCTGCCAGCTAGGTGGCATATATCTTCCTGATCCAGAGCAGGCCTTAGAGGGGAAAAAATTGTTTTTGAAATTGACCGTGGTAGTAAAATTGTTTGTTTTTGAAATTGACCATCGTAGTAAAATTGTTTGTTTTTGAAATTGACCATGGTAGTAAAATTGTTTGTTTTTGAAATTGACCATGGTAGTACACTTCAGATATCTCCTATGTTTAGTTGCACTTTGCAGTAATATCACTGCTGGGATAGCTCATTCCTTCTCTCCCGACAGGAATGGAAGGTACTGCCTTCATGGCCTCTGTGATAAATGACTGTGTACAAATTCCCAGATTCTATTCAGAACAGTATTTTCAGATGTAAGGTTTCCTGTTAAAAAGCTAGGCAGTTCATTTTGTCTCCTCTGCTTCAACTACAACAGAAGAAAAAAATTCGTTTCTCTGAAGAAATTTAATTTAAAACAAGAAAAAAAGCAATTCTCCTTACAAAAATTGGCGTTTTATTAAACCTCAATGTTAAGACGAAAGTAAGTTAATTCAGGAACGATGATTTCTTTCTATTTTTTTTTTGCATTGGTTACATGCAGATTGAAGACATTTCTCAGCATGTAGCAATGGGGAAAGCACTAAGGACATCACAGGGGCTTTGGGAAAAAAGTCCACACCTGGGAAAGAGCACAGACACCACTGAACCAATCTGCTGTGCGTTTTCAGTTGTGCAAACATCCCAGCTTCTCAATGAGGTCTTGAAATGACATAAACCAGAACAGTTCCACTGAAGTTGATGATGGTATCAAACTGAGCTGTGTCATGGGCTTTGACATTTTACTTGTAAAAACAATGCCTTCAGCCTCTGAGGAAGCACTGCAGTGGTCACTTTTACAGTGTCTTCAATACATATATATATGTAGTCTCATTTCCTCCATTATTTGCATAATTTTGATTTAATTCCCATTACTTTTATCTACAGGGAGTGTTTATTTTCCTACATGTTGTTATTGTTATATTTCTTATTTATGTAGTGTTCTGAGGGCCATTTTCTTTTCTGTAGCACACTGAATGGCTTCAGTTAAGCCAAGTTACAAATATTTACATCAGGTGAGTGTTTATCTCTTGTTGTCTTCTACTCAACATGGAAATGAGAAATGGAAAACAACAAACAGACAATTTTACAGAATGCAAATCTGTGCGTTCCTGATTCTGTACACTCAGGTTGCTGCTGCAGAGCAGAACACATGGATATCTTTCTGCATGCCTTCATGTTTTGTATGGTTTCTGAGTTGAAACTCCTTCCCTCCCCATTTTCCTGATTGTTGTGGGCCACCCAAATGTTTTGATTTGGCCCATTTGCTTCAAAAAGATGTTTTCATTTTTCTTTTTCTAATGGACAAAGCCAGGGTCCTTTGCTTAGGCTTCTGTAAGACAGCCACAGCATAACCTATTTGCTTCCTATGTTAGTCATTCAACAATGATCATAGAGAATAGTACTTCTATTCAGAAAGATATTCTCTGTATATTTGTGCTAGTGGTGGAATGCATTTTTGGATTAACAGTATACAGGATAAAGACTCAGAAGACTTCAATACAATATCTGTTTTCCCAATTGGCAATTCTCAAGTCACTCCATATGATCATCGCTCCTTACTTTGCCTTACTTTACTTTATCTATCATCACATGAGTTTAGTCTCAAAGTTGATTGGTGTGGAAATTGTCTCCTAGTACAACAATGGCACCACACACAGAGAAACTTTTCCTACATTGAAATCTCTTCTCATTTACTAATAAATCAAAAATTCTATTATTCTACTACCAAAACATCCTAGATGTGTTGGATAGGGACAGAGGAAAGGAGGTTTCCAAGTCTTATTGAACAGCCTTATATAGTGAAGTGAGCCTGAGCTGTGATCAAAGTCTGTCTTTAACACTGAGCACAGCTCAGTGTGCTTTCTGTTTGCTTTCTGATTCCAAGTCCTGAATCATCACCATACCTATTCCATGCAACTGTCTAGAAGAGCCAAATTCAGATGGGAGGACGATTTAAAGTAATGAGCTAATCACAGATAATTTTCTTGGTATTTACTGTAATAACATTAATTTTGATGAACCCTCCATTATTAATGTGAATGTCACAAGTGCTTCTATAGCATTTCCTCTTGGATTCCATATTAATTAACTAGGCTGTTAATCTAAAGTGTTACTGCAGAAATATAATAGAACATAACCCAGTGAGGAAAAAATAATATTTCTTAGTCAATGGGAAGGTATGAAATACATACGAAAAACCAAAACACGACCACAACAAACCCCAAAAAGAATCATAAAAAGCCCCCCTGCGATTTGTTAGACAGGGTGAAGTTTCAGCACCCTGGACAGAGTCACTGCCCTGTGCCGATTCCATTCGCCAGTCAGCGGTGGATGATCCACGGCTGCGTCACCATTTGAACTCATCCCCCTTTACATGTAATGGACATAAATTGCATTTATGCCTGCTTTATAGCCCAATTTAGTACTATCATGGAAAAGAGCCTTAGAATAAATGAGAGCAGACCCGCATTTCTTAAGCAGTTTTCAAAACATAGACAAACTTCATTTTTTTTTCTTGAGGAGTTTAGAGCTTAGCAGAGTCTCCAAATAAAGGATGACAAATCAGTCTATGAGAAGCAGTATGTCTCGTTGCTGTAGCATAAGAGCTGGACAGCTAATATGTCCTCTGATTTCTGGCCGGTGCCCCTAATCACCCTCTTTGATTTTTCTATGTTGCACTATATTCTATATATCTATTTTTCTGTATTGCAAGCAAAGACCTGGGAGCATTATATAATTCACTAACTGTGCCAGATCTGTTATATCTTCCCTTTATGAGCCATACCATGCCCTACTAATGTAGATTATCCCACAGAATTTAAATACCAGGAATAAACATTCTTCACCTTTATTTTTTTTAAACCCCGGTTGAACAGGACAGAGATGGATTAGAAGCAGCACTGTGTGTATGAGTTAAAATGTGTGCTAGTTCCTATTACTCCAGTTGAGATACCTTTCTCTCTTAGACTTTGGAGTCACTGTAAACCTCTCAATAGCACCCCTTGCTTGCTTCTCACTTTCACAGCACCAGAAAAGCCTTTTTGGCACTCGCTCAGGACTCTGTGCATGAACACTGACTCTCCATGTCTCAAATCCCTGAGATTTTTCCTTAAAAGTCTATCTAATAAACCCATGTCTTGTCTATGCTTATGTGCCTCCATCTTCTTGTCTTGCCTGTCTTTAAGCTACAGTCTGCTTTTTACTTTCTTTCTCTGGGTGCATAGATGGCTATGGAAGTAAATAGAAACCCAAGTATGCCACTACATAGCTTGCTCTGGTTGCCTGTCCTGGCACATTTTGGCACTCGCAGCCACCTCATCACAGCTGACTCTGGTCAGCATAGATTTTTGCCTTCTGTCCTATAAAGCAAGTCCTATGCACAACTGCTTTTGAAAGAGAAACTTCTGCTTAGTGTACAATTTGAAGTGCTGATTTTAGTGAGCCAGTTAACTTTTTCACAGACAGAAGATTGTCCATGTGTCAGCCTTGTTGTGAAATGTGTTCCATGAGATGTCTGCCTAGAGGGGTTTGGCTCATACTTTGTCTTGAATGATTTGAAGTTGGGTATAAATATATTGCATGGTTATAACTCCAGAAGAGTCAATATAACTTTTTCTGTGCGGTTTCTTATCAGGTTTGGGAAATATCAGCTTTATGCAGTGTTCAAGAAGTGCCCCTTCTTGCACAGAAAAATCTAATTGTGTTTAGTATCTATCATGCACTGACCTCATCACAGTCTTTGTGAAAAAGAGTGATGAATAAGTGAGAGAAAGCTATGAAAGCATAATCAGTCTTATCTGGCTCTCCTAACATGTCAGTGGTGAGGAATTATAAAGACTCCTATCCTCAGTCTCAGCCTCTAAGATCATAGACCTTGTCAGTGAAGCTTGTCACACTCAGGGTTGCTAAACATGTTACAGCATTATGATGATGTAACAGATGGCAAGGAGCAAGACACAAAAGGAATTTGATTATATCCTAAGGAAGCTATTTTAAAATATGGCAAATGCACATCCAAATCTCATTTCACATATTCATCCAGGCCTAACAGCAAAATACTCTGTAACAGCTCAGGAAGAACATTAGTGAAGCTCAGAAAATTAAATGTTGCAAACTGCTTTGTCCACCTCTGATAGAAGGTACCACCTATGTGTAAAATAATAGCTAGAGCTGCCAAGCACATTAATTATTAGCAAAAGGATGTAATGATGATTTTCAACTTCAGTGAGAGAGAGACTGGATTGACTGAGCTGATGTCTTGCTACTTCAGAGGGGATTTTAGTTTAAAGAAAACAACCTTACTAGTCACTGTGGTCTGTCTTCATCACTTCTTATGATCCTTACATAAGTTGTGTATTTCCCACAGAAGCAGAAGACCTACATCAATTTATAACAGCCAAAAATCTGTCCCTTTTGCTAGGTTGCCCCTCACAATGATGTACAGCAGGCTTTGCAGCGTGGCGAACTCTCAGCTTTATTATGAACCTTGTTTTCATGACTGTTGTCTGCATAGAATTTAATTGTTTGAATTATTTTACCCTGTTTCCCTGAAAATAAGTCCTAGCATGATTTTTGAGGATGTTTGAAATAAAAGCCTTACTCCAAAAATAGTCCCTAGTTACAGTTTGTTAAAGTCAATTTAAATAGTGTCCAGGCAGCTATATAAGTGAAAAAAGGCATCTTTTGGAGCAAGAATTAGTATAAGACCCTCTCTTATTTTGGGGGAAAGAGGGTATTTTATGAGACCCTCTTTTTCATCAGATGTTTCACCTTAACACTGAAAGTTTGATTGCAAAAGGTCCCAAATTAGCAGTCGATTTCACCTAAAAGCATACACTTACCACCCTTTAAGATAAAGAAATAGCAATTTAAGCCTTGCTTGTGAATGCTTTTGATTTTCAAACAGTGCTGCTTCCAGTGAGGTCTGTTGGGCTAACTGAAAAAACTCAGTCAAAGAGAGCAATTAGCCAAAAGGTTTCAAGTGTGTCAGTACTCTCAGTGCTGTCATGAAAAACCTTGAATTATCCAAAGACAGCAACCAGCCACTCCAATGGCAGCCCTTTGCCTCCATGCCTGACAGTCTCAAATGCACCAACCAATCCTTACAGGGGGGGCAAATAAGGTCCCTGTGGAGAAGCTCTCCAATAGAGTCAATGCCTTAGCTGGGTAGCTGAGAGTCACCACCCAAAATAAGAAGGAAAGTGCATCCATTACTCTCCGTGCTTTCAGCTTTCTCACTTTGCTGCCTCAGTATCAGCTACCAGAAAATGCCCTTTCTATCAGCTTATTACTGCTCAGACATTGTGTAAGGTGCTGGGGAACAGACTGAACATAGCTGAGAGCTTATTAATGATGGACTTAACCAATTAATAAGCATGCTTTCTGTGCTCTCTGAAAACTAGACCATGCATATTTTGGGCTGCAGTTCCTCTTACTCATACTATATTGCCTCTTTACATTTGCATTGTGGGGTCTCCGTTTCATGGGTGCTTTATAAAATGTTTGCATATACACTAATTAAAAAGGATTTATCAGGTTGAGCTCATGATGACTGAGGGATCCTTTCTCCTTTGGTAAGGTTTGAATATTTGAATAGCTCATTAATGCTTCTGCTTTTTCTCTTTGTAAGAAGAGACTGAAAAATGAGAGAAGGGGATTTGCTGTGTGGCTTTAGATGAAAGGTTGCTTCATTTATTTTTAAAGCTGTCTGAAGGGGTTAAGCCCTACTCTGATTTACATCAAAGGGCAACCTCTGATCCCTCACCAAAATAATTCCTCATTTACATTGGCAGGAAGCATTTATTTGCAGGGTTTCTTGTATGTAAACAATATAAAAATTTGTCTGAGTGCTTTGCCTTTTGAAGGTGTAAAATTGACACAGCTCTTCTGAATCCCTGTGAATCAGGAATTGCTGTAGTTGACTTGGTTGTGATGTAAACTGGACCATCATAGCCTTAAAATTACAGGCAAATACCCTCATGTATGCCACCTGGGGATTTGACCTGAGTCAAAAAAAAATGCCCAGGGGTTGATTTTACTGCCACTATGCACCTGCTCCAAAGTTATGCCATGTTTACATTGCTACAGGTGAGATTATTGCATCTTCAGAACTGAAGAAGAGTAGTGCCCATGCAATATTAATAGTTAAGTTTCAAAGTAATGTAATATATCCAAAACCATACAGATATGTTTTAAAAATACCTCTTATCAGTGCTAATCTTGGGTGCCTGGCTGGGCTACTATCTCATGAAGATTATATCCCAGAGAGATTTTATTGCCCACTATGTCTTCCTTTATTTTTCTTTGCAAAGTGCTTGAAAGATCCCACTGAGTCAATTACAAACAGTATCTCTTAATAATGTCCTCTTCTTGGCACATTATTGTTTTCCTTTATGTTTATTTTAAAAGGTTAAATTAAACAGGAGAGTAGAGATAAATCCACATTATGAATTATAAAATGTTACCATGTGCTCCTGAGAATGCCCAGAATTTTGATGGGGAGGATTTAACAAAGTGGTGCCCTGGGGAAGTCGGTGCTGGAGAAAGTCAGGATTGTTAAAGCAGAAGGAAAGCAGGGTATATGAACTTTGCTGTTTGTAAGTCCAATTTTCCTGCACTGGGAGGCTGGTGCGAAACACCCTCTTGGTTTCTGACTCCTACACTTTAATTTGCCTGCAGATATGTGTATTATGTAGCAATTAAACTGATTGCCAAAGAAAGCCAGGTGAGAAACCCCCAGTGCTTGGGGATCTTTAGGAAAAGATCAGTTTTAACACCCTTCAGGACTGGTTTTGGAGCTGATCCTTCTTTCAGCAAGGTGATCCTTGGAAACTCCCCCCAGCTCTGTGATTATCTGAAAATCTGCAACACACCTATGGAGGAGTCATGCGGGCTGGAAGAGAGATAAGTGCTGCTCTATGGGAACAGCAACAGTGATGGTCTGTGTACTAGTATTAAATCTCATAACCTTTCTTGGTGCTAGAGGGGTACCACACTACTGAATGAAAGTTTAGCAGGCATCCTCTTGACTGTGTAGGGCTGTAATGGAGACTGTGGTCACCAGTACTACAAATTCCAAACTAACCACTTCCTAAAATACACCAGGGTGTAATATGAGTGCAGCTCAATTTCCCTCCTCTTTCTAACAAACAGATCAAATGGTTTGTCCTCTGACTTCAACCTACCTTACCTTGCCACATAAATTCAACCAGATCCAGTGAGTAAATATATCCCAACATAAACCAACACAGCCATCAATAGCCCTACAGTAATATGTACTGGCATAGCCTAGGGACTATTTCCTTTCACCTCTTATCTTCAGCTTTATCACTGCTTCACTGTGAGCTATGAAACAATGACCACGTGTCTCACACCTCAAGAAGTTGTATCTTGATGATGAGTGCAATATTCCTCATATAGCCATTGAGTAAGTACATAAAGCACCTTATGAGCCTTCCAGATATAAAAGGCAATATAAAAGGAAATAGTAATATGCCCACATAAATATTAAGAGAAAACTGGCATTTCTCTTTTATAAAAGCGATATCCATTCCTACCTTAATATTTTGTGGAATATATGGAAAGATAAAATCTGCATGCCCGCATTTTATGGCTATATTCTTGTCTACAGAATTTCACCTGCAGTTTGCTCACCTTCCTCATTTCTTCCTCTTCTCCCCAATAAATCATTAAAAGCAATAGGGCTTGTAAAACTGTTGTAGAACAGGACTCCCTGAAAGTCTTGTGAAAAAAGGTCAGGAAGGAGAGGTTTGTTTTGAGAGGTAAGTGGTGCATGTGAGAAAAGAAAAAAACTTCATGCTGCAAAGAAGAACAGAGTGCTGAATGTTAGCGGCAGGCAGCAGCAATGAATGTGAAGCAAAGTGGAAAATGAACTATATTGCATATCTCTAAGAGGGATAGCTGGAAAGTTATGCAGGTCATCATTCCTTTATTGTCCTATTTTCTGTTTTCCCATTGCACATACCACCTGCAACTGATGAAGTCTGTGGCCAAACAAAAAAAAAGCCCAAATGAACAAAATAGCCAAAGCAGGGCTTTCCCTGCCATAGGGATAAAGCAAATTTGCTACCTGGTGTAAACTTATATTCTCTAACATAAATTGCCATTGCCGGTCACTTCAGAGGTCTCTTCTGAAATTGCAACGAAATGACTATCTGGCTGCACTTCCATCTTCAGTGACTCTTCATTAGAACTACCAGCACCTCCATTTCCAGTTTTGTGGTTTGTTTTTGGTTTTGGTTTTTTTTAGTCAGTTGTGTGTCATGAGGAGGATGCCTGTAATACAGAATGGAATGTGGGGCTATGACACTTAGCTGTAAGCATGTGCACCACAGCTTAAATCAAATACAGCCCTGTGGAAAATGAACCAGTAAAGGCTGTGATGGATTTTTTTTTTTTTTTGAGTCAAAGCCTTTGTTTGAGGTGGTACTCTTCCTTGATGACATATTCACAACAGTGGAGATGCACAGGACTAAACTGCCTCTGTCTACACTGACTTTGGAAATGGCTGTAGGGAAGAGCAGATGGAGCTGGAGGCAGCAGCATCCCAACCATCCTGAGATGCTGCGTAGTCACAGCCTCACTGTGGTTTAAGCTTCTACCCCAGCAACAGGGACAATGCAGGTTCCAGCTGTCCCATGTGGATCAAGTAGCTGCACCAGCTTTAGCTTCGGGACTGCTCTGCCATGGTTGTCTGAGCATGACTGAAGGGGCTCCCAGAGAGGGAGGTCAGATTTGGCTATGGACACAGAAATGGTGCAGAAAGTAGCTACCAAAATTAAACTCACGGGACCCTCCTACTTCTCACTGTTTCTGAGTAATGCAGGCAAAACTGTGCTGCTGGGAATGAAGAGCCAGGGCTGGACTGATTCTCCTGTGGAATAGGAGTGAGGAGCTGGAGAGACTTGCTGCTACTGTCCAGGGTTGAGGATGGTCACTTGTATTTCAAAGGACGATTGCCTGTCTTTTACTTTGCTTCCTTCCCAGAAAGGGAGGCTATCAGCACAGCCCAACTCTTCCCTTGGCACCTCCAACCTGGGCTTTAGGTTTTAATGTATGCAGCAGGAGGAACTGCCGTTTTGCCATCTCAGCTGTCTGTTCCACCAGGCCATGACTTGCTGGGCTCGAGCCTGGAGCCGTCTCCTGAGCAGTCTCTCCTGTGCTACCGATAAACCAGAATGTCTCAGTTCCTGTGGCTTTGCATATTAACAACACTATTATACCTTCTAAAAGATGTAGTATGACCCTCCTTATCCCCTGGGAACTTCTCCTTTGCAAAGAGATTCAAATTATTTTATTTACATGTGTAGTAAAAGTCAGGTCAGTTAATAATTTCTGAGACCCTTGTGAATTTGCTGCATTTTACAAAACCAGGCTGAGTTTATGGATTTTTCTCCCTTGAAACCAATTATTTCTTAGGTTGGATATTTTTTTTTAACTCTTTTGTTAAAGGGCAGCCTGCTTCTTTAAATACATCCTGTAGCCTCTAGACCTGGATTCTTTAACATTTAGTTATGTAACTCTGTTGGCTTCTGTAGAATAACTCATCACAGAATATGTATCATCTTCAACCCATCTGCTTTATATTACACTATTTCTTCTTGCACCACTAGTGCTAATCTCTCATTTGTTTTCTGTGCTGACTGATTATTATTTATATTAGGCCAAGAATTTCCTGCAATGACTATTGCCCTTTAAAAATCCCCATTTTTCAGTTCCCTAATAGCCCTTAAAAAAAGCTATTACTAAGCAGCAAAATGGTCGTAAAAAGACTTGGCAATCCTAACAAGATCTGATCTATATAAACTCTAATAGAAAGTCATGATAATTTCACACAATTCTGTTCAAATATGTCTGGATTGGAACATTTTTATTTTAAAATGACTTAATTTATATACTTTAATTTTATTTCTTGTTATGGATTTTTAAAGAAATAATTTGGAATATGGAATTTAATGTTTAGTTAAATTTTTTTTTGTCAGAACTTTATTTCATAGGAAGCTGCTTCTTTTTTCTTTCAGTATGTGCATATGTTTGTATTTTTTTGGTCCAATTACACTCTCCTTCCACAAAAAGACACATCAGAAAGGAATTATGGAAAAACTGTTATTGACACTTCTGGCCAGGTGCAAAGAAAATAAGTAACAGGTACAGATTCTTTATGAGGTTTGACTTGTATATGCAATTCCAGTACTGCATGAATGATACATCTTTTATTTCTCTCACCCCTTCAACAAAAAAAAGCTGCCATGTTGTTCCTTAAACAGAAACATGCATAGTAAGTTATACCAAACACCCTCAAAGCCAGAATCTTTTCCTAGTGCTCTGTAGCGATTCCTTTTCTCTTGCTGTACTCCTAATAATAATTTAGTGAATTCTTGGGTTCCTGAACTTGTCTTGATCCTTCTGAACTTGCGCCAGCTCAGGAAGATGTCTCGGGTGAGAGAAGACTTATATGAGAACAGTCCTAATACAATGCTGCCATATTCTAAGAAAATCCTCTTAGGTATCATGAAAACTAAGGAATTCCCAACTAAGGTCCAATATTTGGAGGGTGTTGGGAAGATGCTGTCTGCTCTTCTCTGCATTTTAGCTCTTACTTCACCTGGTCTACTTGAAATGATGGGTTCATCTGCAAAATTCAAAGGAAGCTGAAGTCAGACTTCTCAAATATTCTACAGCCCAGATGAAAGCCCAGCTAAAGAAACCTTCCCCATCCTTAATTCAATTAAGCCATTCTCATGGGGGGTGTTCTCTGAGCTTTGGAAGAAGAAACTTGAGACCAAAGATCAGATCCTTTCAGAGTTTCTTGATATTCGTTAGTTACTGACAGTGAATTAATATTAACCATGAGTAAAAGCTTGAAAATGAACTTTAAAAGCTGCAAATTGCCTCTGTTAATTCTTAATGATCATTTCCAAAATACCAGGTGGCTGATTGAGATCTTCAGCTGTCTTAAAAGGTGATACATTATGTTAGTTCTTCTCCAGGAGCTGTTGAATTCCCATATTACCCTCAAAAGAAGTGTCTTTTCCCGTTAGTTAACATTTTGTGGGATGTCGGAACATTTATAAAAGGTGTCATATTGCTGAGTGGCTAATAGCTAAGAATGACAAAAACCATTAACAGTGAAGGACGGTGGCCCCAAACTATTAAATGAAAAGATCAAGTAATCACAGAAATCATTGTTTACCAAATTTCCCGGTGAACACAACTGGAGTGTTGTCTTTCCTAGTTCAATCTGCGTTTTGGCAGATGCTGTTCTTCCATGTCCAGTTTTTTCTCTAAGTGATTCTCACCAGTTCACCACTTTGCAACTGAGATCCCATTCTTCTGAGTCATTTAGTGGTTTCTTTATAAAACTAAGGCTAATCGCTGACCAAACCTTTACAAATCATTCCCTTACTGTTTTTAAATTCTTTGAAATTCTTCTTTGAGGAGCCCTATGAGTGAAAATTACATACTTGCTTATATGCAGACTGTTTATATTAGATGATTAGGGAAGACAGAAGATCACTGAGTGTTTTGAAAAGACATTATACAGAGATTATTCAAGAAAACAAGCATCTACCAGGAAACAAACAAATCCCTGACAACTGGTGATTTGATGTGAGGAAAACACTGTCACTTTACAGTTCAGAAGAAATCTGACTCCATTGATCCTATTTATTTTGTACTTCATAGAAGTGTTTCAGCTTGTTGGGATCAATAGTAGCAACTCATACTCTACCAGTCGCAACTGTTATTCCAAGAAGCCCTTCATCAAAGGCAGTCATGTTTTTCTTCAGAGTCCATGCATTATACAAAGAGAAACATTTGAAGTAAAAGTAAAACCCTGTGCCAAAGTCAGCATGGTGCAAAAATGTCAGCCGTTTGCATATGGTCCCAACATTAAAAAAAAAAAAAGAATAAAAGCACAGAATATAGAAATGTTTAGAAATGTCTCATATATCCCTTTCTCAACAGTGATAGATGATGCTGTGGTTCCCTGACTGATGGCCAAACGGCAGATCAACTTTTCGATGATGCGACTATGTATAGCTCTTCTTCCTGTCTTTCATTAGCAATAGCAAAAATGATTTCAAGGGTCTTCATTACATCACACTCCAGGCCTCCTTTAGAAGGTAGGAAATCAACCCAAATCACCTCTATAAACTAGACTTCCAGATGTGATATTAATGAATTAAACCATTGGGTTCAGCTGTTACTGGGGAAGAGGTATTTGGGGAAACTAAAATCGTATTTAGAAAATTATTTCCTCTTTCTTTTGTCTTTCAGCCACAGGTAAATGATAGCTTGAGTCAATTTCTTTGGAAGAAATATCTGTAGCAGCTGATAATTACTTCTCTGTGGTAATGACATCTGACTGACATGTTGGCCTATAGTGACGTATTCCTCAGCTGTGGTGGTTTGCCATCACCAAAGCTAAGGCAGGTGCTAATGTCCCCAAACAGGATGCCCAAATGTATTTGTTAGTAAACAGTAGAAATCATATAGAGCCACTGCCATAGAAGAGAGCATTACTAGGTAAAATATATTTTCTTTCTTCACCTAAAATACTTTTGGATAAAAGTTACAAACTACTGGGATAGTTTTGGGTGACCATACACGTGGGATACACTGGGCCTCTTTAGGTCAGTTGAGGGTTTTCTATAGGATGATGACACATTTTGTAATTCTCTGAGGCCTGTCCTCTGGTTCCTGGCTAATATCAGCTGGGCACTTCTCCAATTCTACCCATCTGGAATTCTTTTGGAAGAGGTTGCTCTTTATATGTCTAAAGGAAACAGATTTATTCCTGGAAAATCATGCAGAATTATTCTTCAAAAAGAATCTCACTTGCAGACTGCCTCAGTTGGACAGTTAGGTTGAAATATTCTTCCTTTCTTGTATTATCTGTCATCTCCAATTGTACCGAAAACACAAAAAAATTGTCATAAGATTTTTAGGATAACCTTGTTTTTCTCCTTTCCTAGACAATGCAGCTGGCAGTTTAAGTGGCTAAGGCAGAAGGGCTGTTAGACCACTAGTGACACCTAATAGGTATGACAAATAACTGGAGTTGTTCCTGAGCTGAACCCATTAACCAGTTCTCAGTTGAGGTAATCTTGCCTGGAAAGATATCTGGATCTTCAGATAAAGGGCTTGCAGAACTGCAAAATCTGTCATTTACCGTCATAATTTCTACAAATGGATCTTCCGCTTCAGCACTCAAAATCTTTGTCTTGCTTCTCATTCAGATATGTCCAGCTTTAAACTTCCAGCTCTCAGTTCTCTTTAGACTTTTTTTTTTTCCCTAGATTAAAGAGCTTACACAGACAATGAACGTAGTGACCTCCCAATTTGGGGTGTGCATTTAGAAGTTTCACTGCTTAATTACTGTAGGCAAGCACACAGGGATTTCATTGACTCAAGCGACCTTGTCATGAATCAGAGGCAGTGGTAGCATAGCTGAAAATAGAAGCAAACCTTCTGGGCTCTGCTTATGTGCACCGATCATAAGCTACATTGCCAGATAATATTCACACTTAGCTGGAGTACACAATTACCAGTGTATTGCATGAGATGTAATATGGTGTGTCAACTAATGGAAGGCAGTTTCAGGGTGATGGGGAATCCAAGCAAGAGGAAACTTAGAAGGGAGTTTGCAGTGGAGGAATTCCAATGTGGGACTGCCAGTAGACTTCTGCTGTGATGTTGGACATGCCACTTAAATTTGCTGTGTTCTACCTAAAAATATAGCCTTGGCCATCCAGTGTGGTGAGAAGAGTGGGAGACAACCTGATTCACTCTGCTATAACAGGAGTAGTAACTGCACAACAGCTTTAGTGCAAGGCAGGTGAAATAGCCTTTTAAATTCAATTCATGTTATCTGGCTGGATAAAATGCCTCCATTTGCATCACAAAGTCTGGGTTGCTGAAAGTCCATAAATATGAGACTTTTCATTTTCATTAAAAATAACTGTTTCAGTCCTTGTGTCAAGAACATGTGAACCATAACAGCTTAAAAACCAAAGCAATATTAACAAATACAGTTTTTTGTTTCACTTGCTTTTTGCTTCTGAATCAATTTTTGATGGATATGTTTGATTATACCAGTCCCTAAGTATAATAAAAAAACCCTGAAGCTCATCTGTAAGCAACAATTGGTTTTCAATTGCCTGTTACTGCTGAGAATTTGTCCCAAGTAAGGACTTGTAGTAGTACATCAAACTAGGGGGTTTCAAGTGTTTATTTTATGTACAGAGATACTGTTAATATGTAAACATTTCTCCTTTACTCAAATCCCATAGATTTTTGAGTTTTATTTTCAGACTGGTTTTGGTTCATTTGTCGTTTCTGAGCTTACGTAGCGTTACCTTCAAATTCATGTCCTTGTACATAAGGCAGATGGTTCTGAAAATGCAAATTAAAAACATAAAAAGCCAGCCCTGTATTTTAAAAGAAAATATATCCTTATTAGAGATGTATCTATTTTGATGGGGTTTTGTTTATTTTTTGTGTGGTTTGTTTTTGTTGGTGTTTGGTTTTTGGGTTTTTTTTGAGTGCCCAAGAGTGGAAAAATAAGCTTTTAAGAAGCTAAGGCTTGGCTTTAGAAAAACATAGGTATTCTTCAGATTCATAGATGCTTCATTGTAAAATCACATAATCATTTTTCTATCCAGATTAGACTTTTGAATATCCTGTGCTTTTCTAGTTTAAAAAACCTTATGCTGCATTACGTAACTGCTCGAGCATGTCTTTTTAATGGACAAGATTTATTTCGTATAATGACTTCTTGGAGAAAAACGGCTTTAAACAACCCCTGATGCAACAGCTGCTGCTAAATTTCAGCTGAATTGTCTCACACTCCACGGTGCTATGTTGCCAAGTGTGAAGGGGTGAGTGCCTTCTCCAGTGAGAGCCATGCAGTTTTTCTAGTGCTTTAACACACATTTGTATACCTGAGATGATATTTTAGAAAAAAAAAACAACAACATTGAATAACAGCTTCCCCTTCTCTTGTCTGGGTCCTGCATCTGGGCAGAATGGTGACATTCTGCTTTTCAAGAAGGTTTTGTTACCAGCTACTGCTTATTTTGTGGTGGTATCGGCACGGCTGCCGTTGCTGTGGCTTCAGCAGTGTGCCCTCCGGATCTGCTTCAATTAGAGCTGTGCACGCACAGAAGTATGTGCGTTTGCAAATTGGTCACGTTAGATAAGGATTATGAAGCGCACTAGGTATTGGATCAGCTAATTATCTTAAAATAACCATGAGGAAATCTCCCTGGAGCAGGGCACTCTGCCAGCTGTGTCCCAGCATGGGCTGATAGCTCTCTGCTGGGAAGCATCAAGGCCTTATCTTCTGGGGACTGGAAAGTGCTTTACAAATGATAATTAGCTGCAGATCACAGCCATCCATAAGACATAGCCAGATATAACATCCATGTTCTGTGCCTCTCTAAGCTTGATATTGGTCATATAAAGACCAGAAGCAGGAATGGCTCCTGTTGCAGGATACTCCAACTTGAGAAGGTGATTGCTCAGCTATAAACCGGTGGCTATAAAGATCTTTGGTCTTCACAAAGTGAAATGCATACACTATAAGAACGGTTAGGAACTTACTAAGAGAACAAGTTCCTGTTTGCACAACAGTGTGGCTCAGGTGTATTACTGGAGAAGCACAGCTTGATGAGGTATCACACATACACCAGTGCAAAGCCTCTGAGATGCTCTGTTTTAGTTTGCATCTGTGACAGGAAGAAAAAGGATCCTCTGTCTACTAACAGTCCCCAGTGGGTATCTGACAATTCAGAAAGCTGTAGTAGTGTAAACTTACATTTTGAATCCAAAGAAACAGATTTCGTACTGGGGAGCAAATGGACAATTAGCACCTTTACCTGCAGAACCACAGCCAGCTGGCAGCACAGCTGGGAGCAGAAGCTTTTGTTCCCTACACCAGTGCTCTAAGGAAAAGCATGTACTGTTTGCAAGTATGCAGCAGGTGAAAGTAAGAATTTACCTCTAACTCTGCTGGTTAGGTTTGTCCTCAGGTCACATGGGTAACAGCTAACACCATTTTCCTAGTAATGGTTTGTCTTCAGTTGATTCTCAGGGCACTCATAGCTGGAACAGGATGTTCCTCCTGCAGATTTTTTTTTTCTAGTTAAAAAATGGAAGATGTTTGACTTTTGATTTTGAAGGACCTGTTCTCACACTGGTCTTGAGAGCCTTGTTAGCTGTAGCTGAACTTCAAGGAGATGATCAGGGCTGGAGCAGTCCATGGAGTGACCCTGTTCTGTGCTGCAAACAGACATTTGTCAGAGTTGAATGGGGACTGACCTAAAATAAAGCACTGCTCTTGTGATGTTTTCCCTCTGATCTCATTTCCACTCATTCTGTGATCAAAAACATCAACACATCTTGTTTGTTGTTAAGAAACCCATAAAAAACAGTAGACAATATCTTGGAATCTAAATATTAATCTTTGTCATGGTCAGAAAGCTGTGAGTTAGAGGTTTGTTACTCCAGTAACACCAGAGAGGAATTACAGAACCTCTGTGTTTTCACCCATAAACATTTACATTTTCTCAAAGCACTACTAACAGAGCAGGTTGAAAACAGTAACTTATTTCACAAAGAATGCTTGCAATTTTAAAAGATGCTTCAATATGGAAACTTGGAGATGTAGTAGTCATTAATTCAGATATGATCTTGATTATTTACATATGAAGATATAATTTTTTCTCTTTTTTAATGGTGGTAAGGATAAGGAAGAGCAATATGGTATGCATTTTTCTCCCATGATTCTTTCATTTCTTGCATCTTGCCACTGAAAAGAGAGAAGAGTTAGAGGATATACAGAGACAGTATTGAAAGAAAAAAACCTGTGTCTCTTGGAATTTTTCAGTCTAGGGAAAAAGGCTATTGGGGGGTAATCCTAAAAATGTTAAATGAGTGTTTCACAATTTGACATTTCAGACTTCTATGTCTCTTGCTGTAGGGTAAACACTCAATAGATAATGCTTTGGAAAATTTTGTCAAGCATAAATCTTAAATTAGTAAGATAAAAAGGTCATGTATAGATTTAAATAGGAGTGTTAGGGACTATTGAAAGGGTGATAATTTGATTTTTAGCTTGTAATAGTACTGTGACCTACACATGAGAAATTAGGCACAGAGATTTATTATCAGTTTTTGACTGTAAAAAGGTTATAACTTGCTTAGTGAAGGTGGAGGTCAGAGTTAAGGCAGTTTCTAGGATATTAAATTAAGAAAACAATCACTGTGAGGTCAGTGGAACAGAAAGATCTTTTCAGCCTGGGATGGAAAGAGTAAGAATGTGAAACTAAGTAGATGAAAAAGAAAGAAGTTTATGAAACCCAATGGAAAAAATGTAAGGGAGATCAGTGTGAGGCCAGAGCGAGGGATGTGAATGCTTCTGTTCTAAGTGCAGCTGTTGCTTTCCTTGGTGGTCACACTCTGCAGGTTCTCAAAAAATTGAGATTGCAGTTGGTTAGCCTCAGAAATGCGATTATCAGTAATGGGAAAGCATTAAGAAAGGACTACATGTAATGAATAGAAGGAAACACTTCCAGATGGTGAAACTAATTAGAAAGTGAAACATGAACGTGGGGAATTTATAGAAGCCTCATAGCAAAGGTCACTGAACATAGGACTGAACGAAACATGGCAGATTTCTGCTGAGGGATTTTTCATGGCCAGTTATGGTTTGCTCTGTTACTATTGAGTAACCATGCATCTATGGAGAGTTGATATCAATAGTCTATTTCTACCAACATTACTAAGGTTCACCGAAGGTCTCATTTTCTTTAAGTAGCAACATGTAGGCAGTTCTAATAATTTATATACCACAACTGATACATAGGCATATGTTAAATGCAATACAGCAGAAAGGACTTGATTGCTTTGGATATATAGTAGCATGTTTCTAATTGCCAATCATTAGATTCCTGGAATGTGGAGAAGTTAGATGTTAGTCTCCCAAAGTCTTGCTGATCTTTTCTTTGAATTATCCTTTAGCAGTGTCAGTGCTTTTCCTGCTGTCTAACCTGGAGTGTGACCACAGAACATGATTTATTAACAAACTTGTTCTTGGTGTGTATATACGTAGCAGGTGAGAAGTACCTAGGCAAGGTGCTATAATACAAATATGGTGCTTTTCTCATCCTGCAGTTAAGCTCATAATATGCCCCAGGCCAACTCTGCCTCAAGTCAGAATGATACCCGAAGTCTTCTGATGGAAAATGACACTGCACTAATGGACTGCATTATTTACTTTCCAGGGGGTGCAAGGGGGGGATTTACATCAGCTAAAGATGTTCATGGATATAAAAGGAAATCCACCCCTCTAAGTACCATGTGTTTACAGGGACCTCTGGGAATCCTTCTGAAATACAGTGGTTTCCAGCATTTGTTTCCTGCACAAGTAATGTCTCACTCTCTTTCTGAAAAAAAACACACATAAACGAACTACATCACGAACTTTAAGTGAAGAGTAAATATTTCTCCACAACCAGAAACAAAGATTTTGGGGGAGAATCTAATGATCCTTGGAAAAAAATCGATCATTTCAATTTAGTTTCAACAGGCACCACCTATATTGTATATTGATTTTCTACCTTCACAATCAGCATCACACCAGAAAGTGAGATAGGATGGTGACCTGCATCCCTGCTTTACCCCTGTCAGCTTTTACTAAAATCTATTCTGTGCCACATCACTGAAACAAATGTTATATATGCATGCTTACCAGACAAACTTTATAACTAAAAATATAAGACTTTATACTTATTTGAAGATGTGTTCTCTTTAGAGCACTATGTTTTATCTGTATGGTGAGCATAATAGGGGGAGTGTTAGACTTCTTGGTGAAAGAGTTGATTTGTTTATGATTTTGGAGCATGACAACATAACAGAAAATTTTGTGTTTCTCATTCCTGAGAAACTCTCAGGGGTGAAACTGGAAGTATGAGTAGATGGATTCTGTCCCACTAAAAAGCTGAAAGAGCTGATCCAAACAGATGCTTCTGATCATCAGTATCAACACATGCATTCAGTGTTGGTTTATTTTAAGTGTGAAACTTTTTAGGCTATTCACTCTCTATTCTGTATCATTGCTCTACATTTGAACTCACTGAACAAGTTGTTTAGTTTTTGCTCACCAAAGGGTTTTAATTACTGGAAAATGTTTCTTAATTAATTTGAAAACTAAGTAAACCTGTTTACACAACAAGTAAGAGTCTGGTTCCCAACCCAAGCTTTCCCTAAAAGTTGAGGTTGCTTTGAATCTGGGACCTAAATTTGCCTTGCCAATAGCTTCAAGAGATGCATGCCAAATTTTGAAGTAATTCTGAGTTAGTGAGAGCAGTATTACTTCTTACTGGCATGTAGATTTAGTCTAATGAAAACACAATTCTTTACCCAGGCAGGCATGGGTAAACAAAGCATGGTGAGAGGTCACCAGCCCAGGAGAAACTCAGTCTCGAGAGCTGAGATACAGTAGGGTGCTCTGACACTGCAAGGGCAGTCAAACTTTTACCTCCAGAAGGAAAAAAAGTTGCCTGCTGCACATGGAAGAAAGTTTTCAAAGGTGTAAGTTGCAATACTAAAAAAGTATTATGTATTTCACATACATTTGAATAAAAGCAACTTCGTGGTCAATATTTTATGATCAGAGATAATGTGGAAAGGGAAACCAGTAGCAAACAGCCAATGAAAATGTAAGGCAGAAAAGAGTTTAAGCAAGTTGGTGACCAGCAATGCACGTGGTGGGATGCAAGGGTGCTTTTTGAAAACAAATCTGATGGCTGTTTAGTTATGTTTAGAACTGAGAAGTCAAAGCTAAGATGTGATAACAAGAATTGTGCAGGGTGCCTGTAGGTTACATGGATAAACTAAAATTTGCTTCTGATGCCAAAAGCAAAGGACATAGCAAAAGTCAAGGGCAATTCTTCTGGTCTTAAGTTATAGCAATAACATAAATCAGTTCATGATAGTTATCTCTGTTATTGGTGATCAGTCGTTTCTCTTCAGCTGCAGTGCACAGACTGAACTATGAGTAGATAGAAAATAGGAAGAATTCGTGGGTGCATCTTGGTTTGGGACACGGTTGCCTGAAGTCTAATTCCTAACTTGCTAATCAACCTTGTGAGTTCATAACCACTTGCCAGGTTTTAGTAGTATTTTGAGCAAGTAACTGCAATTAAAAAAACCAAACAAACTAATCCACCTGTTTCTATGCAGAAACAGTAAATCTGTGCTGTGTTTCTGCAGGACTTGACTACAAGATTTGTTGATGTCATGCTGAAAATTAGACAATCCATTCATTATTTATTGCTGTTTAACACTGTGAAAGGTTTCTATCAGCCATATAATAGAACTGCTAAACTGATGGACACGTGTGAGACTTTGGCAAAGATTTACTTTCTGTATGTTTGTACTCTTAGTACACTTTCTCAATGTTTTCCTCCTAAATTATCATGATAGAGGTTACTTTTACTTCCAAGAGGCTTATGCCTTGTAAATCACTTCTTTGTGGAGGTACTGTATGTACAGTCTGTTCAAAATCTCCAGCAGACTTTATCCTAACCAGAACAGCTACACTTTGGCTGCCAGGTTAGGTTTTTTGCCATTGTTTTTCTCCTATTACAATGCCTTTTGAGCATTAAAAGTCAGATGAAAAATAAAACCTATTTAAAACTAGTGATTTTTAAGGCATTTGTACTTTAGAAATCTACAACGTCATTGTTGAAAGCTGAGGTTGGCAACATTAACTCCTCCAAAGGTGGATGATTAAAGTAAGTGTAGCTATAAATAATATCAATATGTGAGCATGCCAGGATTAGAAAAAGAATAAAAATCAAAATGCGCAGATATGTAATGTGAGTAGTGGTCTAGTGCAAAGTAAACTTGATCTTTCTACACTCATATCTCTGGATATGAAAGTGAAAAGTGTTTGGGTATATTAAAGCATCATGAATTTTAAGTAGTAAAAATAGAAAAACCAGATACAGTTAATTATATTTATTGTGTATACCTAATATGGGTGTAGATGCATATATATGTATACAGACATTTATATGTGAACAGATATTACATTTGGAGAAGTTGGGTAAAATATGTTAGACAGGCAACAAAAAGATTTCGCAGCTGATGGGAAGATTCTTCACTGTAGCTCTGAATCAGTTTGAGTTTGTTACAGCATAAACACCCAGTCTGTTTTCAGGGTGAGAATGGAGAATGAAAGATGGAAAGAAAACTTACAAAGATGAAAAAATTAAATGAAGCTGACCAAAGAGAATAAAAGTTTGGAGTAAACATCAGACTTTCTGTTCTATGAAGCGTGTAAGACACACATGCCCCAGGCCTCTCTATTCGTGAGACAGACACTTGTGTTGCTGCAGATTTTGGAAGCATTTCAGCCTGGGGTAAAACCTTCCAGTAGGATGAACAGTCACTGAGCAATTCTCTTTAAGGTTTGCCAGCCAGCCAGATTTGCTTTCAGCAATATGAGCAGGGATCTCTAACTTACCTGTGATTGTTTCTAGCTCTTCAGCTTTACAGTTTTCCTTTTACCAGCTGGACTTCTCTCATTTGAATTTCAGCCTAATTAGGCTACAAGATTTTGGCAAGCTCTGTCCATTTCTATCATTGCAAATGTGCCTCAGTGTATTGTGGAAACCTGTCCAAGTCAAAGAAAGGGATATTTGCTGTAGTTTCTTTACTAGAAATTGTACAGGCTTCTACGTGATTTTAAGATTGGCTTAACTAGTAGATCACCCCTACTCTCTTAGCCTGGAATTCACTGGTCAGCTTTATGATTCTGGAAGCTTTGTTGAACATTTGGGCAGGAAACTGGCTTGTTTGTTTTAAAATATTCACTTTCCAGAGAAAAATCAGAATCTGCATAGCTTTAGAGCCATTTAGTATAGCTGAAAATTAGAATCTGGGTGGTGATGGATGATCCTTAGTACTGACCTGGGTGTACCAGCAGCACCTCCTGCAGGCTTTGGACCAAATTTGTTCCAAAATTCTCATTGGACACAACAAAATTGAAGGTGGATAGATGTGTGGTGTAGCAGCAAAATAGCAACAGGAAGCTGGTTAGGAAGTGTCTTTTGATTACTTGGAAGGTTCTTTCCTGAGGAAATGTCTGTTTCTCAAAATAAAGAAATCATAGCTGATCAAATGAGAATGCAAATACTATTATATAGCCTTTGATGAAAAACCCTAGTTATTATGTATTCAGAACAGGATGTTTAGATTTAGCTAAAAGGAAAACCAGGTAAAAAAAACCAAACTCAACAGCTTTGAGCCTTACCCTAATAGATGTTTTTTTTTTCATAGTAAAGAATGAGACTAAGCTTCTTTTCAACATGAGTGCAAGTGTTAGCCAAAAAAAAGCACTTTTGCATAATTTATTATGTTCCATTATTAGTCTTGAATATTATTCTGATTTTGTAAAGCAATCACCTTGCATTTGCCCAAGCAAGTGTCTAATAAAGCAAGTGTATAATATCCCAGAGTGCATGCCTTTGCTTAGTAAGGCTTTTTTTTTTTAAATTAATAAATACTGTGAGTTACCACAATAGCCTCAATCAGTCTGTTGGCCACTTTATCCTATCCAAGATTCTGCTACTGCCCCCCTTACAACCCTGCCTCATCAACCTGCTACATTTGCATAAAAGGGAACCCTTCAATTCATGTATCTCAAAATAAGAATCAGATTTTCATGACAGGTCATTTAGAGCAAGTATTTGTGTACAGTAAGCGGGAATACAGGCAAACAACCCCAGAGTACCCATGAGAGAGAGTTGTTTGTAACAGCTGTAACTTGATTATTAAAAACTAAAATTTAATAGGTATAGAAACATAACAGCCACAAAGGCTAGAGTTTCTTTATGCATAAACAAACATTGGCAGGCTTGATGATAATGAATGGCCTTCCATGCCTAATCTGTTCTGTTTAACAAGTGGTGTTTCATACTCAGACTTCATTGGTGGGATAATTTTCTTGTTAAAGAAAAAAAGATATCTCAACAAATAACTGCAGCTTCCATGCTTAGCAGGCTAAGCAGCAGGGGTGAAATCTTGGCGCTATCAATGCAATACATATTCACTCAGTATGGTGTGTGAGAAAGGCTGTTGTGGGCTGCATACAGGAGAGCTTCTGAGTGAGCAGTCTTGAATTATCCCAGGTAGGTGTTCAGCAGCAGTCTGAGTGATGCAGATGGTCAAGACTTAACCCACAAACACTCTATTTTAACTGGCTGGAATTAGATAACAATTTTTGAAGTCATTTGCAGTGTAGCACCATATCTAATTCCAAACCAAAACTCAGAAATGTTTGTTGACAAACATGTAGAAAAAGACTCAGTCTGTTTCCCAGAAATTTTACTGTCTGTATATGCAGGGAAAAAGATGAGAAAAAAAATTTGTAAGAAATGTGTGGAATACAAAAGCCAGATCTTCTGAATGTTCATCTTGTCTTAGAAGAGCAGAACACTTTACTTACTGATTATGCTACTTAAGTGATGTGTTTTGTTTGAGATGATTGTATCAGATGCAGACAGACTCAAAAGCTTTGCACAACTGTGCTTAGAGCACAGAATAGTTTAACCAAAAGGATCACCCTTCCACTTGTTTACTTGTTTCCAAGTTTCAGATGTCTCAAACCATCATCCTAAGAGAGGTCTGCTTTTGTGACTACTGATTGTATATAAATAGTCTTTTTCAGAAGTTGTGACTATCAGGAGGAAATATTCTTTTCATCTCCTGTTGCTTCACTGGCTGCTCTCTGACAAGCAATAACATCGTGTTTGAAAAGCTCAGTGATCCCCCAAAACCTAGATAATCCCATGAGCTAGTTGCAATTGGCTGCGTGATCCTCCCACACTGGCAGCTGGCATTTGTAAAGCTCTTGGAAGTTCAGCAGCCAGCACTTGGTGCTCCTGATACCAGAGTCCCTTCTCCTTTAATCCTTACCTTGTCACACCACCACCCCCCCCCACAGCTTTGTTCAAAAGGTCTTTTGCTGTAGAAAAATTGGAGCCTGTAATCTTGACAGCTGCTAATAAAGCTGCTTGGATGGACTTGCCAGAACAACCAGTTGCTTCTGTTACCCATCACTGGGCTCATTGGTTTTAGCTAATCTTCTGCATTAAAACTGCTGATGAAAACTCAGCAGTTGCCAGGGAACAAACATTTGGGAAAAAGTTGAGTAGTTTTATGCTGTGTGTTTAAAAATAAGGGGAAACTTCAACAGAACCGTGAGTATGTCACAGAAATCCCCAGGACTGCAGACATAGCACACAGCTGCATCATGTGTGTGCCACAGCAGTAGTTTTGTCAGTGACTGCATTTATTTTTTTCTCAGAAGAGGAACATGGAGAAACACCTATTTCCAAAAGTATTAGGAGGAGTGGTAATTCAAACTGACATAAATAGGTAGAATAAAATCAGAGATTGTTCATTAGTATAGTGACCGTTAGCAGAAATCAATTGCTGCTCAGAATGCATTTTCACTGCAAGCTTGTCTAATTCTAGTAATGGGAAGGGGACTGGAAACTTAAGTGTTTCTGCTGATTTGAAACCCAGAAGTGTAGAGTAATTGAAAACAAACAAATACTGTCATTAGCTGATTTTTTTTTTCCCTAGTTCAAAACAGAAACATTGGTTTTCTAGTTTGGCTGGAACTTCAAGCAGAAATGAGGAGGGAAAAGAAAAAAAAAAAAAGATAGGATAAGCCTGTTCTTAGTGGAAGCCATTAATGATTTAAGATGTCACCGATGTATCAACTATGGTCTTCCTCCATAATGAATTACATTCAATTTCTTTGTATTCTACCCAACACAGGACCTATATGATATTTCAGTAGATGTCTTGTAGGTTTTAGGCTGGCACAGAACATGGGTGAGAAAAAAAAAGTGGAGGGAATTTTTACAGTCCATAGTAAGTGTTAACTTCTAAAGAGAAAGTAGAAGTTTTGCTTTCCTTACTATTGATGTGAGTGAGTGAGTGCTTTCTGCTTTAACTTTTGTTATGTTTCCAGAACAAACACTTCATGAGACAGAGAAAAAAAAATTCTATTAAGCAAACTACCTACTGCTTCTAAGCAACACACAAAGATTGTAAAAGGAAAGCTAGATCTTTACTTGCTTTGTTCCTTTTTACATTGTCAGAAATAAAATTTTGCTTATCATGAATATGGAAAACTTTTATTCCAAATGAAGTATAATTGTATGCTTTTATATTTTGGTAGGAAAGAAAACACAACAGTTTTACACCCACTTATGTATTGTTCATTCTTTCCATATATGCACGCACACACACATATATACATGAGAGCTCATGTGCACCCGTGGATTTTTTTTCTTTTGTCCTTAGGTAAAGCAGTGGAGTTTCTGCCTCTCACCCAGTTTTTGCACATTATCCACTGTGACCTGTACTTTAAGGATGGTGAAAGCCACAACTTCATCACTTGTTCTCCCAGTGCTGTGGAAGCAGGTGCTGTACTGCAGTCCCACATGCACAAAGGTCACTTCAGCACTTCCCAACAGAGCAGTTAATAACAGACAGTTCTCCCCCAGTTCCCTTCATTTTCAGAAGGCTACAGATAATCTCCATGAGCAGTCAAATCAATACCTCCTGCTCTAGAGTGCCAGATCCACACTAGGAGCTCATTGCCAACTTCAAGCTAGAAAAGTCTCTGAGGCCACAATGTAAATTAGAGACTGGCTTGGTTTGACTCCACAGGATGTTCTCACAGCTGTCTCCCCCTTCACAATCTGTTTCACCTCAGAACAAGAGAAGTACAAGGCTAGCCAGTGTGCATGCTGAATTATGCATTCAAATTGCTTGTGCTTAAACCCCTAAAAAAAAAAAATCTAATGGCTTAATTAAGCTCAAAACTGCAGAATGCATCTCCTTAAATCTGAACTTCCAGATCGCTCTCTTTAAACAAGCCAGCAGTGTGACAGTAAGTCCAGAGCATAACTAAGACGACAGGAAATTTAGTGACATGCTAACTTCTTACTTTCCCATTTAATAGATTTTTTTCTCCTGTGTTGTCACACAAAAATGTTTTTCTTCTGAATGCCAATACATTTAAAAAATTATTTTGTTACTTTCTGTCCAGACACAAGATTATGACTGTCCTATATCAGTGCATGTTCTGGAACTGACTAGATCATTCCAAAATGAGAAACATAGTTTCATTTTGTTCAAAAACTTAAATTTTTGTATTTATGCAAAGATTTGCTCTCTACAATAGATCTGCTATATATTGTGTTTCTTTGGCTGTTTAGATTTGGTGAAGGGTAGGGAAGGCAGGCAAGTGGTACAACTTTTTTCCACAGAAATTAGAAGAATGTATATTCAGAATTTTCGTTTTGTGGCTATCACTCCCTCCTAACACCTCTGTAGACTAGAAAAAAAAAAAAAAAAAACCTCAAATTTCAAGGTTTTTTTGTCATTTATATGACAAATCAGACACTTATGTGTGTTCATAACAGACAGACATCAGTTGGAAAGTTTGTGTGATAATGGCAGCCGTAAGTTGTGTGAGTGTGAGCTCCATCTCAGTATGCTTAGCAGCTGTAATGGAGCAGTTGTAACATATCTGTCTGTCTTGGTGTCAGATCTGAAGGCTGTTTTATTCCCAGCAAGTCTCACGGGAAAACAGTGAGACCGCAATGTGCAAGAAGTCAGCACTTTGCACTTCCAGAAGGGAAGTTTGATAAGTTGTGCTTTGTTCAGATCAGGCTCTTTGTCCATGCGAGACCTGTTCTGCCAACCACAGCTTTGAACCAACCCTCTTGTTTCTCTTTCTTCCATCACACCTTTGCAGAGCTGTGCTGCTAATTCTCTCTTCTGGGATTTCAGCTGCCCAAGCCTTCTGGAGTGTTTCTGGAAAAAGGACTTTGATACCTTGTTATTGCAGGCTGAATATGCTGTTACAAGGCACCTTCCCCAGACACAGCTGTCTCTGAATCTCTCTCCCATGAGCTCTTTGGCACCTGGGGGCTTGGCTGTCCTGACATCACTCACATAACTTTGTAACTATCACACAAAGGTACATGGAAGTGACATGTTCCATTTATAATACATTCATGTCTATTTCTTAATAATAGATATTATGTCGCTTGATAATTAAGTTTAGTGTGTCAAATTTCTGGGTATCTGATGGACTGAGAATGCTCCCAAAGGGGCAGCCCATAGAGGAGGAAGGCTAGGATCAGACTAAGCTGCTTAGCTGGATCTAATCCCTCAGCACAAGCCATTTTCTTCCTCTCCTTTCCTAGTCTTAATCATTTATCTGAAAGTTGTTTTCTCACAAGAGCACAACAACCTGTGTTAGGCTCAGAGGAAAAAATGTGGGGATGCTTGTGTTATCCATGGGAGCTGGCATAAGGGGGGACAGGATGGGATGTGTGTTGGAGATTAGCTGTCAATGCAAGAGAGAGAAAAAAAAATAGACAAAGTCCTTGATGGAGGAGAGAAACCTTCTCAGTCTTAAGAACTGAAACTCAACATGTAACTGATGTTCCTGTTTCTTTTTTTTTTTTTTCTTTTTTAAACTCTGATTTCTTTTTAACCATTGGTTCAAACTCAAAGTAGTTTATTAGAGAATTCAAAACATGCTTTTGGGTTTCAAGCCTGTCTGTAGCGATTAACTAGGACAGCAGAGTCAGGGGCAGGACAGGAAGGCCCTGGTGGCCACCTGAACCCAGCGCTCTCATGCCATTCAGATGTTAATGGGATGCACAGAATGATAATCTGCGCTCATGTATCATGTTAGCAAATCAAAATGCCTTGTGACAACATGAATACCCCATAGTATTGGTGACTTTCTGAAATGTCTCATTAGATCTTCATAGCTGTGTAAATTAAGCAGGGTTGGGTCTGGCAGAAGTGGACGTGGCTCCCCTGAATGCTGATTGCCTGGAGCTGCAGCAGCAAGGCTGCAATCCAACATCTTCTTCGCAGCCATTTTGCTACTTTCCAGAGCTGTCTTATCCAGGTCAGATAGATATGTGCATGCATGCACTGAAAATGTCTGAGTGATGGAAGGAATTTAGGGAAGAAGTGAAAGATTAAAGAATGTCAGTCTATTGGGTGAGAGGCTGGGCCACTAACATTGTTCCCCCATCCTTTGCAGAAATGTCAGGACCTTTCAGATCAGTCCCCTCTTGTTCCCTTTATTTTCTCCAATCAGCTTTGTCTTTCTTGACAACCTATTTTGCAATACTGATCCCCCAGCATCTTATCTACCCATCTAGCCAAGTATCTGTCTGGACAGTTAAGTGCTCTTTCCTTGACAGCAATATTAAGGGATTTGACTGAAGTACTCTGAACCTACCCTGGACAAACCTAATCCTGATGTGTATCAAGTCAAAAAGGTCTTCCAGTTGCAGGACCATGAAGCGGGGGGGAATAGCTGGAATTGCAGCCACTACACCTGGACCATCCTGAATAGATTTCAACCTGAATCTCTTGCAGAAAGGAAAAGCTAATGCACTGCATCAGAGACTGGGCTGCAGGTAGGGAAAGCATCTGAGTGAGCCTGCAAGATTGTTTCAAGCACAAAGAATGTACCAAACATAGCCCAGGGGCAAAGGGGAGGATGAATTTGGTCACAAGGTGGAGACTGGGAGTGAAAAGAAAGGATAGGTAGGTGGGGCAAACTTGCATGTGATCCATACCATCATACTCCACTTTCCCTTTGTAGTGACTTAAAAATGAGCTACAAACAGCAATAAACAGGAATAGCTTATGAACACAACTGATGTAAGCATGTGTGTCTTAAAAGTCACAAGTTCGGTCCTGTGATAATCTCCTATTATCATGATATAAACTACTTAGGGAAAATACTTTTTTTTTTTTTTTCCTACACAGGCTTGCGTCATTCTTCAGCAAGGAATCTTTTTTATTAGGAATAGCTGCAGCAGTCCTGATAACTATGACGTGTTGCACTGTGTCCCAATGTTTCCTTTTCTGTCATTGCTTTGGTATACACTGTGGAAGCAGTGTCTCCCTCTCATGGAAAGTGCCTGACATGAACAGCATGGAGAATTACATGGTGTCAGTAGGTAGATGTTTTTCATAACTCTCCATTTAGTAACCAAGGGCTCAGCAAGTTTGGAGACAAATAATTCCAGGGTTGGTGGATTATTGATGTTCTCCTACCAAGGAGGCAAGCAGCTCAACAAGGTAAATGGTCATGGGCCTTGGCTGTGTTGCTAAAGATAGAAGAAAAATGTCTCAAGAAAAATGGGGGTGTCCTGCAGAAAATGGCTACCACAGCAGCAAGTCGTCATGAGAAATGAGCCTCTTCCTCTTGTCAACAAAATGAATGGTGCAGGTGGCTTGGTTTAAAAGGGAATCTGCACCATAAGGTGAAAGATTTTCTAGTTGAGACACCCAATTAACAAAGGTGACTGAATCATTTAACATATTTTTAACACGAATCTTCTATTTCCCTTTTAAAAGAGTTGACAGGTAATTAACTACAAAACCACTCATCGTTTTCTGTCATTGTAGATTGTGACATGGTAAAGTTCTTGTTTTAAATTAGGAAATGGATATAGATGATGAGGTCATGAAGTGCAGATCTAGACCTACACATTCAGTTCACCAGCTCAGGCAGGAATTTGGCTGGAAGAATGAATCTGAATTTTGACATCTTCTTTTAAATGTAGAGTAAAACTGTGAAATTCAAGTTGATAGCTGAACTTTCACAGAGCTCTGTAGGTGCATGGATCCATCTGCGAGAGGAGGGCCAGCTTTATTTCCAGCTCAGAATAAAGATAGGTGTATTAAAGGTGTGACATCTCTGAAATTTGCTTTCCTGGACACCACGCTGCAGTTTTATATGTTCAAATTCAAGTTGAATAAGCCTGAATATTTTCACTGAAATCAACTTAGTTCCATGTTTAAGAATATCCCTTAAAGCTTCCCAGGCCTGGAGTGTTGTCTGGCAATTCCAGTGAGATTTTCACATCTCCATGCATTAAGCCAGAAAATCTGTGGAAAGGCCAGCACAGCAGCCTCCTGCCCAGAGCTGTGAAGCTCTTGTGAAAGCCAGGAAATGTCTGAGCCAAGTATAGATAACATTTGATTAAATAAAAGATAATTTCAGAAAATGGGACGAGCACAAACTGGGGTTTTTTTTTAATATATATAATTTTTTTTTTTGGCGAAGTAGGAGCAGAATACATCAAATCTGTCAAGACTGAACAATGAGGGGAATACCTCTGTTCTGCCAGAACTGAATGCTACATCTTATACCTTTGTCAGAGGCTTTGATTCCTTGAAACAAGTGAGTGCTCTCAGTGCTTTGATTTGCTAGATATAGCTATCTTGCAGGCCTTTTGCTGGTAAAGGCATGAGAATCTCTACAACTTCAGCAGTTGACTTAGAAAAGTACATTTAATACATTACAGTAATGGCTTTCTTGGCAGTAGTTTCTTTTTTCTTTTTTTTTTCCTCAGAGCAGTTCTTGAGGAAAGAGCTTAGGTGTAAAAACAAGTACATCCATTGCACTTATAAATGTGTGAAACAAACAAAAAAAATCCTACTCTTCTGCAGGACTAGCACTTGCAAAATGCTGCCTAGGAAATTTGGTACAGCAGCAGCACAATGAATGTGTCCCTGTTTCTGGGACCTGGGGATATTAAGACATCTGCTTTTCTACTACTGCTCTGTCCAGCAACTGAAAATTCTGGACCAGTGTCTTTTTTTTTTTTAAATCTAAATAAAACTTAGAAATAAGTGCCTGCCCCACCCTAAATTCTTGGATGAAAACTAGAGCCAGCAGAACATTTCTGCATTAGCTAGAAAAGATCTCCTTTAGTACCGTAGACCGTTAAGTACATCAGATAGGAAGGGGAGCTCTTCACACACAGACCAACATGCATCGAGGGCAAATCCTGACGAGAATGATCTCTTGAGGGCAAGTGTCATAACACCAATAACGCTATATACGCTTGCTTTGATTTTTGCTGTGAATGTGTAAACTGCAGTAAAAATAACTGCAAAAGTTGGTTTCTAGTCTTAATGTCCTAGAGTTGCACTGGACTCTAGTATCTGAAGGAACTGGATCAGAATCATTTATTGCAGAAAAGCACCATGAGATCCAGCTGGTAGGTCCAGCTAACAGGAGTTTAGACTAGGACTAAATTACTGATTTTTGCAGTGATGGTGGTTAACCAGTAGATCAATTGGCAGAGGAAATACAGCAGTTTTTCTAGTGCTAGGAGCCTTTAAATCTAAACTAAGTGCCTAGAAAATGCTACAGTAATAAACCAGAAACAACAAAGAATTTCCCAAATAAAATTGAATTGCTTGTTTTAGACATATTAGCTATAGTTGTCCTTCATGATTTTAGAATACACAAATGTTTAAGAAGAATCTTACTGCAGGCCCTGATTCAGCAGCAGTGATATTTGAAGTACCCTTAAACTACATCTTTCAACATAGGGGTGGACCATGTAGGAGTCCTCTTTTACCTCAGCTCGTGTGCTGCTGTTGCTTCATCCGAAGCTCTGGCCCAGACAAACTACAAGGCATTTAGAAACTCAGCTCCCCTGATGTTCTTTTGGGTTTTAGTGTGCAGCTTCCTAAGGCCTATTAAAGAGTTGCAGGATAAATTAACTCGCTGCCCACAGTGGAGGAAATAAAGGAACGAATACATCCAAATAAACTGTGCACATTGGTGCAGCTTCTGATCTCTCTCACACTTAGTTTTTTCTTCTGCCATTCAAAGCAAAATCAGAATCTGGCCCAATAGGTCTGCAGAAACAAAACCTATAGCAGACAACTCCTGAAAACAAGAAAGGATGTCCCTGCTTGACAATACCATTTCTCATCTCTGTCAACGTGGTTTAAAGGCAGCTTGATCTTTCTCACTCACCCTGTGGCCATTTAATTGTTACGGATTGTTACAAGTTGCTTCAGCAAGCCAAGTATTCTAGATGAATGTGTGTTGGCAAACATAGTTAAAGAAATTGCAGCATATTTTGAAAGGGACTAGGCAGAAATAATGGCAGTGGGAGGTCTGTATTTGTTTAGAAATTGTTGGCACACAAACTACAATCAGCTCCCTATAAGTTTTCATTCAGACTGAAATCTCTGTCCAAAGTCTGTCATGCAGAAGAATATTCAGCATGAGCAAGAAGGTTTCTGTTTGCCTGTGAGGATTTATTGTGCACAGAAATGAAAAAAAAACAGCTACCAATGCAGTAACTAGCACTATGAATAAAACTGAGGATAGAAGGAAAAGGCAGGATATCTAGTAATTTCAAAGCTTCATGATGATCAGGTCTTGAAATTAAAATGATTTCTGAATTATGTGTCTCTGAATTTCACCAAAGCAAAACTTTGGATCCGAACTATGCTGAACTCAGGGGCCTTCCTAAAATGGGATGCAAATTTCAGATGGTTTGGCACTGCTTAAGGTGGTAGATTAAGAAAGCCTTTCTGTGGTAGGAGAGGATCCATGAATGCAGTCACCCCTTCCTGACAACTGCAGGTAATGAGACTTTTCCATTTGTCTTCATCTGGCTGCTGTTCTGGTCCCAGCTGTGCTATTGCAGCTGCTGTAATAAAAAGTGAATAGATTGGGGAAGATTTTTATTCCGTAATATTGTATTCCGACTCCAGTCTTGAGTGTCAGTATTTGAAGTGGTATCTAGCTGCAGCTTTTATTACATTCATTTTATGACAGCACAGCATGTTACCACCCATCAGCTGACTGCAGATACCTTAACTTACCCCAAGGGTCTCATAAAATACAGTAGTTTCATGGAGGCTGCTTAGACTTTTAAGAATTTAACTGTACTATAATAAGTGCAAGTGTATGTTTGCTGATGCTCAACTGAGGATAACATGAAAATAAGATGTTATGTCAAAATAACTAAATTGGGTCACAGTAAACCTTCCTTCCGATTCCACTTTTGACCATTGAGAGAAGCAGGATTCTGAGCTAGAGGTGACTTTGGTTCAGATAGTTTGAACACGGAGAGGAGATAAGTCACTGTGGCTAAAATTGCGGGTGAATACCCTAACAAAGAAAGGAACTAAGACCAGTTGTGAAAGGGAATATTCACTGAGAAAAGGGAAAATGTAAACATAAATTATTTTAAAGTTGCTAATTAACTGTCTGCTGATGAATCTTCCAGTTGTGTCTGCTATAGGTCAGGCCAGGGCTAGAGATCTCATTTAATGCTTTGCATTTGTGATGCTACTGCAGACAGCACTGCACTGCTTGCTCAGTCCTGCTGGTTGGAGCACAGGATTTATTCTGTGCAAACAGATGGGTTAGAGATTTGTTGGGCTTCAGTGAGACTGCTATTGCTATTCTGTAACAGCATCAGTTAAATAAGCATTAAGGCAAATGGCTGTGTTCTAGAGAGGAAGATGGGAAGGCAGTAATTTAACACTTGTTAAGAAAAAGTCTCTCCTCCTCCCTTCCCTGCACTTCCCTCTATATTCCAATTGTTAAACCTAACATAAAAATCATAAGTCTTTGGGCTACTGTGTGGACTTCACTGCCCTACATGCAAAGTAGAGTCTGTGATTTGAAACTCTGCCAAGTCTAAGTCTCCAGCTAACTCTCCTCTCAGCTTTCTGAGGCCTGATCACCTCGAATGTCTAGCTTAAAGTTGTCTTATCTTAGACTTATCCTACGTAGGAACAGGGTGGGAATACTGACTCTTTGCCCTGTGCATGATACAGTAATATGAAGTAGGATTTCAAGTTAGCTAGGAAATTTTCTCCATATTTCTTAATGGGATACCATGATTGGTGTTTAAAAGGCTACAACTTTGCCTTTTCAGATGTTTCAACTTCTGCATTTCCAGGTAATCTAGGACTCCTAGGCTGGTAAGTCTGGCTGAGATATACTCAACCTGGCTCCATACCTTCATCTTCAAATTAATTCCCTATCGTTCTAAAAAGGCATCAGCATTCATTCAAAGAGGAAAAAAGAACAAAAGCCTTCTCTGCAACTTCTATTAACTAACAAGACCACACTGTCTGGGCATTTGCAACTATCACAGCCCACCTGTGGGATTCAGAAAATATTGTTCCTCCTTTTATTTGTTATTAGATCAGTTTCCAGAGGATTTGTACTAAACAGCCAAGAGGAATTTTTGGTGCTGAGGGCTGTGTACATGCAAACTGTCATCATGGAGGATTTACAAGTGAAGTATGCCACAGAAGACAGCTGGAGACAGTTTCAGCTCTTTATAATCTGGACATTGAAGTAGGAATAAACTCACCCTTCTTCTTTCCTGTCAGTGAATTGGCAGCACCCATAGATTTAGGGCAAAATTCAGTTTGAAAACTGCTTCTTAATAATTTTGTATTACAAACTAGGTAGATATGTTTTTTTAAACCAGGTAAAAGAGCTCATTTCTAGGGGCAATTACTAGCATACATTCTAGAGGTATAAGCTTGTTCCAAGCAGGGGAAAAAAATAAGGAGGAGAAGCAGGCACTAGGAGCCCTGCTCCAGCAGACATCTGTGAGTGATGGCAGGAGCAGGATTTGCCATGACCTCTGCTCCCTGGGGGGGTGCAGTGTTGCCCTTTAATGCTTATTTCTATTTAAAAAGGAGGGAGGGAAAAGAGATAATTATAAGTTGTCTGTTATGTGTTAGATTTAGAAATTTTATAAACAGAGTGCATAATTATAAAAATCAGGAAAGGTTAAGACAGCCCAGACGACCTGCTTTTTTCAGTCAGAAATTCATTCAATTCGGGGGAAAAAAGCCTTGGCGCACACCTGTGTCCCATATTCTGCCATAGAAACTGTTGACATTTTATATGTAGCAACAAGCAGAAAGTTAATCTGATTCCTACACTAGGTTTGAAAGTCTTGTGTTTTAAGGAAAACCTTTGCTGACAACTCCCTGGCTGAACTCAGGTGGGGTGGGTTTGTTTGGTTTGGGGTTTGTTTGGTTTGGGGTTTGTTTGGTTTGGGGTTTGTTTGGTTTGGGGTTTGTTTGGTTTGGGGTGTGTTTGGTTTGGGGTTTGTTTGGTTTGGGGTTTGTTTTTTGTGCACTGAAGTATCGTAAAGATGTGGGCATTTCAGTGGAAATTTAGCTTCCTGGGGGTGCATTTCATCTTTCTGTTGTTTCATCTCACTGTCTCCTTACTGGATTCCATCTCCTGCGTTCTCCTTCCCTTTTTCTCTTTTCAACATGGCCATCTTTTGCTCCATTTTTCATCCACATGCTGATCATTATATGATTTTGCTTTTGCTTAGCCAAAAAACCCAATTGCAATGACCCCAAAGTCCCAGAAGTCAAGCCATCAATATAAGTTTGGAATGAAAGCAATATTGACTGCCAGCACTTATATAATTCCTAGCAATCAACTCCATTCTCTTCTCCCATAATGATAGATGGATAAACCATTTGACTTCACTCTTCCAATCTATACAGAGGCCTTCACCATCCTTTATAACCCTCAAATTCAAGACGATTAGGACTTGATTAAATCCTGTCATCTCTCAGGTCTTTTAAGCCGAGTAATGGCTTCTTGGAGAAGCCAAGTAATTTTGCAGTTTCTCCCGTTCCCTCCCCTCTCCATTCTGGTCCATGTGCATTTCTGGCTCTAAGCATGAGTTTAATTAAATGTACTTGACATCCAAAGTAATTAAAGAGATTATTCTAGACCTTTAACATAAAAGCTATGTTTTTATTAGCAATTTGGCTAGGAAAAAAAAATATATGTACTTATACATATACCTATATTTATGTATACATTTCAATTATATTTACATTTTTATTTGCATTTATATTTGTATTCGTGCATATATGTATACACATTATGTATGTAGACATATATACATGTAATACAAATCTGCAGGTCTCTACTTGGTGTTCATTCACATCTCTACACTGGCTTCATGCATGCAGATTAATTTCTGTGAGAAAAAAAATATGTAGAAACCCTGATCCAATGTGTTCCGTACCTACTAGGATATGCAACAAAGTATGTGACAGACACGCCACAAGTACCTAACGCACACTCTTCTTCAAAAATGTTGGTTGAGATTTCCCAAAGCACCTGCAGGTGCTTTATAAGACCGAGTACCTGAGTGCATGTGTCCCTTCATTGCCAGCTGCATTCAGACTTTTCAGTCTCTGCTTTTGTGACACCCCAGCCTTGTGTTCTCAGCCTTCCTTACTTTCTGATTTTGATGAATTTCCACTTTTTATTCATCCAGCAGCATCCTTAATTGACAACTTGAATCTTTTCTCTCTTTACACCATTTGTGTTTCTGTAACTCTTTTACCCTTCTATACCATGTTAACACTTGCACCTTACATTCAGCACCAGTATAAGGATGGTTTGAGCTTAGGTCTTCAGGTAACAGCCTTATGTGATGGTTACACTGGGATCTGTCTCTTCTTCACGGCATGTTTAGAAGCCAGGTACAATTTCCACATCCTAAAGACAGAGCAATATTTGCTCATGATCTTCAAAATGTTTGTCAGCTGTTGATGGTCCCTGGGTCTTGCCCAACCTGAGGGGAGAATAGGGTCATGGATGAGCTCTGCTCAGGTAAGAGACTCAGAGTTTTGATCTGTTCAGAACTGTACTGAAAATGAATGTGTATTAGTAGAAAGGGAAGGGTGGACACAGCCTCTGGCATCTTGAATAAGGAGAACACATCAGTGCCCAGATCCTTTTGGCTCAAATGGCAAGGTCACTATTTTGAGGAGACAGAAAAGATATACCAAGCCTCACAAAAATGTGATCTTATTTCTGTTGCATAGAAATGGAGGAAGATGGGCAGAGTTAATTTTAATTTGTTCCCAATTAATCACAAAACATTATTTGATTAGAAAAGCTCAAAGAGCCCAGCTGTGCTACATGTTTGCCCTGCAGAACAGCCATGGGCTTCTCATCCCTGCTTTGTTCCTGAGAGCTCTCTACAGCTGAAACACGGTCATACAGGGCTAGTCCTGCAGAAAGAAAATGCGAGATTGGGGCTGTTTCTAGTGAGCAAACCATAGGCTGTCTGTGAGGCAGAGGTATCCATCTAATAATCAGAGGAGCAGCATTATCTGATGTGAGAACCGGTCAGTTTGCAGTCAGGTTCCATTTATAAATTATTCATAAAGAGCTGACAAATGACCGAGCAAGGTTTTAATAAGTGATTGTACTTCTGTAATAAGATTAAGCAATCATGACATGGAAACATTAGTAACAAGTACTAATTGAATCTCTGACATGCTCATAACAATATGTATTATAAGTGGGATACACTTAAAGGGATTCAGTATTAAATAGCACCTGATAAACTACAAGTTGCTCCTTACATCTCCAGTAGCTTCAGTGAGGTTACTGTGTTATCCTACTAGGAATATGTAGCAAGGCCATAGGAAGGGTGAATAACTTCCTTTGTCTGTCCTGTACTGTAAAGGCTAAAAACTTTGCTGACTTATCTATACGTGTTTTGCTTTTTCAGTAGTTATCTCAGAGACAAAAAGTGTGGTCCAGTAGTCAAACATGCCCTTTTGTTTCATTGCTTGTAAGATCTTAAGGTTGTGATCTTTCTGTAACATCTGAGATACTGTTTCTCCAAGGTGAATCTGCACCAAGATTTTGAAGCGGGGACCAAAGCAAGGATCTTGCTTGGATGCGGCAGCATGAGTATATGTTGAAGAGAGCACCTCCAGAAAAAAAGAATAATCTCAATTTCAGAGGGAATCTGTATTGCTATTCTTATTTCAATAAGAATCAGCAAGTCGTATTAAAACCAACATTATATTTCTTCTTCTATGTTTGTTAAGAAATTATAGAAATATGGGGGTAAAAAAGTAAAAGAAGGTGTAATCTTGGTTTTCGGCATGTCAGAGGACTGTGGGATGATTCTTTAAACAAAAGATCAATTAAAACAAACCTGGGTAAGAACTATAAGCAAGTCTGTTGTCTAAAACAATTCTGTGTTGTCTCTAGCTATGCCTAGGGATTAGATTATGTATTTGCTCTTTTCCAGCTCTGGTTACTGTGAAGCTATGCAGAGTCCTGAGACAAAGCTGTGAAAAACTTGATCTAAAGCCAAATTGCTCTGGGGTAAAAAATAGCTTTTCTCTTTGACGCAAAATAGATGTCTCTGAGAAGACATAGGAAAGGATAAAAAAAAAATCAGTAATTGCTGCTTTTGCAAAGGAAAGCTCTAGGGCCAACTGACTTAATTATGCTAATCACTCCATCAATCTTAATAGAAGAGAGATTGTAATCCTAAAACTACAGTCAGTGAGGCGCCAAGAAAATTCCTGGTTTCCTTACATTTGCTAAGGCCACTATCACATGGCATCATTATAAAGGTATCACCTTGCTCAGAGATAAACCTTAACTAATTCAGATCCATTCAAATGGTCAGGCAGGTGTCAGCGGAGATGGCTTGTACTGGCTGCCACATGAGATGAGACAGCTCCTAAAGCTTGTTATGCAAAAATCTCATGGCGGGGAGGGGAGCCAAAGAAAAACTTTTGTTAAACTTTAAAAAGGCTTTGAAATCTTTCTCTTCTCTTAGCTTTTTGTCACTTTCTGGCTCTTTTGTTAAGTTTCTCCCACTTTTGTGTGTTTTCAGGTAGTAAAGTAATTCAGACTATGGGATGAATATGAAGCCTGAGTCTCTTGAGGAATGGTGCTTTTACTCAAATAATGAACTGAGAATTGTTATTAATAATGGAGGTGGATTTTTCTGAAGGGACATATATCTCAGGTCTCTTTTAAGGTGAGAAATGAGGGAAATACCTGTGAGCATGGAGGGGTTAAGTGCTGCTGTTCCAACCTGGTACTGAAAAAGGGATGGGAATCTGATTTGACATGACAGAGCTTGGTCCTACCATCTCAAAGAGATATACTGTGACTGACATGTATTCATTCTCCGAATGGATCTAATACCACTCAAGTTTACTATAAATAGTTCCACGCAACTCTGTCTCCCAAATGGAACCTATACAAGAGGGAAGAATGCTTTCTGCAGGTGCCTGATGAATGCAGATGATACATAAAGCTTTAGCATCCAGCTGCTTTGTTCCTTTTTCTCTCACCTTTCAGAAAAAAGCCTACTGCTTCCCGTCAGCTCTGATTTGGTCACATTACAGAAAACAGCACAATTTTAGCAAAAAGTGACTTGTGTATATAGCTTTATATTCTCCTTTGGGAAGCAGTACAAGTCAGTTAAAACAGAAGGTCACCAAAGTGTATGTGGACGAAGGGATAAATGATAAGGTGCGATATTTTTCTCACAGCATGTTTCAGATTGGATGTTGAGCAGAAGCTCCCTAGCTCTTCCCTGGAGCCCATTTCCCCAGATCTGTTTTCAGTGATGTCTGTCTTTCCCAAAACTAAATAACCCAACAGCTTTATTTTGAAACTTGAGTATCTCCAAAATTCAAGTCCCACCTAGGTGGGAAAACTTGGCACTTAAGCTAGAGCACAGGAGTATGTGTAGTCAGACTCCATGTTTGGGTTTAGAAAATGTATCTCCATCTCCTACCCTAATGAGGATAATCTCATGTGAACTGCTTACAAATATAAAGAATTAAAATTTAGTATTGATTTTTCTGAACAATTAGTATTCTGTTTGTTCTCTTGTTCCACCTAGCAGAATCAATTTTCTGCAAATTTAAAACTAAAAAAGCACCTTAATTTTTTAACAAATGTTCTTTATGAATAATAAACTCCAGTGACCACATTCTCACTTTAATGCAGAAGGCTGACACTCTCAAAAATGCAAGGTGATTTCTAAATGAAGATATATTTCAAGTTAATTTATATTTTTATTAAAAAACAATGGAAATATGAATGAGAAATATACTGACATGGGCTGAAACTGTTCTAATTCTACACAAATTAATGACTAGTTTTGGTTGTCTTGAAATGGCTTTCTATCAAATATACAGTTCTGAAAAGAAACAAAAGATGATGGATGGCATTTCAGAAAAGCACATTTACTACAACATAGATTCAGAGATTAACTAAATAGGTTATTTTAGATCATGCACTACCGCATGGATCTGTGGAGAAGATGTAAATCATAAATATGTACTTGATTTTACTTTCAATAGTTTATACTAGTTTTTAACTTCAAGTAAGTTGATATTAAATTGTTCCGTTCGAACCATTTGACACAGCCCAATTGGATCATCCTACCCTGTTATGCAGGATGTGCCAAGGTAGCAAACAGTAAAAAGCTGTAGGAAAGACTCTTTCCTGACTGTTGATGCTGACATAACATCCTGAAAGCTGGTACCAGGTTATTTCATCTAAGGTACTGAAAAAGCACAATGATTTCCTGAAATTGTTCAGTAGTTCAATAAATCTAGCCATACATTTCTGATTAGATGATAATCTAACATTTCAAGAGCTACAGACACCTCTATACTGTTTTAAGTAATATATAAATCTTCTACTTGATCTTAGCTTGTTTTTCTTTGGGGGGAGCACATCAATTGCTATTATTGCAATATGTGACACCTCTTGTCACAAGATAGCATGCGAATAGAGAGTATCCAATTTCTATGTCCTGCATGTTACAGAGTACTTAAATCTTCACCTGCGAAAGTCCTCTTTGACTAACCCTGTTGAGGACTGAATAGAGAAGGAAATGTGGTTACTGGAGATTGTATATAAACAAAGAACGTTTTTGTTAGAAAACAAGGCATTTATACCCCACTCTAATATTACTCTAGTTTTAACAATTCTGTAAAATCCATGCTAGGAGGTGTCACTGAAATAATAAAGAGATATGAGACATTGGGTTTTGGAAGGCATTTTCTATGGTGGCCCTTCTGCTATGTCTTCAGCTGTTGTTTAAATATTCACTATACTACAAGCTTTGCAGGTAACAGGACTTCTAACAGAAGAAAAGTAAATTATTAAAATTCTCACCTCTAGGAAAAAAAAAAGAACATGCCTACTTACAGCATGATTTATCTGGGTGGATTAAAGCTGATCCCTTGGAGGGTGTAACTAGCAGACAGCTGCACATGAGAATGAGACAGAGAAAGAATTCAGCAGGAAATCAAATTGTACAGGGCAATCTCTGCTCTGGAGATGTGGGGAATACCAGAGAAGCTACCATTTAAATGCTGGGTTGATTGTACAATGGAAGGAAAAGTATTGGACTGTGTGAAGTTAAATGCAAAAAGCAAATAATTGCAGAGGTTAGTGATAGACTGTTTCTGAAGTACAGTATTGCCAGTTGCTCAAAGGAGGTGATTGTCCCGCTCTGCTCTGCACTGGTGCAGCCTCACCTGGAGCACTGTGTGCAGTTCTGGGTGCCACAGGATAAAAAAATGTATATAAAGCTAGTGCAGAGTGTCCAGAAGAGGGCTACAAAGTTGGTGAAGGGTTTGGATAGGAAGCTGTGTGAGTAGTGGATAAAGTCATTTGGTTTGTTCAGCCTGGAGAAGAGGAGACTAAGAGGAGACCTCACAGTCTACAGCTTCCTCACAAGGGATGGAGGAGGGGCAGGCACTGAAATCTTCTCTTTAGTGGCCAGCGACAGAACCCAAGGGAATGGCAGGAAGATGTACAAGGGGAGGCTTAGGTTGGACATTAGGATGTTCCACCAGTGGGTGGTGGAGCACAGGAATAGGCTCCCCAGGGAGGTGTCACGGCCCCAAGCCTGACAGTGTTCAAGAAGAGACTGGACAGCACCCTCAGACACATGGTGTGAACTGTGGGGTTGTGCTGTGCAGGGACTGGAGTTGGACTTGGTCATCCTTGTGGGTCCCTTCCAGCTGAGGATGTTCTACGATTCTGTGAAGTTCTTCCAGCTCGAATGTTCCTAAAGAAAAATTCTGAGCTCTGTGCCCACACAGTGGAAGAAAACAGCTCTGCACAAGTTTGCATCCTCTTTGCATGGAAATAATTCTTTTATCCCCATCTTGAAGCTGAGCCCAAAAAGCAAGGTAACATCATGCTAAGAAAAGTACAATTGCAGAGGATAAATTAATTCAAGAAAAGTGGAAAATCAAAACAAACAAAAAATGAAGCTTGTAATACTTGAGCTCCTGCCTTCCTGCAAATATTTTATGATGGAGAATTGCTGCGTTAATGAATCTGCATGTGACACACACATGTTGCCTGGGGATTCAGGTGTGCATTTGATTTTCATATCATCTAGTAATGGGATAGATCAGTGACTGGCAATCCACCAGAGCTGAGTAGATGAGAAAAGAATTGTTAAGATGGTCAGAGCTGACTTAATCCCCAGGCATCTGGGCACCAGTGGTGCGCAGAAGGATATGCTCCCTGTAAAACAGCTTAGGAATCATCTGTGATTACAGTGGAGCAGGCTGTCACCAGCTCAGCTCTGAAGGGGTTCAGGGCTGGGAAGGGTTTGTAAGGCCCTGGTGACTGGGCTGTGCAGGGTGCCCGCAGTGCTGGGAGTGCAGAGCGGGGCAGTTCTGCTACCTCCCATGGCCCAGGTGGGGTCCACAGAGGCATCTCTCTTTGTGCTGCACAGGAGAGAATGTGGTAGGGGCAAGTGAAGTCAGTGGAGCTGAGGGTGCAGAGCTCTTTTGGCACAGATTTAATAACATCACCTGTGTGAAAAGACTGTACGTAGCTCTGAAGGAACTGCAAATACTCATCAGCTTTTGTACATGTCAGCTAGTAAAATGGATGTTGAAGCAACAGTTTTGAAATTGTGACTTTCAAGTTTCAGGAATGGCATGTCCTGATCATGCCTGTCTTGTTTGGATCCTTCTCATCTGTCTACCAGCACATAAGGCAGGTGAAAGAAGACCTTTAGTGTGATTCACAGTGGCTTTTTGAGCAACAAAGAAATACCCTAAGTTCTCATCCAGTCAGTATGCTGAGCCTAGCTATGTTAGATCTGCAGAGCCGATAGTCCTGTATAGGATATATAAAAAAACATCTTTGTTTCGTGTGGTGCAGTAGCAGTAAGTTCAAGGTATGTTTTACTTAAAAAGAAGAGTATTTTCAGATAGCAACACGTCTAAGAGAGCATTCTCAGCAGAATCCACTTTTCATATATAGCTGTATGCTGTGTTGATGTGGTGACCCAAACACCCTCATAAATTTAGACTGTATGGAAGGCGCTGCATGTAATTATCTGAAGCAGCTAGAACATTTATTATGATAATTAAAGTCAATTACTTTTATGACAGGATCAAAAAACAAACACCACCTCTAACACTTCCCTAGTTTTCTATCTCTTGCACAATATAATATTGCCACGGTAATTACTGTATCTCACCACCTTCCTAGCAAATTCCAAAGGCAGGGACATCTTAATTTACTTGGCTGGTTTCCTTCCATGTGACTGCTTTACTTAGCAGCAATAGATGGATATGTTCCTTAAAATGTTGATAGCATTCCTGACTTGGTTTACTTTAAAAAATGCATAGTTTATTGTTGTCAGAACACCTCTGCATAATGAAGGACATGGTCTGAATGATTGCTAAGAAATTATTAGCTCATAAGTAATGCTAGACACATCCTAATGCATTCTGAAATGGGATGTTATTGCGACTATGGGAACAATACGAGACTGCGAATATCTTATACCATTCATTTGTGTCTAAATGTCTGCTCTGTTTGGAGCTGGAGTAGAATGGCAGTCTATCAAAATAATCACGAACTACTTTTCCTCTTGGGATTATATTCGGGGACCAATTAATAGATTAACAAAGTTATTGACAGTGTTTAGAAATTTTGAATTTCAAACTTCTACTGAAATGTACTTCAGTTTTAAAGCAAAGGATTTAAGTAAAACAAGGTACCTTAGGGAAATAGAATGATGTGATTTGTTACTAGCTATCCTGTTCAACATCAGCTCTCTGTTTCCCTGTTCTTGTCTTCTCTTTGCAGTAGTTGCAGCAGTTATCTATATCACAACAAAGGCTCTTCCAGGCCTTGTGTCCAAGGTCACAGATCTTTTGTGCTCTGGGCTGAGCCTGCGTTTTCTGAGAAAAATTCCCTCTCTGATATTGCTTGTGTGTTAAACAAAGATGTATATATAAATAAACACCACCAACAAAAAAACCCAACCAAACACAATAAACCACCATCTCAGTACAGTGGACCTTAGTTTTGATTCATTCTTAAAATAAGAGAAACTGATTTAAAAAGAGCTATTAATAAAGAAATGTTTATGGAAAATTCACCCGTTAATTCACTCATTACAATGGGACAAAACCCAAGAAAACTAGTAGCTTTTCTTCCATCTCTCAAAAGTAGTTCAGAATCATCAAAACAAGTAGGATACTGAGCAAATACTTGTAGTTCTTAATGACGTACATCTTTCAGGGAAGACCAAACAAAAATCTATGTCAGTACAGTGCATGGGAACATTTCAGGGACATCTGACTTCCATGGTGCAAGTGAGAATCTCTTGCACAGCACCACAGAGTGACTGAGTTCTCCTGGAAGTCGAATGATATAATGAATAATGTGACTCAGGCAGGATCTCAGGCTGCTTAGATTGTTAGTACTGATAAAGCAAAACATAGTTAAAAAAAAAAAAAGTTGCCTAATGGAACTATTTTAACTAAGCTGAATAACCAGTCAAGACACTGAAATATGGAAACATAGAATGGTTTAGGTTGGAAAGGATCTTTAAAGATCATCTAGTTTAATGCTTCTGCCATAAGCAGTGACATCTTTCACTGGATCAGGTTGCTCAAAGCCTCATTCAGCCTGACCTTGAATGCTTCCAATGATGAGGTATCTACAGCATCCCTGGGCAGCCTGTTCCCAGACAATATTTTTTAAGACTAAAAATGTTAACTGTTCTGTGGCCTCCTACCACCAACACCATATCTTACACTGCCTCCTCCCACAACGTTCTTGGTAAGCAGACATTCTTTCTCAACCTGATGGGGAGTCAGTGTCAGCTAGTTATTGCTTTGCACAGATGGTGTGGGCTTCTACTGTGATGGGCATCTCAGGCCCCAGTAAGCTTCAAGAAAAAACCTTGTCAATCTCAAAGGTGCAGCAGCACCTGAAGAAATAGAGGACTCACTCTGCTGATATCTGAGGGCCTTATTTTAAAAGAGAAATGGACACAAAAGGCTGCAGCGTTAAAACCAGGCTGATGTTCTCTATAGCTCTCTCGTTGCTTTCAGTAGGGAGTATAAATCCCATCGTGGCAGTGCTGGCATGGACAGGGTATGATCTGGAGCCGGAGGTGACTCTGGGCAGGTGGGTACTCTGTCATGTTCCTACAGGAGACTCGCACTGGGGCAGTCAACAAACACCCCTGGCAGCTGAGCGTTGGTAGCTAGGGTTTGGTTGCCAGCAATTTAATACCATCCCTGGGAGCACTGGATCACTGGTGGAAAGAAAAGTATACTTTTCCATATGCTCAGCACAGGAGGGAGAAGATGCATAGCTGCCTGCCTTGCTATGGTTGCACATTATTAGGATATAAGAGTGGGGAGCTAGCAGAGTGTTGTGGTGATCTGAAGGCTGCAGCACAAAACCTCAGCTCTCTGCCCCAGCAGTGCCACAGGCCATGAACAAGAGCTTTTATTGAGTTTGTGGAGAACCTTCTCCAGGGGCTGGGTTGTATTTTTTAAAAAGTGTGTAAAAAGTATTGATGGGGACACCAGAAATGTATGCAGCTGCTGTGAGACTATGTTATTGCCTACATGTTATGTGGCAAAAACTGGAGTGGGGTCTTTGATTTCCATTGTTAATATCCAAAGTTAACTAGCAGGTCCTTCTACAGGTTAGTCTACAGCATTAGCGATGCCTAATGTACTTCACTGTGTTGGCCATTTCAAAGACAGAAATGAATATACTGTGGTGGATAGTGACCCGGAAAACTCTTTCTGATCGAGGCCATGTGCCATTCCATTGAGATCCATGCAAGCTAAGCTGGAAATAAAAAATAATTGGGTAAAAGTCAGTGTGCAGTAATTGACATTAGATGATGTAAGATTCTTTTCTTCCCTTGACCCTTTTTTCTCCTGCTCATACCCTTCTAGTCTTTTGTTCCCATTATATTCCATACTGAGGTGTCTTAATCTGAATCTGTTCTTCCCTGAAACTCCCCAGCCTTTCTTAGGAAGAATGTCTTGGTGAATTAAATTATTCTTTGCTTATAGATCAATCATTTTTAAAAATAACAGGACATTAACTAAATATATCTTTGCCTCTATTAGTAATGCAAGCGTGTTGAGAAAAAAAACCACAACATTCAAACAGTGATTAATGAATTTAATCATTGCCATAAAAAATGGCATAAAGGATGAAAATGACTCATTAGAAAAGAGTCTGTCAAAGTAAATACTTAGCCTGGTAATGTTTCTTGGGGAAAATCAAGATCTTAGGGATCAAAAGTTATAAAACATACTTTGCTCCAATTACAGTGCTGGTTTTGTTGCCATTGTTTTTAGTATTACAAAGCTGTGTTATTCCAATGTATATATATGGAAAAAGCTACAGCTAGAAAGTGTTATTTATTGCATCACTGTAAACTTGAAAACTACTAAGAACAAACCTGGTTTGACTCCCAGCTGTCAAATATTTTCAGTCAGTTACAGCAAAACAGTGAAAACCACTCCCTTTTTATACTGTCCCATCTTCTCTATGTATCACTGCTCACAGGGACCGCTAGCTCAGGTTCAACAATTCAGCAGTCAGCTACAAGACTACAAGACAACTACTCTAATACACATGCCTGTCTATCTGGGGAACTGTCCCTCATATTAGTATGTTTTATTTTGAAGGAAGTAAAAAGTTAAGCAAACTCAGGGTAAAACACAAACAAAACCCAACGTTTCTGTATCAAGTTGTCACTTGCTGCACAGCAACAAGATAAATTGTATGCCAAGGATAAGATAAACCTGAGTCTCTTGTCCTCAGCTGCACGGTGACCTGGACTTATTTTCTGATTCAGGGAGCTGAGCCAAGGAGAATGTACTATGTGAGGAGTATTTGCATTTGCAAAATGATTTCTAGGTAACAAGATTATGGAGACACAAGGAAAAAGAGTTTGTTAGGCTACTACCATCCCTGTGCAGAGAATATTTTGTCTACTACCTCATTCCACAGCAATGTGGTAGATTTTTGGTGGTTTTCAGCCATGTTGTTTTTTTTTTTCCTTGTTTCTCATGTTCAGGTTTAAGATTCCTGTGGTTCTATGGGGCAGTATCAGTTCTATTATCATATCTGGTCAAAAAGCAGTTATTAGAGAAATTAGATCCTTCCTGAAGAATTTGCTAGAGCACACCAAGTTCACAATTTACAGTAGCAGCTTGATGGAAAAGGTATCAAAAGTTCAGACATTTAGCTAGTAGTGTTGCCAACATTGTACCCTGTGAGAAAACGGAGCATCTGGCCCTTTGCATTTATTATTGCTTTTGGGCTCCCTGTTCTAAGATACTTATAAACCATATCTATGGTATTAAAATGAAGCATGTCACTGATATTATTTTGAAAACAATTAAATCATAAGACAATTTTAGAGTCCTAATGGATTTTAAAGATACTTTAGCCCCTTTCCATGTACGGGGTCAATACTTGAACTGAGCTTGGATATGTTTGCAAAATTGAATTAGTAGAGGCTTGGTAATAAGAGGCCTTTGAATTACATGAAAGGTTTACGCACAACCCTAGTGAGCTTCATCCTTGGACTTCTGAACTGTCTTGTCTTCCAGGACAGCAGTGATTTTAATGGTTCATTAAAAAAAAAAAAAACACTGAAGTTTGATCACTCAGTCTTAAACATCAAAAATGAGAAGAAGAGACTGCAAATGGCACTTGGTAACTTGCTGTGTTTCCAGTGCTGTAAGAAAGGGTTGTAATAACATCAGGAACCTAATTTTCCACTTAACTGGTCATTGTCTTCATAGTCATTTTCAGATACAGTGGATCACATTGTCATTCCAGAGGAAGACATTCACTAGGGATGACATTTAATTCAGATCTTCAATGGTGAGGATAGGAAAACATTTCCTAGGTAGTAGAGAAACAAAGGTATTATAGGGGACATGTAAGTAGGGGGTCTGCCATGCTTTGAAGGCTTTTTCCCCTCTTTAGCACAGGGTGGGTTGTGCATCCTCAGTGCAGAGTGAAACATTCCCCCTCTAACACTCATCTTGCCTGGACTGAGGGTCAAGCTGCTCTTCACTGAAGAACAGCTCTTCTGGGGCAGCCCAAAATTTGAATAGTGAATAGCCTGTATGAACTGGTAAAAGGCTTTTTCTGCTAAGAAATTGAATGAATCAAAATCAGACTTAAAAAAAACCCCAAACTACTACAAACAAACAGTTGAAAGAGGAGTAAAATTTCATGCCTCACAACTTGAAGAAAAAACCCCACAAAACGAAAACAAACAAACACAACAACAACAAAACAAACAAAAAAACCCTCCAAACTGCAGGGAAGCCAGGCAGGGAACCTGCAATTAACTGTTTGGCATTTATGCAGGACCCTGGGCTGAATGTCCTTTGCAGGCTCTCTGCAAGTAGTACAGGTTATTTCTGTTTGAAGGGATTCATGTTCATAGGAGCTGAGAGTATTTTTTTTAACACTATTTTCATGCAGTCAAATAATGATGACAGAAATGACAAGAAACAAGATCAAATATATTGTGGGTCACTACTGATCTTTTACCAAAGTGCTTTTGGTATTTGACACCTAGACTAGCTCATCAACATGTATCAGAGGTTAAAAAAAAAAAAAATAGCTTGGGCACTGTGGAAAATGATAAGAAACAAGTAGCAGGGAGGCAGATAGTACTGTCTGAACCCAATGTTATTTCCAAAGGTTAGGAGAGAATGAATATTTTTCCTTTTTTTAAATGTCAATTTAATCTGAAAGACACTGAACCTCAAATAACATTTCAAACTAATGTAGAACTTCTGAAAACAAGGTAATTGCTGATCTAGCAGCCAGGGATTTCATCTTGAACTGATTGTTACTTCCAATACCCTTGATGTTTTACAATGTAAATACATGTATTGGGAGAGGAAAAAAGTGTAGGAAGGGAAAGAAGATTCAAGGACAGCTGCTGAGTCCATGGCAGTAGTGAGCTACTGAAACTGATGTGCTGAGATTTAAAGAAGGATGTACGACTACCTGCCTGGTTATTTTGTGATCTTTCCTCACCAAACACAGAGGCTGGTACAGTAAAGGCTTTGTGCCTTTTGATAGGGATTCATTCACTTTAAAGGTGAAGGGCCTTGCCCAAGGCTACACAGAAAAACTACATCACATCTGAGGAATCCAAATTCAAGATTTTAGTGTTGGATGTTTCTTCTAAATGCTGTTTTTACATCATAATAAACAATCATGTAACTACTTACATTTCTTTAAACATACTTTGCACCTGGCTGAAGACATGGTAACACGTTTCAGGTTTTGCTGCTTTTAAGTTGGAAGATGACAAGTTACAGGATTTTTTACTATCAGCTGATGCAGCCAGAGGTGTTCAGCTTAAACATTACAAAAAAGCTTCTTGGCTAGAGGGCCTCTGCAGCTCAGGGATGGGCCACCCAGAGGAACCTTGGAGTCCCCATCTGAAAGTTTTTTAGACTCAGGTAGACAAATATCTCTGCATGTGTACCCAATTACTCCTGATCTGGGAATGGAGATATGGACAGGGTACAGTAACAGATCAATTGATATTTCAAGTAATAATAATAATAATAATAACAGCACTCTGGGAGCAGAGTTCAAAGTGCTCACTGTGTCACTGCATGCTCCAGATACCTATCTAGCATTTAAAGACTTTAGTTTAAAAGTTTTCTTTGCAGAACAGCCATCTGATTAAGCCAATAATTTATTTTTCCTTTTAAAGATATGAATTATTGCAGCCAGGCTAACATTTAATATTTAAGTTTGGCTGTAACTTAATTGTTGGAAAGATTTTGAGATCTCACCACAAATTTAATATCAAATCAAATGTATAAAAAAATTAATTGGCTGCTGAGGAAGGTGAAATTCATGCTACCCATTCAATGCTACAGATATTGTAGATTAATGTTTATTTTGAATATGATTTATGAGTTAATGGCCTACAGTAGAGAATCCAGGATTCGGAGCAATCTACTTGCAGTGTTCTTTTCCTTTTTGCACAAAATAAAATGACCTTTATGCAGAAATTAATACAACAGTTTTACTGAATTGGTTGTGCTGCTATTTATGCCAATATCATGAAGAAAGAGCTATTTCTGTTTAGGAGTATGGAGGGAAGGCATGTAAGGAAGTTTCAGAAGGGAAGAGGAATGCATAATGCAGTGGGGTAGAACTTTGATGTATAACTGTGCTGAAAACTCATCTGAACTTTCTTTTATTTTCTGTATTAATTTAAGTGCTCTGGAAGTGTTGATTGTCAGCTTTTATAGGAGAAAAAAAAAAAAGTCACCGTCTTCATCCACAAATCAATTCTGTAAGAACAGCAGCAGTGCAAGGTTCTGCACAAACCATTATCTTTCAACATGGTCTAAGTCGTGAACATCCCAAGAGGCAGAAATCATCTATTGCCGTGTTTCAAGAGAATGATCTGCATAATAAATGTGGCAAGTGAGGATGACATTTTGTGATGTATGCATTCCCTCAACAGGAAATACGCTAGGATTCCAGATCTAAAAATTCATATGAATTTTTAAATAGCCCTCAGTCCTTCAGGTATCCTGTGCTGGATTTAGAATAAAAATTTAAAATGTAAATGCACCTTCTTTTGCATCTTCTTTATGGCTTTGAAGGTGAATATTCTTCGGTGTTCACATGCCTGTGAGTATTGTTTTAGAACTGCACATCCACTGAAAATAAATCCTGATAATCCTCCTTGATCAGAGATGGAAGTGATACACTAAAACCCTTTGAGAAGTGGAATGAGTATAAGATCATCCAGACACTCACCTTTCCCTCTTTTCTCCTTCCTACATGCTAAATAGTATGAGAAGGTGAAATACTTGTCTTTCTGTTAGTTTGTAAGACTAAAAACACTTCTGTGTGCTGTGAAAATACCTTTTTTTTTTTTTTNGTGACATTTTCTAATAGTGGTATGTACCTTTTCAAAGTAACTGGTGGTCCTCCAAGAATTATTTTGAGTACTCTTTGCAAGAACAAGTTCACATTTGTCAAATCTTAAGAGCAGGACCGTGATCGAAGTTCCACAGTATGTCTGAATCTTCCTGTTGTCTTCCACTGACATTTGGAAGTTGTCCCAAGCACATCTCCTAGACATGACAGCCTACCTATAAAGTTTGAGGGAGCCTACCTAGATTAATTCTGAGTTAACTTGGGCATTTTTTGTATGAAATCAGGAGTGATCAATTCTTTTACACTTGGAGCAGTCTTTACTCCCAACTGTGTGTTCAGGAAAACTGATGAATCAATTTTGGCCGTGGTAGCCAATTCTGAAGAAGACAGGCCTTCGGTGAACCACGAAATATAGATTACATAAATAAAATAGGAAAACTCTTTAAGGTGAAAAAAAGTCAGATTTCCTTATGTCTCTTAAACGTGACCTGACTTTTTTTCTGATCAATAATTCATCATTATAAAATAAAGATTGTGACAAAAGTAAATCAAATCCATAAGTAAGTCATGAACCATACATCTCAGACAAGCTCTGCAGGAGAAGTTCACAATCAGACAGAATCAACTGTCAGCAACTGGATACCATGACTGGATTTTAACAAAAAAGACACCTACGCTGTAGGTGGATAATATAACACATTGTGTAACAGATGCTACAGTTCACTGCAGAAGTCAGAGGAGTATTTCTGAAGGGGTATTTAAGACAACTTCTCTGGACCCTGTGGTCTGAAGGGCTGACATGACTAGCTCAGAATTTTTTCAGATCTTTAACCACGTTTGTGCTTTGTCTCCTATGAGAAGCATGCTTGCTAAGAAGTACTTTATTTACACTGTACAGCAGGATACAATGCATAATAGGAATTAGATATACTTGGCACACTTGATTTGTGAACTTGCTGTCTATGCAGAATATAGCTACAAAGTCTGCACTGTTGTATTTATACCACAGAAAAAGCCAGCTTCTATTTATTACTTAGCCTGAATTCTGAGAGCTTTCCAGTTAGATCCACTCAGCTGTAAATTAAGAAAGGTACAATGGGAATGAGTTAAAGCATTATGCCAGCACTGCAAAAACTTTATTGGAAGTGAGTTATCAAGATGTCTTCCATACATAGTTTATTAGATATGTATCAGTGACAAATGTGTACTGCTGATAGACTTATAAATGAATTCAGCCTGCAAATTTTCTTATCTCTATTGAGATTAGCATATCTCATCAATACTTTATCCATGTATATGTACATGCTCATTAATAACTGCCAGAAAAAAGAATTAGATAATGCTGTCTTTTTGTACAGAGAGAATATTCCTGGAATTAAATAATCAGGTTTGTATCAAGCACTGGTCAAGCGTTTCCTGCTTCTCTTCACGTAGAACAAACTCAGTGGCTGAAAGGGCGCCCACCAATGTTGCCAGTAGCTTTCTTCCCGTGTGAGTGTGCCTGGTGAAGGCAGCAGCTGTTTGTCTCTCTTTCCGTTTTGAACAAAATCCCTTCATCTCACAAGTGCTACTTTAAAAATCAAGCTTCCTCCCAAAGTACCTGATTTCTGGTTAAATAATCCACAGCTTTCTTTAAAATCAGCCAAGCAGCTAGGATTTCAAAGTGTTCACATTGTAGACATTTAGTGAACTAGGTTTTCAAGGGTTACTTCAATCACAGTGGGGAAGTTTTGGTAAGCTAAGAAAAAGCTTTACCCATGTATATATTTTTCGGATGCATTTCCAACCGAAACTCAGAAGTTGCTCTTGTTCATTGTCCTGTCCAAGACCTAAACTGAGAGGTGGCGAGTGAGCAAGTTCCTGTCTCCAAATCCTACAGATTATGGGCAAACAAATCAGAAAGAAATGCTTAACCCACAGACAATGGTGTAGTCCTCCATGAAAGTTGAGGAGAAGCATTTAATGGAATCAGTAAATATTTTTCCAGCAGTAAAAAGTATTTGGAGTACTGTTTTTCACCCAGGTTCCAAAGCTCAAACATTCAGCCGAGGTGGCTGGATATAAAGCTTTTAGGAAAAGCTGTTTCTGTGGTTTTCCTCAGGAATACCTTTGAAAGTATTCTTTACTTACTGGTGACTTATACTCACAAATCTTCATCACCTTGTTTTGTCTTCAAACTAGGGTTAGATATATTATTTTTTTTCCTTGGGATAGTTTTAACTCTGCCTTAGCACTATTTCTGCCATCTCAGGTTTTATTGTATTTTCTCAAAATTGTTACTAAAGTCAGGAAAAGTTATTTCAGAAGGAAAACTGTTCCTGGAACACTGTGTCTTTCAGTATAACTCTTAGATGAGTTACCAGTTACTTCTTCTACCGTCTATCATAATATTATTCCAAATCCCAGTCATTTCCAAAGAAATAGGGATTAGGAAAAGCAATACCTTCATTCTATGATTATTTTGAAGAAGAGATCATTAAAAATGAATATAATATTTATAGGGACTGTTAATTTTTCTATTTTCAAATTATTTTACCCAGACTTGAAGCAGGACACTTAAAAGCCACTCATAAGCAGATTTCATTTCTGTTTAGACCTAGGAAAAATAAATGCTGACGTGAAAAAATACCGGAAGGTGGCTAGTGGATGTTTGTCAAACCTCAAAAATTCATAAGTAGCTCATATACCCCAGAGTTCTTGCTGCAGGTATCTCCCATAGACTGCTTTCACCTATGCTTAAAATTACTAATTTTGACTCTCGTTGCCTTGTTTCAAAACGATGTATAGCCACCATGAAGCAGTGACTGACTATAGTGGTGTCTGACAAAACTTCTATTCATATTGCAAAGGTTCCCTGTCTTCTTTTCATAGGTTATAGAATCTTAGTTGAACCGTCTGGCCAGAGAAAAAAGGTGAAGCATGAATGTAGGCAGGTTACATGAACATTTCCACATCTGAGCAGCAGAAAAGAAAATCTGCCATGGTACACTTCCATTTATTTCCATGGCAAATAATGGCAGGGGAGTAAGTATGTCTGGTGTGGTTCACTGGGAACAACATACAGGAAGAAATCCATTAGGAGACTCATTGACAAGTCCCTGGGTGGTAATGTCTTCCTACACATAGAAGTAAAGTTTGGCTAGAGGACTTCCTATGGAACATCACTGAGGTGATTAACAAGAGAACGGAAGTAATTTTTTGTATTTAGTATTGGTATTGTTGTGACAGCTTTATGACCATTCTAGACTAATATGGCCGATTTGTCTCCTAAACTATTGCATAGTTGCAGTCCTCTGCAATACTTGGGTGCTGGATTTTGTAGGTAGATTTTGTTCTTGTACTCTGCATAAAGCTTAGAAGTCATGGCTGAATGCAAGAAAATACTGTATCTGAATGTCAAGTGAGCTGAAAAAAATCCCACATGAACCTACTGTCACATGATAGGAAGGTAGGCAGACTCACTTTTTGCCCTCTTATTCTACACATTATTGCATTCGTGTTGAGACAATCTGTACTCCAGGTAGCTTATAGAGGTCAGAGACTGGCAGATCAGAGAGTGAATCAGAGACAGCAGATTCTTTTACTCTGTGACAAAGAGGGCACTTCAAGAGAAAAGACAAACTCTTGTTTACATATATTGTTGAAATGTAGACATCGATATTTTAAGCTCTAGGGACTGTTCTTAGGAATTGAAATTCAACATGGTAGCACACTTCCTTAAGAAAACCCACAATACCAATTCTCGCATCACAGCCAGAAACCCATGAAAAACTCCTAGAAATGGCAACATGCCTGTATATGAAATGAGATCTAACTTTGGACATTAATACTTGCATATTTTCATCTATTTATAACAGCATCAGAAGATTCCCCTAGTATCTCATTAGCCCTTTCATCATCATCACAGAAGCATGCACACTCTGCTCCTCTGTTTAGATCAGAAGAGCAAATAAGCTACTTAGGATTCAAAGAAGAAAATAATTTCAAGTAAAACTGCTTAAAGTTGCCCTCTGCTACCACGTAAAGAAGAACACCATCGTATTTGTTGTTGTTGTAGTAAATACTACTATAGGTAGCTAATTTAAGGTTAGCGATACACCCTACATTCAAACAGCAAGAAGAGTAAGATGTAGGTAGATAAAGCCAGGAGGCCAACTGACTGTATCACTCTAGGAAAGTATCTGATTTCCAGAAAAAAATACCTGATTTCAAAATAAGGAGGGTGTCATCCTCAAGCTTAAGGTTACTCAGAGACATCCGCAGCTTTCCTATCTCCTATGAAAAAACATAACCAGTTCAGAGGGTAGATCACACAATGACAATTAAGAAAATGGAAAATTTCCAGACCTGCTGTAATTGTGTTAGAGTTATGACCAAAAACCCTATGCATTTCATAGAACTATATAATATACTGAGGACTATACTTTTTTGGCAATTTATATGATGCCTTTTCATCATGGTGGCTAGGTACTACTCTTTTCCTTAAGCAAAGAAAGATATGTCATTCCATCCATTTGCAGTTGTAAGTCTGGTTTCTTGAGAGGACTTTGATTTTATCCTGTTCATCAAACACTGTCAGCACCTTAATTTCCCTGGAGTTTGACACAAGTAGCAGCAGGCAGGCAATGAAAGTTTTGATTCATTAAACTCATTAGCATTTCTTGGAGTTTCTGTTGAGCCTAAGCAATTACTAATAAAAGCAGAATGACTGTCCTTGACCAAAATTCTCCTGAAATACTGATGCAGAGAACAAACCAATTGCATGGGCTCTATAATGGCACTACATACAAATAGTCTAATCTGCCCATTTATTGAAATTCTTCCCGTAATTACTGTTGTGGAAAGAGTCTTGTGTGATACGTTTTTGGAGATTGGCTTAAAAACCGTATACCTAGGTTAAAATATCTCTCTATGTGAATGAAAAAAAAATATAATAGAGAACTAAATTCAGACAACCAGTAGGCAGATATTCCATTTGAATATACATTTCAGAAAGCTGGATTTCTGAGGAGTTTAAATATGTAAACCAATTCATAAAGCCCACATAGAAAATGGAAGATACTTGATTGAATCATATTTTTCATGAGCAAGAGACAAACATTTCTGGATTTTGATGGGAAAAACCCACAAGATTTACCATGTTTTGCAATTCATATAAATAACAACTATCCATGAATTTGCTTCTTATGGGAGAGTGTCTAGGACATCTCACCATTCCTTAAAGATTTATTAAAGTATATGGCACTGTACAGACAGCTCTTAAGCAATGACTTCTGGTTTTATGAGGATTAACTTCTTACATGAAGGTGTGCAGGACCAAGGGCTTTTACTTCTGGTAGACTTCAGGGCACAATAAGAGCTGGTACCTCAGACTGATGTCCAGCCTTACACTCGAACAAGTTCAGTGATGGAAATCCTACCCAGCTCCCCTTGAGAGCATCATACATTGTCTTGATTGTTCTACCCAAAGTATTTCCTAGTGCTAAACTGACATTTTCCCTGGAACATCCTAAATCCATTAGTCTTGTTCTGCCCTTGATGACTCGAGAGAATAATTGGTCCCTGTTCTCCCTGTAAAATCCATTTATGTATGTATAGACAGTTATTTCTCTAAAAGCTAGATGGTCAGTCCTCTTTATCACCCCTGCAATTTCCATTTTATAAGTATTTTATCATTTTTCTGCTGTACCCCTCTGGACTACCCTTGATTTGTCTGTAAGGTCCCTAGTAATCCAGCATGTAGCCCTGACACCTTGTTCTCATATCAAGTGATGGCTACAGGAACATGCAATCTTTTCCTTGCAAGATGGAAACCCCCCTCAAGTGGGTATTTTACCCGTATTTTTTTTTCTTTTGTCATCAGGCAGAGGTGCTGTGACAATATCCAGGCAAGCCAGCTCAGGTTCATAAGCCTTCCTATTGCAAAATATCTAAAATTAAGCTTTACAGTAAGCAAGAACAGGAGTGATTGTCTCCCACTGAAAACAGAAACATTGAAAACAAATATGCTGTATTAAAGAAGCAATTCTCTTCTGTTTGAAGGTGGTTAACTATGTGTTTTAGTACCACTCTTTTCCAGTTCTGAGGTTCAAAGTGTTTGGCTGAAGTTGTCACACTTGAGAAGTGCATTAACCTACATAAATGAGTTAAAATGTTCACATCATATTTTATGATCATACCATAACACAAAACTACAGGATTTCAATTTTAAAATATTACTATTCTAGCATTATTCCCACAGTTTTCTCTAAAAACCTCCAATCCTAGGAAGACGGTAACATCTAATTCCTCCCCAGTGTGAAATACAAGTATTTATCTGCCATATAATTAACAAAAAATGACTTCCTTTCTGAATTGAAGTGGTTTAACTATTGAAAAAAATATGCAGAATGGTGTATATTTAGAAGCTATTATTTAATTTCAGTGAACCATGCACTAACAAGACATTCAAAGGATTAGTAACAACCACCTATTTGTGGCAAAGTTATGCCAGCATGAAAAGATACTGTTCTATTCCTTGCATTCTTATAGCAGATCTCAGAACGTGCTCTCCATGTTTTCCAAGTCATGTTTCAGTTCCAGTGTTGTGGAATTTAAGCTACTCCAATATTATCTTTGGTGATGTTAGAAAGGCAACTATTTGGAGCAAATATTTTTAGAAAAATCTGTGTATCAGTCAGAGCGTCTGTAGCATCCAAAACACTTAGTGAACAACCAGTCAAGACACAGAAATCTATTTAAAAACATTTTGGAATTTTTCCCTGTGCTGTGCTTTCCCCTAACACCGTGAATTGCATTTTGTTTTCTCTATGCTTTGTGTCCTAAGCAATGATTGCCCACTCCAAGGGTTGCTTTCAGCATTTTTTCAGATATGAAATTACAGCAAGAAGAATTTTTAGAGCTGTACATCAAGGTCTGTAGAGTCTGGAGCATTTCCCTGAATATGTACACCCAACTTCTCAAAACTTATTTCAGTGTACATTCAAGGGGAATGTCATTCCCTAAAGATCGTGTATTTGTTAACTGATGTCATGTCTTCACATTTCCCTTTCTAATACTTGCCCCACAGGGGCCAACTGCTTCTTGGTATTTTCCATGTGAAAAATGTGAATGGCTGAGTGGAACTCACAAGCTGTTTGGGTATCCACCACTGCTGCTGTCAGATTTTATATCCCTAGCTTAGCCCAAAGAGATGAACTGCTTGCCTGGAGAAAAAGCTGCTCTCTGGTTGTGGAGCTGCCAGGGAAGCTAAACTGCAAGTCCACCTCTGTCCCCAAAGTCTTGTAGCAATGACGTTATCATGCATCTCAGGCAGGAGTGCTGAGCATTTTGTTCATGGGGTTTACAAATTCCCAGAGGCTCCGAAAACCAGTGTTTTTCCGTGTGTGAGGAGGGGCTGCTAATCTCAGCCTCCTGTTAATCTACAGTGATCATTGCTACTGTAGTATATAGACATCAGAATAACGTAACAGGGGAGACTGAAGCATAGAAGATGAATAGCTCTTGCCAAAACACGCAGCTTCTCTAGTCCCTGTTGGACAGTGAATTCAACAATCACACAAGGAATGATCTGCAAAGCCATAAATCAATGGAAGTTATATTCTGTTAAAAGAAAGTGAGAGATTTGCCTTCCAGCCACAAGGAAATAATGAAGGTTGTCTGTGCGATTTGCTTTGTATTTTATAAAAGACTTTTGATGATATAAATAATGCACTTGCAGTATTCTGAAACTGGCCAATATTCACAGATATTGCAATAGGCTGTGGCAGAACATTAAACATGGTTTAGCAAACTACAGGAGTGCAGTGGGATATATCATTAAGGAACTTGGTCCCTAGCTAGTTTTGCTCATCATATCTCTATTAAGATCAGTGGAACTGCTGCCATTTTTACCAGCTGAGACTCAGACCAATGCAAATATTTCCAATGTGTTTTTCAGGGTAAATGGTCAATGAAATTGATTTGACTTTAATATCGAAGTGTTGGGAAAAATACCAGCTGTGACAACTGACTTTTACTCTCATATAGCACTATTGAAAAATATCAACCATTTAATGTTGTAAATTGGTGAGCTGCTTATGCATGTTAGATGAGACTATCAGAGAAGATGCTACCTCAGAAGAGCTGTGGGCTAGCTGTGCCTTACAGCTGCTACATCTTTTTCCTCCTCATAAGCTCTGTGGAGATTCTACACTTCAATATCAACCTTTCACCTACATGGCAGCCAGAACTCAGAAAGCATCCTCATGTATGCTAGAGTTCTGCTGCAACACTGGGTGACTGGAGTTTGAGTATTACAAGTGCCTTTCTCTGTTAAAACAAGACAAATCTAGGGTTTTTTCCTTTGTTTAAACATACTTATGACCTTCAGTTACACTGGATATTTTTTATTGCAAAAGAGGCCCATCAAAGAATTTACAGGCACTATCCAGTGAATTTTCTGATACTTTCAGAGCCCAAATTTATTCCAAATAGCTTAATGTAAAATAATTAAAGAAACTAGATTTTACTCTCTGTGCTTTCCTTACTAACCCAGTCTTTCCATAGTTTTATGAGTCCCTGGATTCATACCTTTCCATACCTGTAGGCAAAAAATATGGGAAAACACAAAGCCTCTATCTGCCTTTCTGATTGATTCTGTAACTTACAGAGTGACAAAATTCCATGACAAACCAGTAGCAGTATAATTTCTCTACTAGTCTGTGGAGTCTGAGCTAACTACATGTTTTTAATCTCTTACAGATTTAATCCAGCACCCATTTCACAGTCCCCTCCCAGTGCTAAAGTATTCAGGTGTGGACTGAGGTATGTGCAGTCATTTACAGCGTCAACTGTTCACAGAATTTTCCTTCAAATTACAATGAATAATTTAGATGAAAAAGAGCTTTACCATATCAAATATTTCTGTAAGCCCCCCTGAAGCCTGGATCTATGATACATTTGCAGTATGTGCTCATTTCCAGTTAAAGAGTTTTGGATCTAGATTTAAATATATAAACTAAAAAAANCAAATATATCCTTTATTTTGGTCAACTCAGCATGTCAGACTTTCAAGATTCTGTAAGTGCCTCTGTGTTTGACTTTCATATTAATTTTAATTGCATTAAAACTGCAGGACAATTGAAGTTAACTTACCCCAAACAGTCAATACACACAGAAATAAACTTACAAATATACAGGTTGCATCTTATTTTATTTTGGCAAGTGGCTTTGGCAGAAGAAAAAAAGAATTGTTAGAGTAACAGAAGAACTTATGAGCCTTACCAAAGATTGCTTCTTGAGTGAGAGCTTGTTTCTTTGAGAACATGTGCATATTTTATTTATTGCAAGCATCACAATAAATCATTTTGCACTGAATTCATTTCGACATTTATGAAATAGCTCATTAACAAGACACTCTGTCAGAGACAAATAAATTAATATTTTTAGCACATTAGATTGATATTAGCACTTCACATTTGTAATAGCCCCTTTCCTGACAATCTTCAACTGTATTGCAAATATTTATTAAGTCTTATGCCATGTGTGGGAGGCAGGTACAGTATTTTATGTTCCTTCAGCCTAACCCACTACACTACAGACTACAGAGATTTCCTGTCCCCAGTGAGTGCTTGTTGAGGATGCTTAGACTATTATTGCTAAGCAAGATGCAAGTAGTTCATCCTGCTGTCTGTACAAAGTCACTTCCCTCAGTTACTTTAGGCTGTGGTTTTGTGTTTCTCAGTCTTCCCTCCTGTTCCTCCAAATCATCTGGTCACAAGCAATCCGGCACTGCAAAGAGGCTGCAGTCACTTTGATTATGTTTCCCTCCCCCATGAAGTTTGGTTGTGAAGAAGTCACAAAGATGTAATATCTGATTATACAGACACCTGCCAAACCTAAACACACAAGATGAAGCCCCAGAAACCCTTGGGTTCAAACACAGAGGAAATGAGTACAAGTATGTACTTACCAAATGAGTGTTACCTAATCTCTTTTAGCATATCCTCTCACACCATTGGAACTAAATAATAAAGGAAATAGAATGAAGATTCCCAAAGTTCTGCCAAATGCAACCAGACCACCAGCAAGAGTAAAAAGACTGCAAAGCATTTTGTCTCATGTACTAGAAATGTGCTTCCTAGGGTTTAAGAACCGGTCCTTAACTCCTCCACAGGGAGCAGATTCCTGACAAAGATCCCTAATACTCCTCTTTTGAAGAGAAACTTTAAGAAGAAAATAAACCTAGTAAAAAGTACCAGTAGATATAATCAGTGATTAAAATTTTAATTGCCTAAACATAGAGACTTTTTTCTAAGCTGTAAGAAAACACCAATTCTCAAACAGTCACAGCTGCAATCTCACTACAAATATCAAGACTCTTTATAGGAAGCTGTGAGAACCCTGGATCATCACCCTTCCTGCAGTAATACACTACTACCTCTAAGGATAAGGCTATAAATTAGCCTGCTGCTAGGTAAAATACCTTTCTAGTAGTAACCAGTATGTATAATAGGTAGATTCTAGCCTAAAACATGAGATTGAAAAAAAGAAAAAGTTAGTATCTATTTATACAATCACTTGGTACCCTAAAATCAAGATTGGGCTTTTCTGGGCTGTTCATCTCTTAACATCTTAAAACTGAAGAGCTACTATCCCTTTTCCTTTCCACTGTCCCTTAGTTTACTCCCTTCAGTGTTTTGTATAAGATCTCACTTGTTTGAAGTGTTGAACTTTGAAAGATTGTACAAAACTTGCTGTAGTCTTAACACCAAAATAATAAATACCCTTTCTTTAACCATGCTTTTCTCACTAAATATACAAAAGCCACTAAGAAAGGAGTCTTATATAGGTTTCTTACATTGCATTCCAATTTGTTATGGGAACTGGGAAGCTCTAAGTTGCATGTGTTGTTAGCCAAGGTCTTTTGTGCTTGGCTACAGCTGGGGGAGGAAATGAAGGAAGGAGTGAGCAAGTGTGGTAGGTACAAGATGCTCACAAATCTAGGTTGGGAGAGAGATTTGTGTCTGTTAAAGAACTGAGGTTCTAAAGTAAGGGAGGTGGGTAAGTGTAAGCAAGTACATTTGATAGGTAAGAAATATTCATGAAAAGGGACATATGTGCTTCCATGCCATGTCAGACATTTATTGTTCTTTGCAAGCTTGTGTTTCAATTTATTTCAGAGATTGATAGACAGTCTTACCAATACTGTTCAGCACCACTAAATCTTTGAAAATAGATGGATTATCTTAAGAATGAGGGTCATAAAAGAAATGCACAATGATGTCACTTGCACATCTTCAGTCATAGCTCAAATAAGCTCAAATAATTTCCCCCTCAAAAGATGTTTTATTATAATGAATGTTGGGCAAACAGTCTTAAGGAGCGTTATTTCTATTTGCCTCACTCTAAGCTATAGCTAGAGGTTGACTTTGGTTCTTTACTTTCTCATTTACATAATTTTTACCTTAACTTTCCTGTCTATGGAGCATAAGAAACAATATGTTTCTTTGTGAGGACCAGCTCACAGATGCCTGGTGATTATTGCACCCAAAGCACACATGGTGCATATGGGGTTCTGCATCTTAAGCAGGAAGAAGAGCTCATGCACAGCAGTGTGTTGACTGGACTATTTTCATTCTTTAGACTAGCTAATTGTGTATGGACATTATACATTTAGGTTAACTGTGTAAGATGTGGGTAGGTGTGTTTGCCACAACTCAGCTTGAAACAGGAGCCTTTGTTTCTTGTATGGAAATGGTTACTTACCGCTATTGTAATAAGAAAATATTTGCCAGGTGATGTGTCATTTAGAAGGCTGATTTGATTGGGCTCCATGTAAATTCATCTTTAACAACCTTTTCAGCAGGCAAGTATACAAAAGAACTGGGAAGAAGAGTTGAAAGCCAAAAGGCAAGTTCTTCAATTAAAGGCTCAGAGAAACAACGTTCACTGTATTTCTAGCATAGCAATTGATGCTGCATAAGAGTTAAAAGGCAAGCTGCTGCAAGAAAATAGCTTTAATACACAATCTCCCATAGTTTCTTCAGGATAATTGCACTTGATATTACACCTATTGCATGTGAAGCATAATTTCCTGTTCCACAACCCATGATCAATACCTTTTCCAATGCAAGAATCAAGAAACCCTAAAATGCTCCTTTATGCTGTCATGCAAGCTACTGTAATTTCCATCTTGACTTAACAAGCTATGCTGAACCTAAACCTCCCTTGTCCTCGTGACAGGGATAGCGCTTGGAGGGAACAGCAGGGTGATGGGGTGGGAGGTGAGAAGGGAAGCCTCATGTGATGGCAGGAACCTGCCAGTTTGTAAGTGATGGTGGTCATTTCTAGCCCTGAAGCAATGTATTTCTATAGTAGTTTATTACTACCTGTATCTATGCAATCTTTCCAATATCTCAGTACTAGGCGGTTACCCTCAGTGAAGGTGAACAATGATCTTCTGCAGGAAAGAGCCACCTCCTAGTGTCTTGGGAAGCAGCGATCTGATCTTGTTTCCTGAAACTACATGCTGCTCTGAAAACACTTACGCAGATATGCTTTTCGTGGCTTAAGGAAGACCCTTCTGTGGTGCTTATGTACTTTCCACTGTATTTCCCACCTGCTGCCTCCTGTCTGACATTTGGATTGCAAACCTCTGGGGACAGGATCCCCTCTGTTTTTTTTTATTTTTGCACCAGCTAGTGCAAGGGACTCTGGTCTTTAATTAAGAGTCACAGGTGCTGCAGAAACAGAGGTATATGAATACTTGGCCTGTTTCCTTTTTGGATATGACTTCTGAGTTAGCAGTAGTACCTGATGACTTTGATGGAACAATAATTATGTGTAAATATATTAATTTTCATACAGGAACAAAGGTAGATGAGATGTAGTGTGAATAGAGGGGCTGAGCTACTCCTCCTGGAAGCACAATGAAAAGGAAGGATTGATGTGTCTCAGACTCCCCCTCCCAGTAAGCAACAAAGCAGGACCCCTGGAGCTTTCTAAAATCAGCATTTTCTCCATTCTCTTCATGAAGGATCAGGCTCTTCTTTTCTCATCCACTTTCTTCTGCTAAAATAAGGACATAAAATTTGGCTGTTGTCTTCAATATCTGCTTTTAGAATAAAGCTATTATTATATAAGCTCTAAACTTAAGAGCTGTTTCTTTAAAAGTTTAACATGCTATATATTCCACCTTCTTTGAAAATCTAGCTGCAGGTATTGAGATATGATGTGCAGAGTCTATTGTGGGTGGGGAAATGAAATTTTAATCTTTTTACGCCATAAAAAGGTATCAGTTCATCTTTGAAAATCTGGTTTGTTTTTAGACCAGAGGAGAAAAGCAAAAACAAAACCCCACAAAAATGTCTGACTTTATTCTGAGGATAAAAACTAAGGTTATCAAAGAGACTGACTGAAAAGGAGAGATGTATTTTATCACTCTATCTGCCCTAATCTGAAGCAAAATCATGACTTCCCTGAGAAACTCTTGAATTCAGATATTTGTCCCCAGTCTTCAGTTTTCTGAGTAGCAGTGCCAGAATGCAGAGATTGCTGGGGTCACTTGGTAGAAGAACAAGGCTCTGGTACCTAATATAGATCTCCACGTCTACAGTTACATTGCATTTTTAATACCTTAGAATGCAAATCTTTACTATCTAGCTTGACAGACAAAGTTAAAAGCTCTTTCCCAGAAATGTAAGTGAAACAGTAGAAGGCTTAATGGGAATATTAATGCAAGGCATCAGAATAGCAAGGGCAATGCTGGAGGGATGCACTGGAGATACAGCTCTGAGATTAGCCATCAGGAGTAATTTCTGCAGCATCAAATAATTACTGTGAAATATTTTCCTTTCGGATCCCCAGGGTGTAGCTGCAGTAGCAAACACTTTAGCACAACACGAGTTGTTGTAGAGCAAAGCAGTACAGTTCAATGACCTGTCATCCCTAGTGATAATTTGTTTCACCTAGGGCTAGACTGATAATCTTATTCCAAAGTCTGATTTTACAAACAGGGGTTTGGGATATTGCATTTATGATCTTTGCCTGAATGGTAGGTTTGCTGGTGTGTAGTTTCCACATCGGTTTCTCTGGGGACGGTCCAGCTGGGGGAGATGCAAAGTACAATCTAAAGTGCTTCAAAAGTACACACCAAGGAGATTTGTGTCAGAAAAGCACTGACACTACACAATAAATTGCTAAGGAAGATGCACCCTTATTCTGAGAGTTGTTTCAGTTATTTTCCTGGCACAGTGTACAAAAAGTATTTTATTTTGTGTGTTTTAGGGCTGTGTGGGGGGCCATTCAGCTGATGTGGTAGCTGAAACTGCAGCTATTTTCTCAAAAGCCTTTTAAATGTTGCTTGCTGCATACAGTATACTTGCTGCTTTGACTGATCCTCTGGAGCTGTGTCAGCTTCTTTCATGCTGCTTCTGGTTTTCCCACTCGGGTTCTCTCAATCCCAGGAAAAAACAGTTACTCACTTCTGTATGTGAGAAAGGGTAAAACCCTAGCCAGGTCTTGACACCATCCCAGCTCGTATCAGAAGAATATAATGGCCTGTATTGGCTTATAAGTACTTATAGGTACTGCATTGGAGGCTAAGGTGCAATTTATTAAAGCCCTCAGAACAAGTGGAAGTGCTAGCAACCCACTAAAGACTGAGATGATAAAACGCTGTGGAAATATGGTCATACCACTATGATAGAAAAAGCTTCTTTGGAAAAAGCCAACAATACTGTTAAAACTTCTTTCAGGAACTGCACACCTAGTAGTGATGCAGTTGGATACAGCAGCTTGCTGAACTTGGACCTTATTTAGCTTAGAAAATAGTATGGACTAAACAGAGAAGACTGTTCCCTCCCCCACACCCCGACAATGATCAATGCAATAATGAGCTGTACTCTTTAGTTATTCAGATGTTTGCTGGGTAACTCTGACCTGTCAGCCTCCTGTTCTGCTTATGGGTGCAGATCCGTACTGCCGTGTTACACTGAGATCAGCAAATGCTGCTATCCTCAGCCAGAGGAAATATTCAGAGCTGCTTATTACTGTGCAGATTTGCAAACTGGTATTTATGCAGGGATGGGTCAGAGCAGGACTGTGGTAGTGTGGAATGCGCACAGAGCTGCGTGTCGGTAACTGTTGGGCTGTGGCAGCGTCCAGCCAGGCACTGGGTGGCCAGGTGGCTGCTGCTGTGCTGGTGAGGTCCACATGTTGCCCAATTTGAGAGCTTCTATCTGAAACCCACTCTAGCTTTTAGCTTCCCTGTCAAATTTATCGTAATTGCATATATGGCCTGATTCCTGACCGGATTTGTTAACACTCTCAAGCAAAGACATTCAAGGGTCTGTTATTTTGTCATGGTCTTTTTAAGAGCTGTAGCTCTGAACCTGCACTTTCTTGTGCTGACTGCAGTACAGGGAAACCAAAGGAAATTGCCCATGCCTCAAATGATTTATAGATTACTTATAAAACGGGATGCCCCTTGAGTGGTTATATAATATGAAAATGCGATTGTATGTTTAGGGGTTGGAAATTTTAAAAAACGGTTTGTCTTACACACCTATTCCATGTAACTAATTGTCCACAAAAAGAACTGGTATATCTTTCAAGTGCAATTATTCTAGCCGTACAAGTTTTTTACTATATCTACCTTTATAAGCACCAATTACTTTAATATCCTGTGCTTGGCATTTGAAAATCTTAATCTATGAAGTTAATAATAAGAACCACTCCACAAGGCCTAACTGAATTCTGGTTATAGAAGGTGAAGGTAGGAGGAAGGATGGGAAGAGCCAAATGGAAAGCATGTCACAAGGAATTACCTTCTGGCTTTAGCCACTTGTTCCCTCTTTGGTCCTCCTCTGCCTCCCTCCCTCTCTCTGATAACCTCCTATGCTTCATTGAGCCCACCTGGAAAACTGGGTCAGTTGTATGTGATCAAAAGGCAGATTTTGCTCAGGTATGGGGAGATCAGAGGAGTTCTTGCTGAATAGGCTTGACAACATGCAAGAGTGCTATGAAAATCAGACAGAAAATGCTTGGTTTGGTGTGCCTGTGCCCCACCTTGGCTTGACTGCGTGCATAATTCCCCAACTTGACTGATGAAAGCTGTGTAAGGCCAGATGCTGCTGCTTTGAACCAAAAGCTGTTGCACAAATGAAGTCAGTAAGGCTGTGATGGGCTGTGTTTACTTGAACAGTTCCCCAGTGCCTGCCTATAGAAAGAAATTCAGCAGCTTGGTTTTGGTATTTTTTGGGGAAGAAGGGTTAATATGTATTTATTATTGCCTACTGTGGTGCTGTGTATTTGTGTTACCGAATTTGGTTTGAGACTAGTTTAAATGAGGCTGTCGCACAAACTTTTGCTTCCATAGCTGCAGGCTTTCCTTGGAAACCATGCTTTTTTATCTCCAGCATTTGACAGCGTTGGCTCTTGCTTTTCTGATTGGATGGCGAGAAGAAGAGGGAGAGCTCAGTCACTTCTATAAGAATTATAGTTTGAAATTCCAAGGCAGGATGTTATTAATGACATTCCTTGCCAGGGCTAAGCAGACTCCAAGATCAAAGTCATCCGGCCACCCATGTCTTTTTAATAGCAAACTATAACCACTTTAATTCTTCCCTGAGCATTGATTAGATGTGGTATAAACTGCAGTGAGAGCCTCCTGCCTCGTAAACACTGGCAGAAAGCGCAGTCTCAGAATTCACGTAGGATTTTTTTTCTAGGACTCTGCAAGATAAACTGGAAAGGCAGTGGCATTCCACATATTCAACAATATGCAAATGCTGACTTTGTAAGCCAACATAACTGCTTTTGAGTAGAAATACAGACCAAACTTCAAAAAGACCTTTATATCCAGGTCTCAGTACCCCCAGTGACTCCCAATTAGGACTGGAAATAGGTGACCAGATGTTGCATTTGCAAATGCTGGAAGCTGATGGCTGCTGGGCATTTTCAGAATCTGCTCTTCTATAATTTGATGGCATTTTCTTCACTCCTACCTGCTAAGGGTTGTGTGGTGTGTTGTTTGGTTTTTCTTTATCCTTTTCATGGGCTCTGTTTATCACTTACCTCGTTGATAGCTGAGACTTAAAGTAGTGCAGGGAATTCAGAAATAAAGTCGTCACATAAATGCTGCTTTTCAGTGTAGCAAAGAAAACAAATTTCCTGAGCACCTTGTTTTGAAAGATGAAAAACATTTTTAAAGTACTAATTTAAAAGGGAGGCTAAACATTACTGGGAAAATAAATGAAATCAGTCGCTTGCTGTATAATTCATCTCCAGGACTGGGATGCAGTTAAAAAAGTTCAGATTTTAGTATTTAGGATAGATTAACCATTTAAATAAATGGGAACTCTACGACTAAATTTTTCAGCTTTGCACATCTGTGTTTTGTTTCTGGCAGTTTTAAAAATTCTAGGGTTATGAGATCTGAGAAACTGGTTCCCTAGGTGGGATGCAGAGATGAACAGCAGTTAATACATCCTCCCCAGTAACAGTGAAATCCACAAGTGATGGGCATGCTCTAGTGAACGAATTTTCATGGAGTGGAGGGAGAAAGATGTTATTTTTTGTCCTGTTAACAAGACCACTCCTGGCCCGCCTTTGCAGAGTACATGTAAGGTCAGGCAGATTGCTCTTCACTAAGCAGAATAAAGTGTACAGTTAAATAAATAAAATCTGTAAGTGAATTTTTATACTGACTGCATAAACAACACAAAGTTGATTTATGTAATAAAGGATTCATGCTTAGCCAAATCAGTATTTGTCGTATGTAGTTTCCTTCTCAGTTGCCTGCATCAGGAGAAAAGCCATCCATCATGACTCCTCTTCTTCCAAGGGTTCAGCAAAGCAGTCTGAAAGCTCTTACACTCAAGATTTAAGGAGATAGGAGATAATTGCAGTGCATTGCCAATAAAATAATCAGCTAAGCATTCCTGACATTTGAGTTCAGGAGCTTTTCATTGCCCTTGAGACTGGGAGGGGTAGTGAAAAATACAGAGGCAGAGCACAGTTCCCAGGATGGCTACCCATAATTACGGCAAGCTTTGGGCACTTGGGATGCCCGTGGTACAGGTTGGTGATACTTCGCTGATGTGAGCTTAGGCTTTCAACCAGGCTGAGCCCGGGGGCCATGGAGGTCTGTACTGTGCAGCCAGCGTGTGATGGGCTGCACCCCGCAAAAGCAGGGGTGCCATTGCTGCTTGCTGTGCCTGCACCGGGTCTCTGGTAAAACAGGCACGAAGAAGGAGGGCATCAGAGCGGACTGAACTGACCCCAGTTTTTATGTTTGTTCTTAAGAGAAAAGTTCCTGTTGCGTTCAATAGTCAGCTTGTTGTGTTTTAAATACTGTGCTTTAACTGAAAGTCAATTTTATTGAAGAGGAAAGAAATACAGACTTTAAAAAAAATATTCTGTTGCGATCCCAAATCTTCTAGAAGATCAATTTCTGAAGGCATAAGTTTGCCTGCAATTATTGTGCTACATGGAAATTTCACATAATGGCATTTATATGGACTTTTCCTTCAAACACAAAGAAATAAATTATACAAGTAAATTACGTGAATCACTAAAACCTGCCAGTTAGGATGATTCACAAAGATTAATCTATTGCTTTATAACACCAAGCAGCCAATTAAAATTTTAATTCGTCTATAAGCTGCTGCAAAATTAAAATTTAGCAATCCTAATTCTGTGGGTAGTTCGACCAGAAAATAATCAAACAATAAAGAGTTTGTCATGACCATAATTATGTTAAAACAAACAAACAAGAAGTTTTATTTGGCAGCTTTTTGCCTTTTTTTTTTTTTTCCTCAGCATTCCTCATGAAGTAAGGGGAAAAAATGTAGGACTGTAAGCCTAAACAGTAATTAGCTTAACAGATGCCTGAAGGAAATATACTGGGCCAATTATCAGCACCTTCTTTCCAGTGGAAAGAACATTCCTTTAATATTGAAGCAAAATGGACTCTGTCTATTTACTGGAAGAATAATAATGCTCCATATTTTAGCTGAACAGAGATCAGTGTTTTCTACTGACGTAAATAGATTTCACTCTTCTGGTTTAGGTAAGGTCAAGAAAAGAAATCCTTATGTTATGTTGGAAGTGATGGAGATTGAGTTTGAATTAGAAATGGACTGAAAATACTGACTGAAAAATACAGAGGTTTCAGATGTTCCAGTTAGATGTAGAATGAAAAGGAGTGACAGTCTCCTTAAAAAAATAAAACCTCTGCTTCAATATGAAAGGTGGTCTGATGGTTATGTCGCTCTTCAGAGGTGACAAGTTTTAGAGTCAAGCCATGAATAAGTTCTTAAAAAGTGACTAAGTTTGCATGTTCCTGAAATTTGAAAGAAGGTCAAGTCTGTATAGATGCATAACTTGTTACACGGTGAATTTCATACTGTTCATCAACCATATGATTCCATGAAGTTCTGAGAACAAAAACTCTTCTATGGGATGAGTGCTTTTTGCTTTGAATCTAAAGGATTCATCACTTAAGCAACAGCAAGAGTCAGCAGTATTTTTATCCTACTGCCAAGTACGTGCTCCTGATCATGCCTGAAATACCAGCTTAGCTGCCTTTGACGTGTCTTCCCGTGAGTGATATCAAGTGACATGACTGTGGCCATGTGTCAGACAGCATGGCAGGGCCAGACTGAGCACCAGAAGACCTTTCATGAGTTCTGCTGGCTGAGGAGGTGTGGAAGGAAAGCCAGTGCTCGCAGTAGTGGACGGCAGAGATGGCCCCGAGAGGGCAGGAGCTCCCTGGGTTTAGCCAGGGCTTCACCCTTCATAATGTGGAGGTCTCTGTGAAGGTTTGCTGTAACAAGCTGCAACACTTAACCTGTTTTCCCAGATATACTCTCTTTTAGCTAATGCTTAAGCACATAGTAGAGCAATGGTGCATTCCTGTTCTTGTGCATTAGTCCTTGGTGGGAATTTCTCTGGTCACCCCAAGCTCGCAGATATGGGCTGGTGGTAGTTTATGCTAAACAGTGCAGGCAAGTTACAAAATCTTTTGCAAGGTAATGATGTGGGGTGGTGTTTGCGGTGTGTGTTAGGGTTTTTGGTTTGTTATTTTGTTGTGGTTTTTGGTGTTTGTTGTGTTGGGTTTTTTTTCCTCCCATTGTATAGCAACTAAATGTTCTCATTTTATTAGGATTGTCTTCATAATGAATAGCTTCTGCTTTCTTTCTTTCATAAAATATTATTCTCTTAAATCTCTGTTGTGCTTCCTGCTGCCCACGAACATGCCTAATACAAAATTTTCTGTTTAGATCTCCAACAGATAAAAAACATGGGAGTTGCCACCACCTACAATTGTATTTCTTCCGTAGTGGTACAATGTCAGTTGTTATAGACAGATTGAATGTTTTCATCATGGTGAAGAGAAGGTATCTAAATCTGTTCTAGTAGTGGTTGGCTCTGAAGGAGAGCATTGTCCCTTTAAACTGTCTGGAGCCTTGCAACACATTTAACATATATTTTTTTCCTAACAAGTAATTGTCAAATGAAACCATTTTGAATTTTCCTGTATCAATTATTTCCAGTCACATTCAACTGGGAAAATAACTTTTTGTTGGGTCGTTGTCTCAGTTTGAGTTTCAGCTGCTACTTATGCTTTTCTTTGTAATAATCTCAAATTTGTACGCATCTGGGAGCCTTTACCAAAGATCATGCCTATGCCAACTGAAATCCACTGTGTATTTTTTCCGCTGAGTTGTCAGTGACTTATCTCCTTCATTGCAAAAACGTATTTTAATTATGACTTCAAAAGCTCACTGCACAGATCAAAATCAATTTCAGCTTCTGTGGTAGTTAGCCCATGTAAATATAAGAAGATATATGATGGTGGGAGAATACTGGCTAAAGAAAAATAGTGATGTTATCCCCCAGTAAAATACTCTTGAGTTTTTCAAACTGGAGTGGGATCGGTTGGGGTGGAAACATGTTTTCAAAATATTTTTATGTCTTTTTTTTCCCTATTTCCTGCTTAAAAAGAAAAACCTTAAGGAGGCTGATGAAAAAGGGAAGATTTTCTAGGGAAACACTGACTTTTTATTTCAAGAGTATTCACTTTCCAAAGGCTGAGAATTGCACATAGTTTAGAAATGTTTTACACCTCTCACAGTTTTTGACCAACACTGAGAATGTGTTTTTATTGCCTTGTTTAGAGAGCAAATAAAAGTGTCTTCCTCAAAGTGCTCTGATGCTAAGAGAACTATGCCAGGAATTACTTTATTCTCTTTTCTAAAGGATGGCTTTTTTCCTCTTTCCTGAACAGAGGATTGAAGCGAGCTAACTCCACTTCTGTTGGTTGGAAAGCTTTCTTCATTATTTTCTTGCCTTTTCATCCTGCTGAGTGTGACCTTCTTGTTCCTGCCATGCAGCCGTGCGCAGGGACCCTCTCCTGTTGCTGCCTCACTTCCTTTCAAGATATTCACTAGAGATTGTAAAATTTGGTTTGTCAGACCTTTACAATGATCTACGTTTTGCCTTTGAGCTGTCCTTCATGCCTTTGACATATATTATCTTTGAAGACCTGCATATGCTGCTTATGTCTCTGGGAATCCCTTTAGGTTTGATGGAGACTGATTCTAGGTGGACATTAAGTGTTTGACTCCAGCTGCAGGGGAGCCATGCAGAGCTGCTGCCCTTAGGAAACAGCATCTTATTGTCTTTGGGGGAAAAAAACCCCACCTGTTCTGAGGAACTGCTGCTGCCTTGGTGTCCCTTTCATCAGAGAATTGAGTAAAATTTGCTCTGGACTTATGAAGCATTTTGGCATTTTATGTTGTTTCTGCACACCAAGGCTTTTTGCCTAAGATCCAGGAATTACAGAAGTTTCTACTGAGCAGTTAATACTTGATAAAAGATCTTCCAAATGATTTCTGGAAAATAGATAGGCCAAAAGCTGCAGTCCATCCAGAAAGTCCATGAGTATGTCACTCAGAAATGACCCTGCAGGTGGAAAATCCTCTCAGGATCAGTGTGTCGTGGCTGAGGAATAAATAATGCTGAGTTTGTTACAGCAGGATTCAGCTGTGAAACAAATCAGTCTAAACCACTGTATAGTATTCAGTCTTGGTTATGAAAAAATGCCACATGAACAGTACAAATTCATCTTTATTTATTTTAGAAAAAGGTCTTTGTTTTTCTTCCATATGGAGGCCTTTTTTAAACACAGTACTTCTCCCCATGCAGATGTATTTTTAGCCAACAATTCCACTCTCATCTGGTCCTAATAGACTTCACTCTGGTTCTGATTTATTTGAGTTGTGTGGATGGCATAGACAATATGAAGGGAGGAAATTTGTCATCATATCTGTTGCTGACTGATGGAATAAGGGGGATTTATTCTTTCCACTTCAGCTGTGATTTTGGATATCAAGAAGATACATTCTAATTGGCTCCCCCTTGAGATAAGGTGCAGAAGGAGCTGCAACCCCTTTCTGCAGCCCCAGGAGCTGGCTGGGTGTGTGGGAGCTGGAGGGTCTGTTTCAGGACTAGGTAATAATTTCAGTATTACAAGACTGGATGCATTTGGGGAGCCAGTTTGACAGTTAATTCCCTTCTCTTTTCCTAGGGTGATGCAGAGGCTTTCATTCTCCTTAGTCATGGTGGATTTCAGCTCAGTTCATCACCAAGTCAAATAATAAAAAAGTGACAGTTTGCAGAACTCTTTAGCATCCAAATCACTTTTTTGAGAATAAACCCTGTTGATGCCTCCTCAAGAAAAAAGAGATTTGGAGGCAAATAAATGTGCTGGGAAATTTTTGCAAAATACTGTTTGATCTTTCAACCAATTCTCTGTAGACCTTTCTTTATGATTCTGAATCAGATTGCGGCTGCTAGAAAACTCTTGTGTCAAGGACTGTTTTTCCTTCCTCAGAACTGTTGCTGTCATTTCACAGTGAGTAGGAAACTTTTGAAATTTGAATGATTTTGATATCACTGATTATTAGGTAGAAGGATTCTGTTTTGCCTTTTTGGTATTTCCTGGGTTCATGCTGCTGCAGGAGCTAATATATTCTTACCAAAGGTACTGTAGTGATCAGAGCTCTGTTTTACCCACGCAACGTAGTAAGATGATGTTATCCAGGCAGTTACAAGGGGAAGAAGGACAAAAAAAACACAAAAAGGCAGCCCCTTACTAATATACTAGTTAACAAACCAGTTACTATCTTTTTAAACTCAGGACTGCAATTTTAGTCAAGGAAAAAACAATAGGTAGCCTGTCTTGTCATACAAAATTAATTGCAAAGTATATATGAAGAGAGAGATATATATTTCTTAAGGAAAAAGTACAATGAATTGATAAAATATTTATTGTCCTGTTGTTCTACTTTGTACAAAAAACTCCCATTATCATTAAATGATATGTGCTGGTTTTCAATAAAGAGGAGATTCCCAAGAAAGGTAATATAATTTCCTTTTTTTGTTGTTTTTATTGAAATTTAAGGGTGTGATGTGTTTTGTTTTTTTTTTTTAAAGAGAAATACGTTTGTTTGGGATGTGTCACCAACAAGTATGAGTAACTGAGTCATTCCTCACCACTGTACTTCCAGATCACCATTTCTGAAATTGCTGTAAATGAGACTTTCTATCTTGGGTGACTGAGAAGGAACAAGCTATGAGAGTACCAAAGTCATTATCAGCTCAGAGAAGGTCCAAAGCTCTGCTCAGAAAAGGTCAGCAGGTATTAAATTCAACCTTTTCATATTCAGCAAATAGTGAAAGAACACATTCCAACTTCCTTTATGAGTTCTATTAAGAGGAACTGTTGTTTCTACTACATCCATTTTCCCTACTGCCTGGGGTACCTGGAAAGCCCTATGCAATCACTACACCTACTCCACTTATTTGCCTGAAGCAAAAATCACACATAGAGAACCCACCAAGAAGGTACAGAAGCAATTCTGGCAGCCCAACTGGTCATTTTCAACAGCTTTTTTTTCCTATTAACAGTAAAATTTTGCATGCTGGGGTAATAAAGATTTGAATGCATGGATAGTTTATAAAGTAGTACCCAATTCTGACTTGCCTGGCCAAATGTAAGATAGAGAGTCTGTGAGAAACTGGATTAACCTTTCTCTGCCTCCCTTACAGATCCACAGTGCTTACAGCTGGGAAAAATTAATAATGTGATAGCGGTGAGCAGGCCTTAAATCAATAGATAGGATCTTGGCAAGACTTCTTAGGTCTGAAATATGAGTAGCTGGTATAGTTTAGCCAGTAAGCTGTGTCCTTTTTTTTGGAAATGTTATTCATAGGAGACAAAGACATGCTATATCAGTATTCATATTTTGTTTACAGTACATATTTTAGGGGAAGAACTCATAAAATGAGATGATCTATGTTACACATTTGATAGGTTCTTGGCAATGTTGCTTCTTTTTTGGTCCTCTAGCACAGGAAAGACCCTTTCTTCCCATATTTTCAAAATATTGAAGATTATATTATTTCTAGTGGAAAGAGACAATGACCATTTTATTAAAAAGTGTTCCAGGACAGTTGGTAGACCTGCCTGAAGTTATCTTCAAGTTGCTCTGGAAAACAGGTGATAATTCCTCCTCTGCCCCTTAGTATTACCCACGTGGGAAGTAAAAACCACAGGAGTAATGTACCAAACTGCCACCCATTATCTCTTTTTCAAGGAAAGAGGGAGCAGCAGGGGTAGGAAAATCTCCTCTCTACTGCAGCTGATGTGTTTATTTGTTCAGGGCAAATCCAGGGAGGCAGTGTACCACAGCTCTCAGTATCACTGTTCAACTCCTGTCTTGCTCAGGAGTGAAAGCAGCTCTCCTGCCAGCTGAAAGTCGTCAGAAGGTGATGAGCAGGGACCAACACCATGGAATACTTTCTACCTCCTCTCGGAATACTCGGGTTTGATTCTGTCTTTACTTGAACACCTGGTTCCTGTTCAAGTAACTTAGAATTTTTTGTTTCCTCCCGTAGTTTATTCTTTCGGGATGAAAATTTTTCAGGAGGTTTGTTTTCAAGCTTGGCAAAAACTAGTTTATGAATCAATACAAAAGGAGTCAATTGTGTGAAAATGATGCTTCCGAAGTTATTAGTCTCCACTTCTGCCCAGGACTTTGCCTGTGAAACTAAAATCCTATTGCAGCTTTGCTTCTGACTGCCCAGATGAGATAAGGCTTAGATATGGCCTTCAGTCCTTGCTCATCCACTGTGCTATTCAAAATAACCTCAGCATATTGGGAGGTTGTATTATCCATTGGCAGCCCAGCGTCCCTGCCTTGGAGCAAGAGAGCAGCCAAACATCATATTCAAATGATAAGGTACTTTGCTGTCCTGCTTTTCCCTCTACATCTCCAGCAATTCCTTGCTGGGGAAAAGAAGAGCTGCATACATCACCTCTCTTGTAGTGGTGTAGACATTCCCTCTCAGTTCCAAATCTATCAAACTACAACGAATACTTTTTATCTCGAGGTACTCCCTCTCCTCCCATCCTTTTGAAATATTCTTGCATGCTGCTTTCCTCTTCGTGAGGGTAATTTGCAAGTGTCTGCAAGCATGAGGGCAAAGTGAGACTATTTGTGCAAATGCATTTTCCTGGAGTTGGTGCTGGGTTGCACCTCTGTCTTTCCCTGGTGTTGCCTTCCTTTGGCTGTGAAGCTCTGTATCCAGAAAGATCTCTCATAAAAATGAGAGTTTTCTGAAGACTCTTTTTTACAGGTTTTTTTCCTTCTTTTCTGAGATCACTGGGGAAAAGTAGGTAGAAAAAGAGTAGGCATTTGAAAAATAAATGTAAGTTGGTGAGCTGTCAGTGGCAGGTGTGCTACATACACATGTATAAGCCAGGGGTCATTCTCAGAAATGTTGTTTCAGCCCCTTAAGTCTTGCATTCATATTCAATTTCTGTTGTTAACTTTCAAACCTTTTTGGCTGCAAAAAGAGAGATCATTTTCCTGCTGATTTAATGCCAACACAGCAGAGACCGCTCTGTGTAGCCCTGGCAAGCCTCTGCTGTGCACCCCAGCTAGTCTATCTTTCCTTCTACTTTTGGGATACTTACTGATTTCCTCAGTTTTAACTGAGAATTTTATCTGCATGTTATTAAACATGTTATTTTTGTGCGAGGCTAGGTTGCATATGTACCCCTTTTTGTTTGGTTTTTCTTTTGAAAAGGAAAAGGTAAATTTCTCCATCCAAGAGTAGCCATTGCCATCTTGCAACAGGAGGAGCCTTCAGAATCCAAAATGCTACCTTCTCCAAATGTAAATGGGGAAGAAATGGTATATTTTACAAGAGTTAAAACAGCTTCACCAAAAAAGAAAGAGAATCAGGATTCTAATCTTATTCCACATAAAATAAAAACTCAACAGAAATGAGAATTAAAAAGCAAGGAGTTTTCCAGTGCTTTACTCATAGATTTTCTCTTTGTTTTTTAACACTTAAAATGCTAGAAATAATCTCTAGCATTTTCACATATAATGTTGTTTGTGCAGGTGTGTGAGACCAAAGCAGAAGGGACTTGTATTTTTTGAGACGTTTCATAAACTCCTTCTCTCCTCCCTCCCCCTCTCCTGCCCCCCCTGCCCCATTAGGTTAAGGGGTGGTTTTTGAAAAAAGCAACAAGAAATATGAAAGCTAAATGTGAATGGATGCCTTTTTGCCAAAAATGAAATTTCAAGAACATGCGGCTTGAGCCAAATCTTGCAACACTGTGGGTGTGAGTTAATGATTTTGAGAGAGACTTCTGTCAATGAGATTGAGAGGTCAAGGGCTTGGTGCTCACTTCTGCCTATTGAGAGGTTTTCCAATTGCAGAAATATTTTGTACTTTTTAGCAAGAAAACAGGTGGTTTGGACATAATTTCCTTCCTAGGAGACATCTGAATGAGACTTTGAAAGACAACTTGTTCCAGTGCGGGACATAAGCGAACTGAACTCTCTAACCTGTCATACCTGGAGCTTTTTATGAATGTCTCCTAAACATCTTGGCTTTCCTGATTATTATTTTTCAGAATTCTTTTTGAACCATTTTGCACAGACCTACTCTTGGTAAGGTGGTGAAGTCTCAGTGCAGTAATGAAAGAATAGAAGGCTGTATGAAAAACATGCTGTCTCAAATGCAGTAGATTTTGTTATTAATTAATGAGCACCACAAAAAGAACTACAAAACAGCCTGTGAAAGGTAAATGGATTTATGCTTGAGTCAGAAATATTTGAAAGACAGTTTACCCCAGTAGAGAAAGTCTTTCTTTTAATATATAACTAATCCTTCAAAAAGTGCTGGAAGGACTTTCCATAAGAAGAGAAGAAAATTGCTGAGATTTGAATTGCAAATATTTGCTGCAATCATTGTTTTCCTGAAATACACGTTAAGGTGTTTTCAAATTTTGACTGTTCCTATCTATTTCCAGGTATGACACATCAGCCTACCCTTTCCTCTACCAAGTCTGAACAATGCAAACTGTGTTTTTCACAAAAACTCTGTTTTATGTGTCCTAGGCTATTGAGTTTAAAAAACCCAAGGGGTGTGGTTGCCAAAACTCAAACAATTATAAATTACCTCATAGTAGCTACCAAAAAAAGACAACTGTAAAATATTTTTCAGAACTTATGATACTTTACTTGTTCTATCATAATGCCTTTTCGTCACAATTCACATTTATTACACCCGTTCCGTTTAACTACAAATAAAACCTGTCAAGCTGGTGTTCTGCAGCTGGATTTTTTTTCCTGTTTTGCCAGTGGACTAGGTATGGCTGATGTTTACTTCTATTTGAACCCAGCAATTTCAGTCATGTTATCTTCAAGGGAATCTTATCTTTATTTTCTTGATAAATAAGACAGCTAATTTAATCAAGGCAACCATACTGTGTGATATGGGAGCTGAAGTGAGCCCACTACAACCAGCTTTATTTTGTCAAAGTCAATGGGCAGTCATGAAACAAGTGGAAGATATTAATTTAATTAATCCTTTACTGGCAAACAGGTGATTAATTAAATGTGTTATTTTAGCTGCTGTGATTCACAGCCCAGTGGTATTCACTTAAATAACCAGTGATTGAGGTTTAATGGGTTGTTACCTTAGAGAACAAGGCTCACTAGGGTAGGACTGGGATGTGAACATTCACCCCAGTGACCTCCAGGCTGGATCTTTATGAGCATTTTTGGCTGGAGCAGGAAGGTTTTGGGGAAGTGGCTGCACCACCTTGGAGGCACTATTGAACTAGGATGCTAGCAGGGACCAACAGCAATTTCTAATCCACCTGAAGGCCAGTAGCTACCAAAACTTACCTGACTCGAATCCTTAGGAGAGAAGGGGTACTACCCAAGTAAACATGGGGTTTGTGAAGCAAAAGGTATGAACAGTCATCTGCAGGATGGAGAGCAGATAGGGTATCAGCACAGGCTGGGTTTATTTCATATGCTGGATTTATGTGGTGAGCTTGGTGCTAATGCCTTCCCACTATCTGGCCATTTGCAGCTTTTGTGATATGAAATCTTAATTTTTGATACTGAAGACAAAGTTCATAAACCATTCAGATAGTGATTAAAGGAACAAGTAGAAATCCGTCAGCAATTTAAGTGTTTGCTTGTTGTTAATACAGGAGCAGTAAAGGCTCTTCATTTACATTGCAATGTTAATCCCGCTTCTCAGCCCATACAATAATGATATGTTTCTTATATGATAACTGAGTCTATTACATAATTACTTTTAAATAATGAAGTTAAATCCAAAGCAACTGTGCATTTAACCTATAATGAAATGCAATTTACGATATAAATAATCCTGCAATTAAACAGTCAACAGTTACTCTCTGTATAAACAGAATTTTGGATACTGAGAAAATGTAATTTTAATGCATCATCATTTTATTATTATGCCTTTAAGTTTTAGGGACTTTGAAAAGTCTCTTAGCCAGGTCTGGCAGAAATGAATGTGAATGTTAAATAAAACACTGCTCTCAGTGACAGTGCAGCAGCTTTCAGACTGCTGTTCCAGATTTTCTCTGCTCCTTTCAGCAAACCTGTATTGTGCTTGAAGCAGTTGTGCTCCAATCCAGGGCAAGCAGAGAATGTCCTCAACTGGTTCACAGCTCTTTGAGCCCACTGCTCCTTTTCCATTAAAGGTAGCAGTACAACTACTTCTCAGCATGCAGTGATTTTCAGACCTATTCGACTTAAATTGGTATTTATTTAAGGAAGATGAAATCTACTGGTAATTTGTCTTCTGTCTGTAATTGGTAATCTGCTGCTGTATCCCAGCTATGGAGTTAAAATAGCTGTATTTGTTATTTTTTTAATCTGTTGGCCTCAGGATCCAAATTAGATGGCTTATAGACTGGCCAAAATAACAGAAAATTGTTCATAGTTGCTTAATCATCTTAAAAGTCAGCATAAATAAAAAGAAGTAAACAATTGGTTGTTTGGATATTATATTATCTAATTCTATCTGAAAGCATAACCTCCATATGTTTAGAGAGAGGAGGTATATAATAGATTCATTGTACAAATATTACTTTATGAAACTAAATGCACAATTGTAGTTTCTCAGGTACAAGACTGCTGATATTTAGAGAAATGGTTCCCTGTCATTAGCAACATATTAGAGGAATGAAAGCCTGGTGGTAAAGTCTCCTCTTTTTATTGTTGCTTTGCGAATGCAAGCATGTCATTAGTGTTTGAAGTGGTGTAAATGTAATTCTATTAAACTTGTGTTCTAGAAAATTTTAGTTTCTTTCCAATTACCTTAGTTTCAACTCAATCTCTCCTTGCCAGGGTTAACACTTTTCTTTGTCTGTTCAAGTCAGCTACCAAGAATATTTTCTCCTTAAGCTTTTTAAAACCTTTAGTACTTCAAATATATATGCAGTCACTGATAATGGAAAATGTAGATTTCCAGCATGCGTAACAGCCAGACTGAAGCTGCTTGCTTGGCAAAGGGACATTGAGTTAAGGGAATTGGTGTTAACAGTCAAATACCAACAGTTAAAAGCATTCTCATTAGGAGCTAAAAATGATTGACTGAGAGATGGAGCTACCAAGTGTTTACTGGAATGTGTGAAGGTTTATTAACATTGGCACGGGGATGGTCCTGTTTGTCTAGACACTTACAAAATCTAGTGTGTCTGGGCTGTGATTTGTGGGAACCTTTCCCCTTTGTAAACAGTATTTTGTTCTAAGTGATAGACACAGCCCAACGTACGCTGCAACATTGGCCTGGAGCATCAATTGGTTTTGACAGAAACCTGCTAGTCACAAATAACAGGGTAAAACAATTGCCTTTTTAAAAATTCCCTTTGAACTAGGGTTTTGGAATGGGTTTTCAGAAATCTGCTGCCTCCTTTATTACTTATAAACTATTGCTTTTCTGATAGTATCATTTCAGAATTTTTTAAGGTGTGTATATATATATATTTAGAAATGTCTGGGATTGCAATGTCTGGAAGAAAGGGATGTGTATACCTGTGGGAAGAGCATTTCCTAAATTATTGCAGAATACTGTGTCTTGTGCACAGATGTTTGCAAATCCATCTTTTTAAAAAGTCATAAAGTGGTTAATAAGTACCTGTAGCAAAGATCTAGAACCCCTTTCTTCTCTGCCATTCATCTTCTCCCTTGCTTTAAATTCTGCATGTGTCCTCTCACTGGTCTTTTCCAGAAAATGACTGCTTTCAAAACTTCTGTACACCAGAAGACTGCAAACATATGCTCTCACTCGCTATGTAGGTATTTAATGCTGTTACTCTGTTCTAAGCCAGACAGTAGGACAAGTGTTTTCCAGCTGAAATATAATATCTATGATGGATGAATGTATTGCCAGTGCCTATTAAAGTCATAGTGTCATAGCAATTTTGTCACAAACCAGTATGGCTCATTTGATAGTAAACCTTTGACTGTGGAAAGCTGTAGTGTAGGTATAAGCCTGGCTTGCACACAGCTTAAGGGGGATAGTCCAGTAATAAAGCAGCACAGCCACCATTTTGGGATGTGTGTCTCAAAACAAGACATGATCTCAAATAATGGGGCTATGCCTGTTGCTTGATTTCCTCTTTGGGATCAGCGTGGAGATATATAGCAGTGCTAGTATAACTGTATTTAAATGTGCATAGGCCAGAAGAACAAGAAGCAATTTTCCTATGATAAATGGAGCACTTTCAGAGCTGTGGAAGTACCCGTCACTCACCTCACCTTTTGCTGTACTCAGGTGGGATAAACAAGGAGGAGATTTTACTAGGTAACCTATTGCATTGATCTGAAAAACACACACGCACAAAACACTAAACAAAAGAAACCTGAAAACACCCCAAAACAAATAAAACCAAACAAAAACCCAACAGACCCACCTTAGATAATATGACAGATGAATCTCTTTAAATGATGAAAAGAGGTCATCTTAATATTGTTTTGGTAAGCTCCCAGAAACAGATGTGAAAGCTGCTGATGATTTGTGGTGATTTTATTTGGTTTTGTTTAATGCAAATGCATAGACTTTTCTCTTAAACACAAATCCAGGTTTCAGGAAATTGGGTGTTTTATGGCAGATTCTCCCTCCCCACAGAACTGCACTCCTTTGTTCACTGGAAACATTTTTGGTTGCTGTATTTGAAGCAGTGCTCCTCACCAGTTGTTCGAGCATGCACAGACAGGATAGAGCTCTCCTGTGCTGGTGAGGGACTTCAGCAAGCTTTGGAGAGGCCTTATATCACGATGAGTTCCTTTTGCTGTAACAAAAGCTGCAAGCGTTAAGGAAAGATCATCAGAGAGTTTTTTTAAAATGGCCACTTCATTACAACCTCCATTCTTTGAATGACACCCGGTAGCACATAGTGCTTTTGCAATTTTGCTGTCAAAATGGATGGTGGTTTGCACATAGTATATCTCTTGGAAATAGATTGCTTAGCTCGCTGTAGAAGCAGTTAGTCAACAAAATGCACTCTGGCACTTGGTGTAGAGACTGTAATTATTTGACTGGTGGCCAGCCTAGGTAGGACTCGGGAGTTATAAATAGTATTTAGAGGTTGCTGTAAAAGCTTTTTAATTTGTTACACCAGGGTTCATTTACATTGTACACCATATGTCATGGCGAAAGCACCCTCTCTTTGTAGAACATTATGCGCAACACAATATGTTATAAATGCTACTTTTTAATGGCCTCCAGAGTAGCTGTAGATAGCTCATCCAGGAGGCTGCTAAAGATGAATCTTTTACATGGCTGGAAATCTGAGGTCACTTCGTTTTACTAATCAAATGAGTCAAGATTCACTCTGCATTTCAGATGAGAACATGGGCCACCAGCAGTTTAATCACAGTAATGCAAAGTTATTTGTTATACACTAATGCAGGAGTTGCTACTGTAATTGGAGAACTCATCCTCTGAAAGGGGAGGAGAAAGATCTCTGTTTTGATGGAAGTTTCTGGATGGAATTCTCTGGACCAGCACGTAGAAGGTAATTGTTGTCCAAGGCCACATGAATGTATTATATAGTTCTGTTACTTCAAGAAGCTGAAATGAGAAAAGCAAAGAGAGACTACCAAAGAATGGAGTGTGTGTTTTCAGGAGAAGATGAAAAGAGCTTAGCTGGCTTAGCCTGGAAATTGTGGGCTGAGAGGAGATAGGATTATTCTAAATAAATGCATCAGAGAGGATTAAGCATGAGGGAGGAAGAAGAACTATATAAACTGAAGGACAATGATGGTAGGAAAAAAACAGATTAGGCACTGTACGTTAGGGAACTTAGTGTGGCAATTGAATGATTACTAACCATTAGAGGAATAATTTCTGCCTGCCCGCCATCCACCCCCAGATGTTGATTATGTGAACGAGACGGTAAATTTAGAGTATGCACTAACCTAAGAAAACACAGGTGGCACGGTGACAGCACCTAAAACAGCAGGGAATCTGAAACAGCCCATTCCCTTATAGTCCGAGCATAGATGATTTTTCTGCTTCTCTTGCAAAGGAAATTCTAGTTCACCAAGTAAATCTGGACTACTTAGGGTCTACTTTACCTGTTTGTATCATCTCAAGCCATGAGGAAAGAAAAAATTTAGAAGCTTCGCTCTGGAAATCTGATCTAGATTGGTTTTCTTCTTTTTAGCATCTCACATTGTTTTTTTGCCCCCCCCCCCCTCCCTCCCTCCCCTTTTTGTTTTGGTCCCCTTCCGCCCAGTTATTTCTAAGCTTTTGCTGGCAGAAACAATCTTTTTTTCTTATGTACTGGTGCAAGACCTAGGTTTGTTTGGGGATTTCTGTAGTGCTAATAAGCATGCTTCTTTGCTGTCCATATGTTCTTATGTACTTGCATCCATCTTTGTTAAGCAACTCTTATTCTCGAGTTAACTTGATTTTCAGAATATTTGTAACTTTCTGAAACACTGAGGGTATAAAGAAACTTTGTTCTTTTAAAGTCAGTATTTCCTGCTCAGTCCAGTTCTGCTGTGGTCTTTGTTACAGAGATCCTGTTTTAGCCTTACCAAATAAGACATGAGAGTGCTAAAAGAAAAAATTATATCCAGTTTACATGGAATCACATCCCTCTATGAGCCTTAGTGGTTTTCAGGTTCTTGCAGATGAATTGCAGACTGATGAAGTTTGTAAACATGGTAAATGTCTCAGACAAACTTAAAATCTGTTCCTGAAGTTAGCCCACTATGTTAGGATGGATATTCTGGTCTCTGTGCCTTTTATTTTATGCTTTAGTGTTCCCGTCACTATTGAGCTTCAAGTTTGAGTGTTAGCTGTGTTCTTCTAAGAAATGATGAGAATATAATTCTCATTTGCCATCTGTGGTGCTGGGCAGTATCTCCATGTGAGTGGAACTGGATAACATCACTGGAGAAGCTGTTTCTCTGCCACTGGTCTTACATGGATTCATACTTCTGTCTTGCCTCTAAAACTGTCTCTAGGTCCTGAGGTGAGGTGGTACCCTGAGGACTTGGTCCTACCAGGGCAGTGCAGCAGGGGCCACAGAACTGTGCTGTGTACATCTGCAGAGGCACAGCTCCAGAACAGAGGGGGGAACGTGCAGACATGAGACAATGACAGTAAATGCCCTAAAGAACCCATGTTTGCTACTCTACAGTCTTCTACATTCTCTAAATCCTCCACTTAGAGGGACAGCCTCTCTGCCTTTCTAGAGCTGAGTAGGAGGCAGCAAAGCAAAGGCTGTTTCTATCAGCCTTGTTGTCTTCCTACGGCTAGAGATGGTCCTGCATATGATCCACCCATCCTCTGTGGAAGAGTGCCTGTTACAGACATTATGACTTTGGGGTTGGATGTTTCTCAGGAAACATTTACCAGCTGGTAGGATGAAGATTTTTGCCATAATACCTTGCAGGGGATGGCTGTGCCTTCAAGGTAGAAGTGGCTCTTATCATCCGGTACATTAACCAAGTTATGCTTGTAAAAACTTCCTTCCCTGTAGAAAAGGCTTTTGTTGAAATGTGAGGACTCCCTCCAGGGATGTGTGACTCTCTTCCAAAGCAGGGAAGTAATTAACTGCCACGATCTTTCACCCATGCTGTGCTTCTCACAACACTTTGAAGGAGCTTGTTAGAGGTACATAACTTACCATGCTCATCGTATGTTAAACTCATCAATTGCTAAATCCACCTTTTCAAACTGGGGATGAAGCCAGAGGAGTAAGTCAGTCATGTGGAGCAGGTGTGGCTTTCTGATTTCATTAATTTAGATAATTGCAACTCTTCTTCAACAGCATCAATCTCTTCTGTGTCTTATGTAGTAAGTCACTGGTTTATAAATCTGATCACCAGGGCTGCTTAATTATAAGTTTTAAAAATTCTTTGCTTTCCTTCATGCATGTTGACTCTGTATGACTGCCCACTTGACCAATCAAGTCCAATTTCTGTTCTAATGAGCTTTTGGAGATATAATGAAATTTGAATGCCAAGGGCTGGCAAGAAACTCCTGTAGTTCCCAACTTTGCTCTGTGATTCTTTCCTTCTCCAAAGCCTTCGTTGCTGCCATACTGCAAATGGGATAAGCTCTAAGGAGATTTTGATTGTGTAAGGAGGGAACATACAATTTGTTAAAGTAAATAAATAATTACTGGGGGAACATAAGTGTTAGGCTGAAAAGAGAACATTGCAGTCTGATTTGGATACAGTGGAATGGAATATTCAGGGACTGAGTGGATTTAGATCATGTTTAAAAATTATAAAATAACTACCTCTGTTTTCATAAAGGGTGCAGGAACACCTTTGTACCTTAGTTGCTCTAACATCTTCAGCAGTTCTCAAAATTCACAAGCATGCAGACTTTTAATGGATTTTATTTTTTCCCAAATAAAAATGAAGTCCTGAAATATTATACTTAACCAAAGCTTTCATATCTGTAAATGAGAATTCTGAGCTGAAAATCCCGTCAACAGCTGAAATCTAACTGTTGAAGTAAAAAGATTTGCGTATGCATTACTCAAATATGTGTTTGTTTGTGTATGTAACATCAAACAATTTAAAAGGAAAGTATGATTTCATGTGAAACTTTTTGAACTTTTTTTGTTAGTTAGAACTCCAGACTGCAATACAAACGTGTTCATTCTAACAAGTTTATCATTTTTCACTGCCAGTGTTTAATTTTGGACTTTTTCTTTAGTCTTTTTGTATGGATTGCAAATCTGCTTTTTGGTTTTTAGAGCATTTTCAGAGATATGCCTACATTATCTGTGTGCTTGGAATCAGGCAAATCTGTTACATAAATATAATTCCTGAGTTTATTTGGAGAAATTTAAAAATAATAATAAAAGAGCCAATAGATATATGAAACATTGTTTGTAGCTAAGTGAACTATCTCAGTCACATTATTATTGTATCTTTTTTAGGTTTATTGTGTCATGCGATAGCAGCCACACAGCCATTTCAGAATTCAGCCTTTATCTTTGTTCCGTTTAAAGGTGAATCTTGCAACCTCTCTGAAAACACACAGATATAATTAGAGGAGCTTTAATCTCGTAAACCAAATAACAGACCTAGGAATATTTTGACCAATATGATTAGCTATTCCCAGAAAAAAAAATAACAAGGATTTAACTGCCAGCTGTCTTTGCTAGCTGCCTAATTTCCAAGCTGATAAATTTAGATGTAAGCGCAATGTTTAGAAGTCTGCAGACCTGATTGCTGGAAAAAGCACTCCTACACTTCCATGGATTAAATACGTTCTATGTGCATCAAAAGCAGCTGCATTTGTCCCATTGCAGCGCAGTGGATGGTGCCTTCTGAGGCCGCAGGAAAACTGCCCCTGACTTGAGCAGCTTTATTTACCACCGGGGCTGATCCAGGCAGCGGTGGATAACTGTGCCCTTGTAGTGAGAAAATACCAAATCCTCTCGGATGCTGGATCAGCTGGTGTTCAATTCAGGGGTGATTTTGCAAATGGGGGCCAAGGCCTCTTACAGGCAATATGACAGGAAGCAAGATAATGTAATGTGGCAGATTTTGCATGGAAGAGAATTGGGGTCATTTGGTATGCCCATGTATAATGCAACCTTATGCCATAATTAAGACGCTGGATAGAAGCTGTTGAGAAGGATTAGCTACTGATCCATACATTTTATGTTTCTGTTTATTTCAGATAAAGCCTCATGCTAGAGGGCTTTTTTTTAATATATTAAACCCCTTCAAAGCTTTAATTTCCTTTGTTTTCTTTGTAGATGTCTATTTTTTTTATGACTTTATCTCTGTTTAGGTGTAAATAAGGCTTTCTGGAAGGTGGTCTGGCTTTAGAAGCTGGCCTATAAAGCAGGACAGAGATCTGTAGAATTGAACCGTAATTCCCATGATTCATCATGGCACTATATCCAAGGGAAAGCATGTCACTCATTTTCAGGGAAAAGTGGAGAAATCTTGTTTTTCAAGTATATGGAGGTGATTGTGTGTGCTTTCTTTTTAAATAATGAAATTCTCCATAAAAACTGGGCAGTCCCACTGAAATATTCTTTCCTCAAAAAACCTGTTTTTCTATCAGTAGACAGCTATGATGGAAAAATGTCACCTGCTCCACCTCTGGAGATAGAGACAAAGAGATAAGAAATAATTCTGCAGAAGGCAGTTGTGGACTGAAGGCCAGAGCAGACATGAGCTTTCAGACCCCTGTGATAAGTCAGCCTTGATAGAGGAGAGAGGGGACAGGCAGAACCAGGTTACATTCAATTATTCAATTCATTTCTATCACTGGTTATTTCAAATCTTCAAGCTGGTGCTTGGGAACAAAAGGTTGGGGCAGCCATCTGTTTTGAAAGTGTGCCAGTGAAAATAAAATTATGAATTAGTATCAAAGGTAGACTTCTGACATGGAAAGTAGAAAAAATGCAAAGGTAAGAAAGCCTGTGAGCAGATAAAGTTTAAGGTGTGTTTGAAACTGATCTGGAGATGATCTTCCTCCCATTTTGGACAAAAATGGAAGAAAACAAACCCCACACAACCAAACAAAACTCAGAAACTATGTGAAACAATTATTGAGGGCTACATCAGATCACTGCCAAGTTCCCAGAATATTAGACAATTTTTACTTTCCTATGGTGAGTGGGACCAGAGGACCATCTGCTCCATGGATGCAAACAAGACGTAGTGCCCCCTTGTTTGTGGATGATTTGCCTGTGAGGTAATGAAGTGTCTGTCTACATTATGGTGTATGTTTCCTTTCAGAGATTGCGTAGGTATGGTTGGGCAAATTCACCATCTGGGGAAGAGTCTTTCCTGTCACTCACTTGAAGCAAGCCTTAGGAATACAAACACACCACAAGGCTTTTCCACTGGGAAAACCAGTCTCGGAACAGAAGCTATGACAAATAATCTCATATGCCATATATATTTAATCAAGAACAAGCAATGGGCACAAAATGCAAGACCTTGGAATTTAAAAAGAAATAATAAAATCATGTCTATTGAATGTATTTGTGTATCTCAGTGTCTCCAGTTCAGAAGACAGAACATCATTCATATTTATGAGGAGTAATTTGTATCAATTCATAATTACCTTGTGTAAAATTAATTCTTTCGGTGCATAAGTAAAATTTTCAAAGGCAAAATGAAATGGCCATAATAAAAACATTTGTAATAGAGACATGCACACTGCACTCAGTAAAGAATTTTTGGGTCCTTTTGCAAGGCAGTGGCACCCACCTTGAACACCCTGGTGCTGTTCAGAGAAGGCAGCCTGGTCTTGTCCCCAGTTGCCTCTCATCCCACACTGCAGGGCCTCATCTGATCTGGAGTCTTGAGCTATAAAATCAGTAGCTCGTTTTCCTATGGATAAAAGTTCATGGTTCAGCTATTTCCAATGCAAGCCTTTGCCTTTTCCTGGATCCTTCTTAAATTCAGTGGCATCCAAATTTCTCTTGGTGTGCTCGAGTCCATTTTTTTCTAGGATATGCAGGCTGAGAGCTTCTGGGATCTGAGAAAAGGCCAATTTTAAGAATAAACAAGTGGGTACACTTCAGCTTTTGCATCTAATCATCCCCCTGCCGCTAGTGGAATACTTGGGTCCTGCCTGTTTCCAAGCACTACTGCTATTAATAGTGCTTTCCAACAGACTAACTCATTTCCCCACCCTATTCATTATGGGCAGTCAGTGACCTTTTACAGATGAAAGCCTGGGGCACTGCTGAATGAACTTGCTGCATGCAATCAAAGCAAATTCAGAGAAATGATTGTTGCATTAAGCACTAAACAATGTTTTTAATGACAAATTTACTCTTGTTTGGATTGTTATACCCAATGGTACCAATGAGAGAATTACGCCATTTTGAGTTATTAACAGTACATACTTTTTTTTAAACTCCTCAGCTGGATCCCAGGGAATGCAGGAGAAGGTCTACTAAATTTGTTGGTTTTTTTAATATGAGTTTTGTCTCACCTCTGTCCAAGTAATGGAGTTGGTCCTGAGGAGATAGGTGATTACATCAGACTGTATGAGCTTAGAAATTTGTGGATGTGCAGTGTGTGTTGTCCATGCTATAAGAATAGGTGGCTCCAGGTGTGGGTTACTGTACAATAAAGTGTGCAAGGAGGTAAATTTATGAGTATGATCCAGCTGGGATGAATGGCCATCAACAGGCAGAGTGTGCCAGGGCATTTTTTTCTTCTGACTTTCTCTGCAGATACTGCAAATTCACTGCATTCTTTTGGGGTAGAAATACAATTCTGTACTCTTACCATTCTTGGCAAAAGCAAAAATTGGGGGGAGGTGTACAGAGAATGCTCCAGCAATGAATTTGTTAGAATGTCTAAGTACCTTCATTTTTTGATGAGTTTTTGTGTGTGTTTTAAAACATCTCAGCATATGAAAGCGCACTTTCAGAGAACTGAAGGCAGATGGCCCCAAAAGGGAGATCCTCATGAATTAATATGGACCACTGGAAAGCTGAGGCCACTTGATGGCTTCTAGATGAGTCAGTGGCTAAGTGGGAATAGAAATGGAGATTTCAAATTTTCAGTAACAGTAAAATGACACTAAGTGGAAGTTTACCTGGTGAGGTGGTTTTATAGTCAGAACAGAGGAAATGTTTGCAGAGGACTCTATTTTTGCGAATCACTGTGATGCACTGAGGTAGCCATAGTCTTGAGCCCTCCAAGGTTGCTCCTAACATTCAAAACTAATTTGTTTTTAAACTGTGTTACAACTATGAGGTTAAGCCTGTGTTTCAAGCACTCTTCTCCTGGCCCGCTGTGTGACAAGATGACCTGCTTAATGTTTTCTTCTGGGCAATGCCCTTCCCCTCAGCTGGCCAAAGAAGGTGTCTGTCCCCAGCCAGGATGGTGAGTGTCCTGAGAGTCTGTCTCCTCTTGGGTGTATTTGATCTTGGCTGAGGGAGTTTCATGTTTACTGATTTCTCCTTTGATAGGAATAAGGTGCATGCAATTCGCCATCTCCAGATTATTTTTAGTACCAAGCAATTTAAGTTAGAAATAAAGAAGGCATTCATTTCATCTTAGTGCAATGACTATTTAAACAGTTACTATATTTAGTAGTACAAAATAAGAATGTTTCCTAAGTACCTAAACAATAGCTTAACTCCAAGAGGTTCGCTGTCTGGTTTGTCCATTTAAGAAGTTAACACAGTATTTATATCACTGTCTGTTTTCCTCTACACGTTTTCCAAAGAACAGGCTCTTGATATAGGGACAAACATATTTTCCATATGTATCTGTTTTTCTCTGGGAATCCATTCAAATTGAATTTCTCCTTCTAGCTTAGGGATATACATAATAGAGTTTATAAATTACTGGAACAAAATATCAATTGTCATATTTCCCTAACAGATTAACGATTACCAGTTTGTAAATGCTACTGATGTCCCTTATGTGTTGACAGATATAAACAAAAACCTTACTGAATGCAAATGCAAAGCCTAAGAACTGATTTTATAGTTAAAGGGACTATAAATGGGTAGCTGATCCACAGTAAATGCAGTGCTGTATAATATGTTAGTGGGACTTCGAGCTCCTGTAGCTGGGCAGGAGATTTTCAGAAGAAAATAGAGTAAGATAATATCGATTGATTAAAGCTATTAAAGAATCTGGAAATGTTTTGAGAACTTTTATCAGGAAAGGTTTCTCAGCTCCAGAATGTGGAGAGTATTTTGGAAAGGAGTGCAGATCAGCAGAAATACTCTAGTGATTTTTTTCCCCCAGCTTTCTAGCATCAGTGGCAGCACAGCCACTGTGACATATATGTTACACTTTTGGTTATTCCAGACCAATTCTACTACAAATTTCTCGCTTTCTGAATAAATAGATATTCACTGGAACAGAGAAAAAAACCTGCAGGATTCCTGCAACCATATGGCAGTGACTGGACGTGTTGTCTGTTTATTCATATGAAAGACACAAACACACAAAAAATCTTTTTGAAGAAGGAGGAATTCAGACACCCAACCCTTGGTCATCTGGTGAAAATACATTTTTCCTCTGCAGATTGAGAGGCACCTGGAGAAACATATTCAGAGCAGGAGCCTGAGTTGTTTGCTGAACTCCTGGCTGCCGGAGGTGCCTCTATCCCCAGGGACTAAAGGCATCTTTGATTAATCTGCTCTGTTAAGTTCCAAAAGTCAGATCGATTCAATCTTCTTTTTACACAGCACCTACTGTGGGAGAGTGCGGGGCTCAGATCTACAGAGAGAATTTTATATCTAACTTTCTTGTTTAAAGACACAAGGCCCTTGATATCAGTAGGACTGGGGCACATAGGTATCTCTGGATCATCAAATCTGCTGGGTAGTACTAACAGCAGAGCAAATGACAATTCTGTTTCCACAGATTTTTGTTAATCTACAAAACGTCTTTATCATGTGAATGTAAATTCATTGTGGAAATGTATGTTCCTCATTATTTCTTTTTCTTATTGAAATGCTGAAAATTTAGGCTGCCTGTTCTGTCTGACTTCCACAGATACCTTTTAGCTGCTGCTGTAGTTTGCTAACTCACTTCTTTATTAGCATTAGGTTTGTCTGTGTTTTCTCTTGACCTCATCGCGGCTCCTCCTTGGCTAATAACAGTTGAGAATCCAGAAACCAGCAGGATTCTCCCTGCCTTGCAGAGTCTTTGTGCGTGGCTGTCCACCGCTAAAGCACACCGAATTACCCATTGCTGATGTACTAACAGAGAAAAGTTATCTGGGATGATTAGCTCAGGCATTGCTTCCCCTCCTGTATTAAGGTAAATATAAGTGTTGCATTAAAGGCCCTCAAGCTGTGCTGGCAATCCTTGTTCTGTGTGAAATAATTCATTTGAATGCTTGTTGTTGCTGTTTTTCGGGGATGGTGGTGATGTCGGTAATTAAATTGCTGCCACCTCTCCGGAAATACTGGGTTCTTAAGAAGTGACTTGGGCTACGCTTATTATTTACCACATGAAAGAAAAGTGCAGAGACTCTGACTCTGTTACCCCTGTGAGCAATGAGTGCCTCAGGCCAGAGAAGATCCCCATTCCAAGATAACGGGTTTCCCTACCAAATACAGCTGTTGCTAGTGGAAAGTGAGGAATGGATTTCATAACACAAAGGAAAACTTGTGCTTTTGAAATGCTATTTTGATCTAGAGTGAATAGAGATTTTAGGTGAAAGTGTCCTTTCACCCATTAAAACCTGAAAAGATTTTATTGTGATAAAATGGGAATATTTGGTTTCTGTGTCAACTTGATGTGCATGTGCACAAAAATATAAAAGTATATAATCATCTAAGCATTTCACATAGGTTGTTTTACAAAACGCGAAAAGAAGTTTTGGCAATTGTAAAAATAAGGTATTATTACTTTTTTTTTTCTTTTTTTCTAATGATGCTTTAAAAATAATCAGAATTATTTCTAAAACATTTTGCCAGGAGGAAAGCTGAATGTTTTTTGCTATATAAGCAGTAATGGAAGTTTCTGTCATGTACTCTAACTTGCAGCAACTCATCTAAACAGGATGAATATGTCCAAGGTGAGACTAGAAACTTTCATGTGATTCAGAAACTATGTTAAGATATCATGAATTTGGGTCATAACTGCTATACTCAAAAAGCATTTTCTTTCAACACTTGCTAAGGCATTTATCTGCCTGGCAGATGGTTTTCTAATACTTTCCGCTTCTGTTTTAGACTGATCCAAACCAAAATTACATAGATACACATGCAGGAGATGTGGGGCAGCCCAAATCCCAGGTTCAAACTTTGCAGCTGGATTTGCAGTGCTTAGAAACAATAGACCTTGGGCTAAACACCCAGAATACTGTAAATATTGTGATTTCAGTGGAAGCTCATCCCTAATTCTTCTTTGATGTCAGCTTCACTCCAAATTCTGTTTTGTCTTTTGATCCTTTTGGTGCTCAGAGGTGAGAAACTTAGTGCAGAATTGCCAATTTGGTTAAAACTTCCTGCTAAGGTGGCTATTAATTTTAACTAACAGATGCAACCATAAATCACCAGGAAAAACAATACTTCAAAAAATCAGCCTGCATCAGCATCTATCATTAGTTCTACTGCATCACTGAATTAGCAGCCAACCCCAGCTCCCTCAGGCACATCAATCGTCTGTTAACAGGATCCCATGATACCTTCCCACAGCAACCAGTCTCTACCCATTATATCCTGCACAAAATATCAACACCTCTTCCCTTATCTTCCTACTAATCCCCAGATGTTTAGCACACCAAAATCTCTGGAACGATCTCCTCAGAACAAGGAGGGACACACCAGCATCAGGGCTGCTTTTCAAGTGTCCAGGCAATGAGCGCTGGCTTGTTTCACTGCATGCAAATTGGCTTGGAAAATGAGAGACAGTCTTTCCTCGTGGGCAGTCAGCACTGCTAAAGCCATCGTGGGCTGATTGGTAGTGAATCTGAGACTGTCCTGTCCATTCCCATTCGCAAAACATTTATATGAGATTGTGGCCATGTCACATCTGGCCACTTAGGGAATATGCAATAAGCTGAACCATTTCCCTTGTAGATGACAGATGGGATTGCAGGAGGAGGGACTGATGAATATCACAAAGAGCTCTCCATGAATATCCTTACATCTTATTGATGATAGAGTTAAAGCTGGGATAGCTTGAAGCCAGAGGATAGGCTGTTTCTGAAAGTATTAGGGAAGCATTATGGAGAGAGTGAGAGATTTTCACCTTAAACAAACAAGCAAAAAGAGTTTGTTAAATTTTTTAAGCCTCACAAATAGGGAGAGTTGAACAGTCTCTTCAGAGAGTTTAAGGACACTACAAAATGCTCAGATATCCTTGAGTTGCCATTGAGATAAACAGACACAGAAGGGAGGAGTTAATGGACGGCATATCCAATTTCTTGATCAGCAAGATGGGAGCTCTCCGAAGTCATGGGTCCTAATTTCATATGGACTGATGCTGATGGGAAGCAAGTGGATAAGTAAAAGCAATTACCCTGTGCAGCACCAAGGTATCAATGCATGTTTGCGTGGTATGAAAGTCCATTTATATCACCTGGGGCTTGGACTCTGTACTTGCAAGTGTAGAGTGGGTAACATCACTCCAGTGCTCAGAAAGCTTACACCATGGACTGGGTGGCTTAGGACCCTCTGTTTTGACATGTAAACACTGCTTACTGTCTGCACCATCAAACTGATGCACTGTTAAGGTGGCAAAGCATTGCTGTGTTCCTTCTCCCATGTTGATTTGGCTCGTCTTCATCTCCTGTTTGGCCATCTAGGATATAGTCTCTAAGAGCTGAGTCACACTGCATAACTGGGGTGTAGCTGCCACTTTTGCATCCCCAAGAACCTCTGCGGCCTTGTGATCAAGGTGGCAAAAGAGGCTACAAAGCGTATTGCTTCTCTGTTCTCACTGGAAGTCAAAATACAACACTTAATCCCACTGGAAGGTGGTAAGTCACTTTGGATTCAGTGAAATAAACATTCATGTCCACGAGCTCAATCTCACCCGATGTTCCCCAGGCCTGGTGGTGGTCTGCTTGGCTTTTGCAAAGAAGGATGAAAAGCATGAACTCTGCTCCTCCAGAGACAGAACACCTGATTTTTTCATGGGGCTGGGAGCAACTTTTGTTTTATTTTCACACTGAATTCACCTGGGTTCTGAAGAAGCAATTCCTCCTCACCTCTAACCCAGCGGCTGGAGCTCAGATCTGATGGCTGTTTTAGCTGAGTCTTGCAACCTTGCCCTCAGCAAATACAGTTCAAGTTCAAAATGTATTTACTCCTCTCTAGTCTTTAGAGAGCTAGAGCTTTAGAGAAACTTGTTGAATTAAATGGGTTTTAAATGGGAGAAAGGTGGTGTTGCTGGAATATCTTCTGTTTTACATCCACTATGGGATTGGCATCTCTGTGACTGAGTAGGAGTGACTGGACATGCTACACTGCAGTTGTATCAAACCAGATTTCAAACTGAGGAAATTCTGTTTACATGTGTGTTTTCCCCTGACAGATGAATGTTGTTGCCAAGACAAAAAGTAGTATAAAGTTTGGAGGGAAGGTTGACATGTAAGGAAGAGACTACATCTCCCATTTGCATTCTGCAGATGTGTTGTCAATTAATGTTGCTGCAGTTAAATTCACAGCAAATGGACCTTGGGTCTCAGCTAATAAAACAGTTCTTGAAGTTTTAGCAGTTCAGTTTTATCTGAGCAAATGCAGAGTCAAGCCATGTGAATAACCTCTGAGTTTTTAAAAAGCAGCTTTATTTAAAAAAGTAAAAGGTAAATGACTTCAGATGGCAAACTGTATCAGAAGAGCTAAATAAGGAAAAAATATTGTTACAGTGACAGTAATATTAGCTGCCACAAACAAAATCAGTCAATAAAAGCACTTTGGAAAGTTAAAAAGCCAAATGAATGAATAAGCCTCTCCCTAAATTCAATATTCTCTTATATAAAATATTAGCACTCGGACTGAAATCACCTCCTGAGTAGAGTATTTTTTTCTGTTTTATCAGCATGGTCTCTCTTCCACCTAGTAAATTCATTTATTTGTTCAAAACTGCAGTGTGTTGCCAGCACTTTCCAATATACGTATATAAGATAATGCACCCTTCATCCACCCTAAATCTCTCATTCCACAGGTTATTGATTTAGCCATACTGCTGTAAAGACAAACAGCCAAATTCTCTGCCTCTCTCTGACTCAAGTGACCAAAGCTTCTCTTGCTCGAAGAAATCTACTTCTGGTAATGAGGGCAATGGGGACTACATTTGCACGTGGCCAGGCATGGAGTCTGTGTTGAGAATCACTTGCCCACTATCCTGGTGACTCAAAATTTAAGGGTATGCCCTGATGCAGGCTCAGGCCAAGCTGCAGAGGCTTTCTGAGGGGGGAAAAGCCAATCTTTGTAGACCCATAAGTTCATCACTAAGCACAAACGGAGGCAGGGAAGAGCTCTTCACCAGCAAATCTATCCTAAGTTGCCTTTTTCGAAGCAGCTGAGGTAATGAACTTGAGCAGTGTGTCAGCTAATAGTCAGCAATGTGGGTAATGAAAAACATAGCAGAGACTGGAATGCTAACATTTGCTTTTGCATCCTTTGTTTCTGTTAGTAACATAGAAATCCCATGTAAACTACCAGTTCTGTGAAGAGTTAACACTGTCTACGTGAAGATTTTCTATCACAACAATGTGGAGTGATGTGTGTGACCCCTCATGTTGCCAGTGACTGTGTCCAGGAGCCAAACAGCTCATCTCCTCTCCTGAATAAAGCCTCTTAAGTTTTATTACCCTTAACTCCTGGTCTGCAGGAGAGTGTGAGGTCTGTATTTTCATGCACTTTTGAATGTACTTGGATCAACGAGGCTCACCCTGCACTTTCTGTCTGCAAGAAGCACTTTAATTTTGAGCTAAGTTTGACCTAGTTTATTGGGAAATTTCAACCTTGCCTTCCAGGTACAGGTTGGGGCTGTTGTTGAGGCTTCTTCCACCTCTAGGGAGGGTTTCTGTGGCTCAGTGTGTCAGAAAGAAAACTCAAAGAGGGTGCCCAAGATCTTGGTAGCAGGGAGTATGGCTGAATCTGTAGGTCATCTTCCTTTTGTGACCACAAAAACCCTGCCTGTGTCATCCAGCCAACCTCTGCTGCTACTTACAGATTTCTGTGCTAGACTTTTGATTTAGAAACTCTCTGATAGTTACCTGAGATTGTCACAAATGAGCAGGAAGAAAAAAAGAGCAGAACAGTCCCTAGTTGGCAGCTGTGGTTTGCCTTTTCCAGAGGCAAACATAAAACCTGCAAAATCTTCTGGGGGCAGGAGGAAAAGCAGAGAAGAGGCCATGGAACCTTGTTTTTCCTTCTTGCTATGAACTGTTTCATAATTCTTATGAGACAGAACTTGAAAGAAGCCACATATGACAGGTTGACTTTTGACTGGGTAGAAGGAGCAGCAGCTGGTCCTCTGGCACGTACCAAATGCCCTGTTGCCAGGACCCTTCACAGCCAAGATGTGCTACTTTCCCTTTATTTATCAGTGTGTCTGCCCTCCTGGATCCAGTGCCACATCAGCCCATTCCCGCAGCAACTCAGCAAACAAAGGAGAAGTGTTTGCAGTTCACTTCCAGCTACCAGGTAGTACCAAATTTGATGTTTTTTTTCTTTCTTTATTTTCCCTGACAAGGACATCTGTTTACTAGAACTCATCTCCAGCTATAGTGAACATCAAAAGGGATGTCTGTGAGGCTGCAGCTGAATTTAGATGGTACAAAGCCCTTCAAGTGACTATTTAAATCTCTTCTTCTGTTCTGCATTCCCAGTCCCCAAATAGAGATGGGTTAATTTTAAATACATCTCCGGCTTTTGCAAATTAATTTAGTGTGACTGTCCTAACTTGTGTTTCAGGATCACCTTTGGATTTATGTGTAGCATTTTATTGTTTTGTTGTTTGTTTGTTTGTTTTTTAAAATACATACGTGTGTCCTTTTTCTTCAATAACAGTAGGTATCTGGAAAGAGAAAGCTAGTAAATTGGGGAGCATTCTTCTTTGTTATTCCTTTCCTCCTCGTATCGGCCAGCATGCACTTAATCTCAGGAATATCTGATTTAGGAGTACTGTGCTTTCATGTTGTATGCCTATATGACTGTTTATTTAGTTGTGAGTTGATTGATTAGGAAATAAGTGCTTTTCAAGTTGACAGTATAAATAATGAAACTTTATTAGTGATATATGTGACACATTTAACAATGCTAATTTTCTGTACTGCTCTGTGTAATTCACTTGCCTTTTTCAGTAGGCTGTAAACAATAGAAGGTTTGAGGGAAATTGCTAATTTGTTGGCTTTTTAAAAGGCAATGGAAAGGAATCCAGAATTTAGAAATATTTCCAGAGTGCCACCTAGTGGACAAAGTGAAGCCACAAGAAAACTGAACTCAAATACAGCTTGAGAGAGTATGTCTTAATACACAGAACTGTCCGTTCATTTTCTTCTACAGCAAAACACAAGCAGCTACTAATGGCCTTTATGCAGTTTAGTGATAATTGCAAAACTCTATTTATTCCTTTTTAATTTTTATAAAAATGTATGTATGGTAGAAATAATGAAAATGAATGCCTTCTCTGCTTTTAGCTTTTTGAAACAATATCAAAGTCTGGCCTGAGCATAGACTTAAGATTTGATTTGATCATCACATGTTCTCAAAAGCTTTGTCAGTAAGTCTTGACTTTCATTCTTTTAATTAAAATATAAAACTTTACATTTAAAATGGTGATACACAAAACATTTAAGACCACTGTTATGGAAAAGGCTTTAAAACAGAAGAGCTTAAAAAAATCGTGTTGATGCCTTGTTGCTTCCAGGTGTGTTTTTACCACAGGCTTTGCTTGGTGCTTCTTAGCAAAACCACAGCTCCTGTGGTTATAGCAGACACACTGCTACCGTTAAAGCAGGTTGACCACTTAACATCTTGTTACACAGGCAGTCCCGAGGGTGTCAAAAAAACCCCCAATTCTGCTATTTCTGAAGATGCCAGTTTTTCAAGTGTGGCTCGAGGTGTGATGGAGGAAATACCAGGAACAAAATCCTTCTCGCTTGAAGGTGCCTGGGAGGTGAGTGGAGCTTGGCTGGGGCAGGCTGGCGTGGCTGGAGGGCAAGAGAAGTGGGCAGACCAGCCTGTGCATACAAATATTCTCACATCTGTCTACCTGCCTACTGTTGGTAGATTGAGCATAACGCTTCATAACCCAGACAGCCTCTTGTTTTTGCGAGATGCCAGGCTTTTATAAAGTAAGCCTTAGAAATTTGGCAGCCTGTATAAACCTGGGGCTGCAGCCTCTGCTGCCTTTATTGCTGAGGGTCTGGAGCAGGGCCATCACTGGGCAATGCTGAAGGTGCCTTTCTGAGGAAGGATCACATCTGGACAGGTGTGTGCATCTCTTCTGTTATTGCTGCCTCCTGGGAAGGGAGCTTTTGCTCCCTTTTGCTTTTGCTGCTTCCACAGTTTACTTTATGAGAAATTCCTGTCAAAGGGTGTTGGTGCTGAGTTGGAAATGTCCCTCAGCTTCATTAGTTTGGTAAAGATTTACAGCAATATAAATTCTAAGAGGTTCATTTTGCAACAGATATTTCTGCAGTAGATGTTTTTGCTTTTCCAGTCCTGAGAAAGAAAATCAAGTCGGATTCACTTTCATTTCTACCTGCTTCTTAATGTGCTTCAAATTTCTACCTGTGGCATATTGCAGGGAATAACATACGGCAAAGAAGGGCTGTAGTTACTTTCACAATGACTGGCTTCGGGATTTAGGAATGTTTTCAGTAAACTTGTTATCTGGGTGGGTTGTGTGTCTTTCAGAGAGAGGGTTTTTTTAATCTATGTTGAAAGTAATATTTACATTATGGAGGCTAAGTGTAGTGTATTGTTATGTCTGTTTGGTATACAGCACTGGTAAGTTTATTGATCTCAAAATGAGATAACAAGAGGGGAATGACAAGAAAACTCTGAGAAAAGCAATGTGAAACTGAGGCAGGAAGATTTTTTAATTCCTTCTGAATTTTTCATGTGCTGTGAAGCAGAAGACAACAACTGCGCCAGCAAGCAATTAGCAGGCAAAAGGAGTGGGGATGATGTGGTGTGTGAAGTATTGCTTCCTGACCACTTTGATCCAAACTCTGCTTTTTTGGGTAAAACAATCTGCAGAATTATGTAGAGATCACCCTTGCAGCCTGCATGTTAGCAAAGCTGGAAGAACAGCGATTTGTCAAAGAAAATATTAGCGGCAGCATGGAAAGTCCTCTTTCCAAATGTGCTGCTAAGGTCTTGTTGGCAATAGGGGGAGAGAAACGGGGTGGAAAGGGCAAGAGCAGAGAGGAGGTACTTTGGTGCTAGGGGGAGGCTGTGTTTTGTATTGAGGTCAAAAAAGTAGATTGAGCATTGTCTGCACTAGAGTATATAATCAGCTTTACAGGGAGGCATTTACCTATACCTAAGAGCTTTCAAATTCATCTGAGAAGAACATATTAATCATCTGTTTGGAGGTGTAGTGTAGGAGACATTTTCCTCTAATGGCATTGTTTTCTGAAAGAGGAGCTCTAACATAATTACTGCATATTTTCATGGTTCTCAGTACTGTGTAGAGTGGGTGTGAGAGATGTGTGTGGCTAAAATCTGTAAGGAAAGAAAGGGATTGGAACAGCAGCTGTGAATGATGCAGACCTGTATCTATGAGATACAGCTGCAGGAGTTCAAATAAGCAGTAAGGATCACGATCTTCTGAGAGTCACAGGTTAGATCCTGTTTCCATGACTGATGTGCCTGCATGAAAATGACTGCAGGTGGACACCATAAATAACTTCTGTGTCACAAGCACAGCTCTCAGCGACAGCAATATTCAGTAAAGTTGCACTTTTCCTGTATTTTTGTTCCTATTTCAGTTCTGCTTTCCCCACTGAGGTTGGTTCACTCTGCTGCAGTTTCAAACAGATGCATTAGATCCTTTCAGGTTGAGTTTTGAAACCAGCTTGTTAGAGAAATGTTTCCAGCTTTCACTCTTATTGCCAGATGACTCCTGCTTGGATCTTGCCATGTTCCTGGAGGAGTTATGAAAGCGAAGTGACAGTGGTCTTGCAGAAGCAGGAACTGAAGCTTTGTGCCCCTGAAAAAAAGGGAAAATTTTAGTTGTAGCTTAGTCACCAACAGTTCCTTGAACTCTGGAAGATCCTCTGGTTTTTCACTCAAAGTATTTGATGTTTTTTCTATTGAAAGAAAATATCCTAAATCATGTCTAGAGATGTCTTCAGATGATTAGTTGTGGGTATTTTTACTCCCTCTGAGCCTAGTTTTATTTCACTCCTGGGAACCATTTATACAAGCAGAAGAACATGCGTGCTCTTGAATTATTTTTGTTTAGCTAATATCTCTAAAATATTTTTGTTAACTGTTTAAAATATGTGACCTTCACAAAATACACGTGCGAGTACAGTGTGATTAAAAAGGCTTGTGTGTAATTTTTGCATCTTAAACAAAGTAGGACAGAAGACACTTTTTATTGCATCAGTTCCTCCTATTTCCCTCTTCGCCTCCTTGGTCTCTGTGGGTGCAGATGTGTGCTGCCCCATCAGCTGCTGAGCCTGGGGGTCCACTTGCATTTTTTCAACATGTTGTTGCTAATCCGGTGTTTTCTAACTTTTTTTTTTCCTAACATCCTTTTTTTTTTCTTTTTCACACTTAGATGGTCAATGTTGTATTTAAGAACCTGTTACCGATTGCAGTTCTTCATAGTTGTCATTAAAGAGTGATGAGTTCAGGCTGAAGCACTGTGAAGTTAATGAAAGTCTTTCCATTGATTTTCATACTTTTCAGTTTCTGTGCGATGTATTCGTTTCAATGGACATTGGATCAATCCCCTCAGAGCATTCTCTAAGATTAGCCAAAAGCCGAAATAAGGTACCATGGAAACAAAAGGCTCAAACAGAAGCCATGGACAAAAATTTTCTTATCGCAGATGAATTTACTTAGTTGACTTTTATAAAAACACAAATATAAGAAGAGGCACATTAATCTAGGTGTTAATACAACGGTTGTATCTCTTTAATTACCCTGGAGTGTGTAAGAAAATTAGTCTGGTAAATATTTCATTAGCAACTGTAGTAAAATATTGATTCCAATTTCTCCATTAATACATATTACTTTGGTTCTGTACTTTTCTCACTTTCAATTATTAAAAAAAACCTTTTAGTGGGCACTTCCTCTTCTAACTCCTCCAGGATGGGGGGAGAAAAGAAAAATCACTGTAGAAACTTTTTTTTTCTTCCCATGTGCCGTCATTTCTAATCCAGTTAATTACACAACACGTCATAACCTCTCATTTTATTTCACTTTAAAAATATAAATATAAACTAAACAGTCTTTTCTTGAAGAAAACCTTCTCTCATACTTTTAAGCCTTCAAAATGACTACTTATAACATGAGCTAATTAGCACATAGTAATATTTCAGAATGGATGCTATGCGAAAGAATCCAAATCCCATTTTATGGGGAAGAGCAAAGTATTCGTATTTCAGAGAGAGGTTGACCTATTTTGGTGAAGCTGGAAGCTTGGAAGAAAATCCAAAGCAACAGCTAGAAAGACAAAGGAGGACACTGAAGAAGTTAAGATATCAAAAATCTTGTTCCTTTGCCTGTTACCTTCTAAATATGGTTATGCATTAAGGTTAACAATCAGGATATCTAATTTATTCTCATTGAAATCTTTCCAATAATAAATAGATTATTTTTTTCTTTAAAGCAGCTGAAGTCAAAGCAGTGCTTTGACTAAATATGCTAGCCATTTACCACTGTTTATAGTTGCAAAATGTGAGTTTAATCTCATAATATTTTCAGTAATACTTTAGCACAAAATCTGCTGCATTGTTAATAAATATATAATGCTTAAATACTAGTTAGATACTGAGTAAATGCCTCAAAAACGTATATACCGCTTGATCTCCTAAAATCTGGTGTAAATGGCCAGTGTAGTCAGTTCCCTTGTAGTCAGTGTCCTTAGAAGTATTTGGCTTGTTCTTTAATTCCTCTTAGTGCAGAAGAAACCTGCTGGCATCTAAAGTATTTACAGTAGAAGCAGCATAAATATGGACAAAAAGACATTAACTGTACCAAAGTTTGACTGGCAGACTTTTGGAATAGTGTTTATGGCACACTGGTGGTCATCAGACCAGTGCAAGTAGTGGGTAATGCCCAATGTAGCAGCTAATTCCTGCCACATGGTATTTGTCTGATAAATTATCCTGGGAGTGAGCCAGCCAGTACCACACAGTTTCACTAACTTTGCAGCTCTATTAGTCTGAAGTCAGGAGTTCAGACGTGGCCTTGACAAGCATATGATTCTGTGCTGTGCTGCCTGTCATGGGAAGCTGTTCAGTTTTTCTATATTTAACAGATGAAAATGTCTCCAGAGTTCATCAAACACATACTCAAGATATCACAAGCTGCAGCTGGCAGCTGCGAGCTCTGTAGTTCAAGGTGAATGGGACGCTAATTAGTAAGTATATAGGGTTATCAGCACATGCAACACCCACTTTTTAGAGCTGAGGAGGAAAAAGAATTAATATAAAGAGAAGGAGGGCCCTTCTCCAGCTGCCTCCAGCTCCCCTGTGGCTCTTGTTCCACCATCTACCCACCGGCTTCCAGGGTGAGGCCTCCTGCAGACACAGCTGTGAGCACCAGGGGAGCATTTCGGGGCTGGTTGGCATGGGGGGGAGCCAGGTCACCCCTGGAGGAGGTCAGACGTGGGCTCTGGGTTGCTTTGTCCTCTTCCAGCCACTCCAGACACTGAAAGCCTGGGAATGCGGCAGGCTCCAAAAACGCTGGGCAGCCTCAGGTCACAGGAACTAATGCCAGCAAGAACTAGCAGAGAGCAACAGCCGGCTGACAAGCAACTTCCCTTCTGGTATCAGCAGAAATTGAGGGTAGAAGAGAAGATAGGACTGAAAATTGCTGGAACACCAAGTTGAATACTAGCCAGGGAATAATCCTTCCGAAAGTGGGGAAGAGTAAGATTAATGTGAATTTTACCAAGAGATAACACTTTTGCAATTACTATTCAGTATCTAGAAGTCCCTAATTCAAAATACAGATAATTTACTGTAAATCTTTCTACTGACTGCCATATTTTCAGTAACTCTTGGCCGTAAATTTAATAGCTGCAGGAAAATTTCAATTCAATGTATGTAGAATCATACCCTTCTCAAATCTTCTTTCCAACACCCATTCTTTCACGAATTAGAATAGTATTTCTTTGGATAGGAATCCCATCTGTATAATTTTGAATTACCCAAGATAAGCCTGGGGGATAAAATTAAAAGCCAAGTTTGATGAGGTTGGTTCTTAACTTCCTTGTCATTTGGCTATCAGGGACATTGGTTCTTTAGATGGCTTTAAGTCTGCCAGTCCATATTCCTAGTAAATCCAGAATTAGTAACTCTGTGTTCACAGAAGTCTCAAACTAATTTTTGTCAGAGACTTTTGAAAATGAAGGTTACACAAACTCATCTGTGGTTCAACAGCTTTGCTGCCTCCTTCTATGACTGAACTTTTCATTGTTACCCAGATGATTCTCCTCTGCATTCCTCCTACTACAATGTACCCTCCTACTACAGTGTACCAAAATACAGATAATTTACTGTAAATCTTTCTATTGACTCCTATATTTTCAGTGGTTCTTGGCTGTAGATTTAATAGCTGCAGGAAAATTTCAATTCAATGTATGTAGAATCATACCCTTCTCAAATCTTTTCTTCTTTCCAACACCCATTCTTTCACGAATCAGAAATGCTTAGTTTGCAGTCAGGCATTTGCAATGAAAGGGAGGGAGGGTGAAAGCTTCATGCATCACAGAAGTAGCATAAGAAGGAATAAGTTACTCAAATGTCAAAGCAGTAGTAAGTCTAACCAAAAGGATGGTGCAATTATCTGGGAATATTCAGGGAAATGTACAGAAATTCAGAAGCTGGGGTTCTGTAGGAAGGAGAAAAGTGAAGCTGCCTTACAGTGAGGAAAAAAGACAGTAAAGAGTACAGCTGTAATAGTGCTTCAGGAATTATTTCAGGTTGTACTGTTAATAAAAAAGACATCTCTGCTCTCTTAGACTTCTTTCATAATCCAGGAGTAGAAGTTCTCCCTCTCACAGGATTGTTCTCAAAGATGAGACCAAAAAGTTTTGATGGTATAAACCGAGATTCATACATGTAAACTTGAATCTTCAGGCCTTGGAGAAGGACTGCCCCTGATGTGACTTACACTGAATCATACTCATGTAAAGGTTGACCTCTGGAAAGGACACACATTCTTGTGGTGCTACACAGGCCTGAATTGTGGAGCAGCTGATGCCAGCTGGTCTGTCATGAAGAGACAAAAGGGAAAAGAAAGGTCCAAAAGGGTTTCATATAATCACAATGAGCCCATATTAGGAGCTGTAGTTCTGAATTGTGAGGGTCTTATTCAGCTGTGCCTCCCAGCAGTGCAAGGCAGTGTGCAGAGATGGGTGGAGGTAATGAGACCGCCACCACCGTCTGAGGTGTCAGTGTCCAAGTCTGCTGATGCAGATGGGAATCCTGATAAACTGACAGGCATGCCTCACAGATCTTGCATCTCCCTTTTGGTCACAGTCAAAAGTACCAGAAGATCTTTCTCTCTTGTGGCCCAATCTAAGCCTTTCACACTTTTATTTCATCACTGAGGATTTGGACTTTTGTTGTTTGTCTGACAAATCAATTTATACATCATAGGCAGGAGCAGAACTAAGCGCATCCAGGCGCTGCTGTCCTGCCTGTATCTCAGAAGTGTGATGGACTCCAGATAGAGCCAAACCATTCTCTGTGGGATGGATGTGGTGTTGAGTTTGAGGTGATAACTTCTAGTCCAGTGGATGCAGTTCGAGCATTGTCCTACTGAGGTTTAATTAGCTTCACAAAAATGCAAGCAGTGAAACTAAGCCTGAGATGGTTGCTTGATAAACCTTTGGGATTCTGGGATTCGATAACTGGAGTGACCCAGCGACATTACAGCAATTTTCTTTGTTAGAAAAACACAGCCATAGTATTCTCAACTTATAACATTGAGTTGCTTTGTAGAATGTCTCTCTAGTTAATACCAAAGTGCAAAGTGATGTTAACTGTGATAATAAGATAGCAAATACTGATGGAAATTTGATTGCAAATGAGCGATTTGTGTAGCAAATAAGAATTAGATACTCTAATGTGTTAACCAAATAAGAGTCAGGAAACACTTGGGAAATTAATGTGTAAAGTAGACAATATAAAGCATTCAAGGCATGCCAGTTCCTGGCAGTTTTTTTGCTTTCCCAATTGTCAAGCCATAGAATGAAGGTTATAAGTAAGGGAAGAGAGAGCCTACTTCTCAACTTTGTTGACAGGAAACTGGTTTTAGTTTTAGAAATAAACTGTGCCTGAATTTTCAGAGTAAGTCTGTGGTTCTTGTAACCACCTCAGACAGGTATGTTCATTCAGGCATTAGCTAATATCAACCCCACGGCTGTTGTTGTTTCCAGAATATTTCCAGCTACATTACCCAATCTAGTTCAAAATATGCTGTCACAACTGAACACCTGAGAAACTCTTCACAAACACAGTTATTCTCGGTTAGAAATTTAATTACCTAAATATTTTCTTTGATAACCATATTTTTTACTAGCTTTGTTCTGTTTATGCTATGGCTATTTTGAAGCCTCTGAAGTACCTTTTCTCATATTGTTGTATCTTCAAATAGCAGAATCCTGTCATCTTGGTAGCTAAGTGAAAGTGATGTCCTACTGCTGGTAAGCACTGAATAAATGCTTGGAATGAGACCCTGACCTCCCTGAAGAGAATGCAATTTGGAGAGACCAGGGAGAAAGAAAATCCTACCTTTGTCGTGTTGAATACAGGATTAATTGCATGAATACATAGAATAGTTGCCTCACTGCACATAGGAAACCTCTGACAAGATGGACACAGCATACAAACCTCCTGAGTCCCAATCCAACATTTTATCTATTCTACATCATGCATCTCATGTTATCCTTTATCAGGGGCCTTTGTTCTCAGACAAAAGCTGGGAGGAGTTTACTTGACAAAGAAGGCAAGTCATAAGGTTTAATTTGTAGTTTCACATTCTCTTTTTCCTTTCCTTTTACTTAATAGTATATAAAAATTGTTTTAGAGCCTCTTAATGAATCCAATACTTTATATAGTGCTGTAATTACTTTGATGTAAGTGTCTAAAAACACAGCCAATCTGTCTTTTACATGGTTTAAATGCAAGTGAAGCACTTATTTCTCCAGTAAATGTTCTGCTCCTCTAATAGAAACTGATTTTTAAAATAGGAGAGAGGGAGAGAGAGAGGGAGAAAAAAAAGAAAAAAAAGTCATTGATATTCTTACAAGCTGTCTGCAAAGTATTATTATAAAAATAATTGCATTTTCATCTAATCAAAGATGTGTTTAGGAGTACTTGGGCCGCAGGGATTGCACATTCAGAATTTAAACGGAGCTTTCAATAGCTGTATGCCTGAATCTTTCAAAGAGGTCAGGGTATGCTATTCAGTACAACAGATTCTTATTTTCTGAGCATGCTTAAACTGAGAGCTGCTTTATGAGATGACACCATCCTTTCCCTTCCACACCTCTCCTCTCACTGCTGGTACTCAAGGCATTGGTGGAAGTTAGGGATGGATAAACAGTAAAGTTAATTTAATCCCATGTGGTGCCTGGCAGATGTTGATCGGCAGGTAGACAACCCAAATTTAATACTGCGTGACTTTTTGTTGTCGTAGTTCTGTTTTGTTTTGTTTAAATGTTCTAGATGGTAGAATGATGTTCTACCAATGTCACCAAAATTGATCTAGAGAGTCTTCACCCAGAGTTATTTCTTTTTTCTTTTCCTGGGACTAAAGAGATTATTTCAAAGGAAGGACAATCAGTTCATTGACAAACTCAGGAAAAGTGTGACAGGAAAGTACCATGGTGCTGCGCACAGCAAAATTATGAGACTTATCTGCCTCATTGTGTTTAGCATCCTCGATGCTTGGATATCAGGACAGTTCAACAGAGAGAAATTCTTTATTGTTTCCTGGACCTATCTAGTCCTCAGGATCATGCTGCCACAGGATTTTGCATGACAGTAGCTCTGTAGTTACTTGCTCGGTAATATTATTCAGAGATACAAACGTAATATATGCTGATCAGAAGTTCACTTCCTCGTTTGCTCTCTGACAGTTAAACAGGAACAGCGATGATAATCCAAGCTTAGGCAGGCATTACAATGGAAATCCTCCAAATGAAACACAGAGATTAGTAACTCCTCAACAGATAACAGTACTTTCTATACAAGGAGTAATATACATTGAAGTACAGAATTGCCACTTGCTTCTCTCAACACTAAGCTTTGCTGGCAGTTTACTCAGTCTGAAATGTAAGTTGCAAGTCTGTTTTAACAATAAGAGTTAATTTTGTCTTTGTCATCGTCATCTTCAAATTAGTTTTTTAAAGCAGTCTTTCAAGATTTGTGTTTTGCATGTTAGAAGGGCTTTTGAGATGATGTCGTTTGTCATGCTACTTGAGCTTTTTGATGTGCTGAGCAATATCCAGTGTTTCAGAGAGACTGGATATATCTAATAATTGAATTGGAAAATCATCTTCATGTGGTGTTAGAGTATGAAGCACATTCTTTTTCAGAGATCATGTAATTTAGCAGAATTTGAACCTCTGCTTTCTGAGTGTTTATTCCTTCTGGTACAAGAGGATGAGACTCATATTTTGTCCCCTTCCTCACATGAGGCAAAACATGTGAGCAGTGAAAAACAGGGTGAGCGCTCCCTAGCGCTCTGCTTGCAATATTGTGAGACAGTAGAAATGCTCCTCCTGGTTTTTTATGATGTATCTCGCTGCTGGGTCTCGCACACCCAGCAGAGAGTGACGCCCTGTGGAGCCACGCTTTTCCATGAGCTGCAAAAGAATAATCAAGCAAGGCTGAAGGGATGATCCTTCCTTCTCTTCTTCATGGATAAGGCAAAAGCCACCTGTGGAATCAAAGAACTGACAACTGAAGACAGAAGAAAGTGGTAAGACGAGAGGCTGCCTCTGCAGCCTCTGAAGTGTCCCCAGTCTGCTACCTTGGCACGCTGCATGTTGCTGGCACATCTGAAGACATGTGAACAGGAAAGGACACACATACAGTCCCTTCAATTGCAGAGGGACAACATCAGACCTCAAAGGCCTGCTTCATGCAGCTGATCTTGAGGAGTGATCTGCATGAGGGTGAATATCTTCTTACTGGTTTTCAATACACGTTTAGTCGAAGCGGGTGGCAGGAAATCAGAAGATTGTCTGTCTCAGCTTTAATCTTCCAGCTCATCTCCTGTGGTATGAAGGATTTTATAACAAACATTAATGAGTCACCTTATTCACATTTCACTTGTACTTGCTTATAAAAATACCCGGTACATTTATTGCTTATTAATTAACAATGACTTTATTATATACAGCTAGTTGAAATTTACTAGCAGCGCAAGAATGTATCTTGTAGATAATTATTTAATAACTATTTTCTTTAGTAAAACTTAGCTAGAAATTAATTTCAAGTGCCTTTACTTGGGGTGGCAGACATAGAAAGACATTATGTTCTCTTTGAGTGTTCTGGTCTCAAGATAGCCTTTTCAGTAGTGGGAAATATTAAAGAGTAAAATATTTTTAAAGTATTAAAAAGCTATATTCCTTTTTTACTGTAGAAACTGACCCACAGAAGGTTATAGCAGGAATGATGAACGATCTTACTTTTTATTTATATATAATATATATTTTTAAAAGATATTATTTCCCTTCCTTATGAGTTGACCACCATTTAGGTCTTGCAGGGAAGCATTGATGATATCAGTCAAATACCCTTTTGGTATTTCTTCCTTTATTAACCTGAGTGCAGCTTGTGTGGGAAGACAATGGTAGGGAATTTCTTTGTGCAGAAATCTCCACCTGTATGACTCGAGTGAGCTCTGTGCCAGATGAAGCATCCTCCTTTCTTCCCATAATGTTCTTCCTCCCAGCTCTTTCTCTGTCATTCAACCTGTCGCTACCTCTGAGACATTACCTGAACTACGTATTTCAGGCCACTCACATAGCCAACCATTCATGCCCGGAGTGATCTCGTCTTTGTAGGTTTTTCTACTGAACACAGGCTTTTTGAGCTTGAAAGTAAGAGCTTGCTCAGTTCTTTGAGTTAGTAGGATCTTTGATTCTCAAGCTGCTATTTGCATGGAGGTATGCGGCTTTTATTACTGGATAAAAAGCGGTTGTTGCATTTAGCACCTTCCACCATAACAAGTTTTTTTAATGTTTTGGCTGTCCTACCTGTGTAAGGCAGGATTATAGATCTGAGAATATAATTCTGGTGACTGAATATGAAAAAGTTGTCTTGAAGGATGTCACCAGGGTACCACAAATGTTTGTGGGACAGTTCTTGGATGTTTAATTACTTGTGCTGAGAAATGAATAAATGAAAGAACACTTATTTTGATAACAGTTATCTAAGATTTGAACCTATTTGATCAAAGACTAATGTTAAACATGAGGGGGCACGACAGCGTTGGACATAGGGCTGGTTTCATATGGCAATAGAATGTCAGTACTGATTTGCCCTGAAAAGACTTTTTGGTGGTGGTGCGGCTGGTTATTTGTTCTTACATATTTCAGTTACTGCATCTCTAAATTTGCTGATCTGATATATAGTTTTGGAGGGAAGCGGAGAATTTACAGTTCTCACAGACAGGAATGCTTTTCCTGGTGGAGAAAAAAAATAGCACAGCAGCTCTTATGACAAACACAAAAATTTCAAATTCAAGAAGAGCTTGCTTTGACCTGTATGTTCTTAATGTAGTTTAAGAGCCTTGGAAAAAAGAGAAGAGGCCTTTTCTGAAAACGAAGCACCTGAGTTAGCTGAAATGCCTTCAGATTTGACATTCTCAAGTAGAAGTTCACTGCAATACTTTTCTCAAGTCGCAGTCAAAGGAACATCACAGCATACCACTTATTCTTCTCTATTTTCCAGTAAAAAAGAATCTGTGTCATTTTATGAGTGGAAGAGATATTTTTAGCTTTAAATTATCTGCCCCTTGTATCCCTTTCCTTGTAGATGAATCGATAAGTAATTTGAAAACTAAAACACTAGATCTGGTTGAATGGTTTGTATACAACAGCTGTGACAAAAGACAAAGAGAAAATGGCCTGGAAACAGTCAGCTCAGAAAATCCTGAACAGCAGTGGCACTGAATTGATTTGGTTGGGTCTGTGTTTGATACAGGTTTGCACTAGAACTGATTCCAGGGAGTTTTTCAGCTTTCATAGCATGTGTTTAACCTTATACACATGATTAGGTTGCAGAAAGCTTGATATGCAGTGGCTGAACAGCAGGACACAAGAGGAGTTCCCTTCCACAGACACAATTTCATCCATTACATGCTCTCCAATGCATCTTGCATTTGTTACTGGCAACCTTAGGTCACAAGCCACCAAAAAGGGGCAGGGATATGGATTAGTTCTGGGCCTGCAGCTCTAACACTTTGGTATTGCAAATCACACACCTTCCAGGTGATGGAGGAGCTTCTATAATAAAGTGGCTTAAAGATCAGGAGTTTTAAAATGGATTCAAAGTCTCTTTTAATTTGTCTCTGCCTAGTGTAAAGTGCATGGGCCTTCTGCTGATACCGTTTCTTTTCAAGGTGGGCTTTTTGTTTGTTTATTTTTTTAATTTTTATTTTTCTACAGGTTGGTCAAGCAAACTCAAAACACTTTAGTGGGTTTTTTTATTTATTTTTTTAAGGAGGACAAAGTTAATGTATTTAATCACATAATTCAAGTAACTAGTGCTTTTGGAAAAAAATACAACAGAATACAAAAAAAATTCTATTTCACAAAGGTAATACAAGAATTGACTAGATTGTGGCAACTTGAGCTCATGCCAGTCTGGCTCAGTCATGTAATTCACACATTTTTACAAATAACAAAATAGGAAAGTACATTACAAAAACTTTGGTAATGTAGAGAAGGAAAAAAAAAAATTAAGCAGAAGGGATTGCAGTGATATTTCTGTGTTTAACCTGACAACATCTCAGGATGTCAATGAAGTCTCCTGTACTAAAATTGATTTGAATTAGCATAATCCCATTCTATCCGTGATTTTACTATTCTTGTTACTGTCTGTCAGCTTGTCATTCATTAGTTCTGCTTAAGAAGATCTGAGTTGGGACACCTGATGCTGGGTGGCATTGAATTATGCCTCTTCTCCTTGTTGTTTTGGTCTGTCCCTGCTTTATGAAAAAGAGCATGGGGATGTGTGATGACAAAAAGTAGCTCCTGACCCTACATGGCCTCAAAGCTCTGCCGGCATGGGGTGGTGGTGGTGAGCCTGTCTTTGAAGACAGGGTGTAGATGTTCATGTTGTACCAGTGTGGATTGCCTTGGGAGGTTTTTGGTGAAAAGCTGCATAAAGGAAACCAGATCACATTCGTATCTTTTATATTAGTCCTACAAAATCATATAACTGGAATATATATTCTGGAGTGGAGCCTGTTGGCAATTTGTCTGTAAATGAAGCTCTTACAGAGAGATGCCTCACATGCAGACCACACTGGCCTGTGGCAGCAGTGGGTAATTTTTATTTTTTCCTAAGCTTATGTGGAATTCTTTAGAATGCTTGTAGCTTTTTTTTTTTTTTTTTCCTTAATAGAAGTACAGCCTGAGCTGTATAAAAATGTTGTCCAGAAGAGCCTGGATGTATGTGTATGGTGCAGGTGCTTTCTAGTCTCACTGTTCTTTGCTGGGAATACATGTGATACATGTGATAACTTGCAGGATTTAATACCGTAGCTTTATCTGTGCCTTGACCAAGGTGGTGACAGTACGTATGAGCATATGGCTGAAGACATAAGAAGTGAATGCACCAACTTGATTTTGCTGAGCATGAATGAGGTTTTAAAGAACAAGGTTGCAGTTCTCGTTATGTTTAAGACCCAGACTGAATTTATGCAATAGGAAAGTACAGTCAGAGTCTGGAGACGAACATCTTGTCTGCAAGATCACGTTTCTCAGTTTTCCTTCCTTCCTGTGAGCTTTCATACGGGAACATACTCGACTGAGGTTGACTGGTGGGGTTGAAAAAGGTAGAGGTTGCAGAGCTGCTGCTATTAGAGCAGCAGTAAGCACACACATAACTTTGATATGCCCATCCTAAGTCAGATCCCATCTTTGGACTGCAGTGGCCATTCCAGCAGAAAGGACTATTATTTGTTTAGAATGAATGGAGTTGACAGGTGGAGGAAATTTATTCAATGATAATTGCCATTTGTGGCCTGTAGGACTGCGTGGGGGACCATGGCATTGTTTTATTCTGTGACAGCAGTAGATGAATCTTGTCTGTGTGATTGATTCAAGGGACAAGGATAATTCAGAGATACTTCAGTTTTCTCTGCTGTAAGAGGTTTTAAAGAGCATAGCTGAAATCTGGCTTAATTTTTGATTGGTGTTATTCTGGGGAGGGAGTAGAAAGGGATGCTTGATCTGGTATTCTTTTTTTGCGGGAAATATAGGGACTGTAATTTCAAAATGAGGAAAAAGTGGATTTAGGGGATGGTAAAAACAAATAGTGTGGGTAGGCTGCTGTTAGTGCTTATGTCAGTCTCATTTCTATTTCATTTTCAAAAGACTCACATTCTGTTTTGTTTTCCCTCTGTAAGCTTTAACACACATTTTGCCTTGGGGTCCAATCCTGTAAAGATCTAAGGAATGATCATGCATGTAGAATTTCCCTTCCATGGTTCAAATATGTCAATTCACAACATCTATTCCCAAAAGAGAACACACAGCTGGGACACATCAGGATGCATTTAAAATAAATACAGGGCAAAACTCCTTTGCATTGAGAAGAAGGAGAATAAATCATGTAATGACAGATTTCAGGTGGTGGTAGAGTTTCCTCAAACTGCATTTGTTTTTGTTTTGTTTTTCCCAATCAGTACTATTCTGTGAATCCAGGAAGCTCTTGTAAGACAGGCTTGCTGCAGCTAGTGATCACCTTCTGTTAAGTGTACAGGTGGCTACTCTTTGCTAACAGGGATGGTAATAAACAATTTTACTTCTCCCCAGGGAGTTTAATTTCTCTATTTATTTATATTGCAAGGAATTTGTATTTTAGTGGCCTCATTATAAATCCAGCCTGTTGGAACAATCCATGCTGATTAAATGAAGCACTGGGAAATCTATTAGCATAACTGGCATATATTAGTGTGAGACTGCTTTGGCTTTAGGAAGCTGGGTAAGTCTTGTTTGAGGTGATCTGTTGTTCTAGTAGATGAAATCTTTCCTTCTGTAACGCTGATGCCAGAAAATATTATATCTGTGTGCAGACTAATGAGTTTGAAGATTTATGGCCAAGCTTGAAACCAGGTCAGAAATGAGCCTCTTGCCCTCTTTAAAAACTCTGCTTGCAAAGCAGTTGTAGAAATGTGAACATGCTCTTTATTACCTCTCATGTTGGATTTTGTTACCACCTCTCACCATCAAGTGGTAGACACTTTTATTTTTCCCCAGGAGGAGAGCTCTGCTCCTGATTTTGTTAACACATGTATCCTTCATTAAGGAGAGTTTAGTGCCTGGTATGTATCTTTTAATCCCTCCGACTTTACATCCACCTGTATCCACCGTTTTGTTGAATTCAGCGCAACAATGACTGGAAAACAGTTGTCTTGGGAACGGAGTACCAGTGCTGCCTCAACTCATCACTTGGATAGCTCTTCACCCACGCTCTTCCAAGCCACAGAGGTTTGTCATTGTTAGGACCTCTGAAAGCCAAACTGTTCTCCTTGCCAACCATCCATTTCCAGAGCTAACTGAAACCAGCATTTCAAGGGTTTCTGTGGTTACTGCTGAGGCAATGGAGGAGAGACTTGGTCTCTGCAGACTCTTGCTTGAAGATGCCAAGCATGAGGATGAACATTAAGATGTTGCTTGCTGATGTTAAATCCTGTGTTTGCAAGAGGATGGAGTTATACTCTAGAAAGCATACCCTTCAGCCTCTGAGACTTGTTTGCAAGCTTGCAGCCTGATAAACCAAATTTGGTTTGTGAAGAATCCACAGACATTTCTTCACTATAACATACTTCTCTCCTTACTGTCCTTAACTCTTGACATATGTGGGCAGCCCATCTTCAGATAGATCAAAATAATTGAATGTAACTGAGGCCATTTTTTCTTCTTTTCCTTCCTCCCTACCCCCCCCCCCCTCCCCCCCCCCCCCCCTTTTTTTTTTGTTTGTTTTGTTTTCCCCCTTTCTTCCTTCCCTGCAGTTACTGGCTGCAGCCTGCCTCTGCTCTCCTGTGCTCTGGGTTGAAGTTCAAGAGTGTCCTAAAGCTACTTAGCTGAATTAATGCCATGCAATATGACCTGTTAGTTCAAGGGTGAGAGAGGAAATTCTCCAAGATGATGTATACCAAGCAAGCTCTGTTCTTTTGTAAGTACCTTATTATTATTCTAATTAAATGGTTATAATGGCTTAAAAAAATATTTTTTTTAAAAAAGAAGAAAAATAAAATACTCAGTTACTGTAACTTAAAGATTATTCCTTCTTTACAGCCCTGTTACTTGGAGATGCTCATGAACTTCCCTGTTGTTGTCTTTGTAGGCTCATAATGTGGAACTTCTCATGACTCAAGAGAAAAGGTGTAAGCAGAGAGCCAGGGAACGAAATACTTCTGTCCCATTTTAGCATGTTCTTCTCCTCTGTGTGAGGTGATGACATTGTACATTTTCAGTATGACAGGTTATGCTCAGGAGAGAGATGCCAGGTGTCAATCTTAATGTTATTCAGAAATGACAAACCTTTTAAAATGTTGGAAAAAAAAGAGAGAGGGAGATAACTGAGAGTTTTAAAATACATAACTTCGGTGCAATGGTAGTGGATGGTTAGAAAGCCAAGACTTTAGGAATCAAGGTCCCAGCTTTAGAAGAAATATAAATCTATCATGGGGATGCTGATCTTTGCATAGTGACAGTATGATGGTCTTGCTCAGGTAATTTCACCTGCAAGCTATTCCACCTCTACTGATAACAGAGAATTTCAACACCTGCAACATCTGCCTGCTTTCATGTATGAATTGCCCCATGCTAACGTCAGAGGAAAGGCTTGTGATATTGCTGGCTTTGGGGTTTCAGGAGACTGGGGGCAGAGAGGTGTTGTTTTTCTTCACTCACCCTAAAGAGAAAGGGTTTTAAGAGTCTTCAAAGTTCAGAACTCAGGTTTGCTTTTTAATTTGTTTTTCATTCAGTTGGGGCCCTTTGTGTCAGACGTCTGTGTTGGGAGCTGTAAAATTAGTGGTGAAATGGGTCGGTGGAAGATACTACAATATACCCTTTCTTCTCAGAGCATGCAGCCTATTAGCAGTCTATGTGATACCAATTTCAAGATGCAGAACTTTCATGAACTTCGAAGTTTTCTCCTGGCCGGTGTATCAACATTCACAAAAGGAAGGGTTTTTTTTCAGAAAGACTGCTTCTCTTTTTTCCAGGGATTTAAATAGCCTCATCACAGAAAAATATCAACATATTAGCAATAAAAATATATTAAAAAACCCTCTCAATATTATATTTTAGTACCATCTAAATTATGCCCCAATAAAATAATCCATTTTATCCCACCTATGAATAAGAAACGTCTTTGTCCTGGGAAGAATGGGTATCACTCCCCTGTAGTTTGACATTGATCACAGTCCCTTTGTAACCTGAAAAATTAATCCTTCAAGGTTTGTTGTCACAGTGCATTATAAATATTCTGCATGTGTTTCATGAGATGAAGATCATATGATGATGTTTGGCTATGGCATATTTGAAAGTGTGCAGCATTTGCTCAGTGTTGCATTTCGTTGTATATGATCCTTGGTTCCACAGTGCAAAACTTGCTGTCCTGGTGTACAGGCCAGTAGACCACCTGGTGTACTAACTTACCTGTAGCTATGAGTGATTTCACTGGCCTCCACAGATGTTCACGGAGAAAATATTCACCTAGCATCTGCACGAAAGATCCAACCCTGGGGCACAGGTAGAATGCGAGAGGTCTTCAAATCCCAATGCTGAGGATAGCTGACTGTGAAATATGGTGGTGACACAAGTCATTCTTTTCAGCCTTTCTTGTCTTACTGTGTATTGTGCACTTGAGCTAAGCTATACCTTAGCTACCAGTGCTGGAGCGCTATTTCTTCCTTGTGTAGTAGTTCTCTGCATGACTGTCGCTAAACAGTACCAATCCCAGCTATCTAATGCATGTAAGAAAGGGCTATTCAGTGTGTGTATTCACTTGTAGAGCTGTTAATGAGTCAGTTATCTCCGTGGGGAAAATATTTCCTCCTAAAAATTCCAGTCAAATCTAAGGATTTTGTTCTTCTTAAAACCTAATTGTTTTTTGACAATTCCTTGTAATAATAGCATCAAAAATGTATTGATCACAGGTAATATAGAATTTGAAATACGGAACTGAGACTACTCAAGCTGATAGCACCAAGCAGCTGTTAAATGGCCAGGTTGTCTCAAGATAGTCTGTAGCTGTTCAGATGAGTAGAATCTAGAAAGAGAAGCCTTTGTCCAACTTAATATTCCTTCTTACAGTGCAAAATGAAGCTGTGAAAATCATGGATGTGAGACATCTCAGAGAAGAACTCAAAAAAGAGATTGGACTTTTGTTTGGGTAAGGAAAAGTATCACAATGAAACATAACAATCTCATTAACTTATTAAAGCAGATAAGTCACAGACTGACTGTGTCCTTGAAACTTTTTAAGATGGTGGGGCAGACTTTCAGCCTGACACAGCAGGCCTGGTTCTATCTTCTACCATTTCCTGTGAGACCTTTTTGGAAAGACACCTGTGACTTATCGGTGGTTTGGATCTAAATCTTCAGATGTGCTAGGACGGATCTGTTGTATTTTTCCATTTGGGAGAACATTCATGAAATCAAATCTGCTTTTATCGAGTGTGTGTAAAACAAAGGAAACATAAAAACATACCCTGGGTTTAGGCAGGCAGATGGCACTTTCACTCAGTTCAGCAGAGAAGAAATAGCGTTTGCAGTTGTGGCAGAGACCTTTTGTGATTTGCTGACTTTTTCTATACAGTCAAGTGACACAAACTGCATTGATCAAAGGCAGTTTCTGCTGCTCAGAAATGCTTTTTCATATCCTGAGGAGGATGAGCTGATGGCAAATCACAGCAGTGGACAAGGTAGTGGCGTGCTGCGTATTCGATTGAAACAAATCTGAAGTTTGGTTTTTTGTTTTGTTGTTTTGTTTTGTTTTTTGTTGGTTTTGTTTTGTTTTGTTTTTGTTGTTGGTGGTGGTTTTTTGTTTTTGTTTTGTTTTCTTTCGGTGTGTGAATGCTAACAAATTATAGTGAAGTAAATTAATGAGGGTTTAGTAGGTCACAGTTTTCCACCAGGCCTTGCAGATAATAATTCTTCTACCAGGACTGTCATGTTAACAAATCTTTGTTATTAAAAGTGACAAAGCTTTGATTTGGTACACCAAGAGGTTTACATAATCTGCTCAATGTGCATGTGGGAATAACATGGTTAAAGAGCAGGCACATGATTGAACACAGTATCTTGCATAACAGATGCAAATTTGATTCTTTCCTTTTGTAATATCTACGTTTTCTTTATCACTTTGTTTTAGTTAGTTCAAAAAGGTATTGAAGTAATTCTGATGATCTGTCTTTTCATCTGCCTATCTACGTTTTCTGATGATCATCACAGCAATATTTGATTATAAGATCTGACTCAAAAGCTCCCTGATATTAAAAGAAATCTTTCCTGTGGCTCAGAGGCCTTCTGATCGGCTCCTGCAGCCGGCTGCAAGGACTGCAAAGTCCTGATTCCTGTAAACAGAGCACTCAGGGACCCAGATCCACCCAGAGTCACCCCAATGCTCAGTGTCACTCAGGTTGTCCGATTCAAGCAGGAGAAAGATTTTTAAAACCTACCGAGTTCTGCAGCTCTGAGATGAGCTCACTGATTGTGTGATGTTGTTGAAGTTTCCATATTTGCTCTTTAGCGGATAAAAAAAAGATTTATAAAATAAAATTGAAAAAATCCCCTTAAGGAACTCCACACTAGATATCCAAACAAGCTTCACTGACTTGCCTCTACCCTCTTCTTTTTTTTTTTATCATATAAACTAAAGTATAATGATGAAAACTAGATTCAGCATAATGTTTTATCAACAAAGCAATCAAATTATTTATTGTCGAACTACTGAAGCAGGACGCCTTGTGATTGTTAGACTTTCCTTCCCAATATATGCACAAAACCATGCATGCATCTCATTATCTAAAATGCAGTTCTGGAAGAATCTAGCTGATTTTGCAAAGCATTACTCTGTTTTGCAATAAGAGATGTTTCCTTTAAGGAAAATGACTTTGTTTGTGGAATTCATTTTCTCCTCTTTTAAGTAGCTCTACTCAGACTGTGCAAGAAAAACTTGTTCGTACTTTCCCTTGAATAACTGAGGTTGTTCAATGAGATCAAACCCAACATTTATGAAGAGCTAACATTTATCATTAGTTTTAGACTTCAGCATGGACCTGTGTGTCATTTTCTTACAGAAAAGCAAAGCGAGATGTGAGGGAACTCAAGAAGTAATAGGCAAAAGGCATTAACACTTTTTTCACAGGGATGCATGAAAGGCCTGACCTTGGAGCTGCATCTCCTTGTCTGATGAGTGAGGGGCATTCATGCTTATCCTCTGGGGCTCCAGAATGAGCAGTAGCATGTGAATCCCTCCACCTTCTGTCTACCAGTGCAGCGAACATTCACTCCCTACAAATTTTCCATAGAAAACCTCCAACGTGCATACTCTCCTCAGCTCCAGTGGGAGAGATTTGTTTCTTTGTGGCAGGGAGTAATGAGATGCATTTCCCACCACCAAACACGTGTAGCTAGCTGTGGTCTGTCACATCTTTTTCTAGTGCATCCAAAAAGGATTACGTGCCATGGCTTTCTTGCCAGTTCCATGGGTTAGGAGTAACAATAATAAAACTGTGACCAATAGGTGTTTCATTTTACAACTTTTTGGTCTCAATTTCATAACTAGGATGACCATCTTCTTTTCTTCCTTTTAAAATTAAATTTTTAACTTGCCGTGGACTTAAAAAATGTTATGTCTGAGGCACTGTTATTTAATGTGTACTGTGAAGTGCTCAATGCAGAGGAGTGACAGTGTGTGTCACCGGAAGGTTATGGTGTCTTTTATGTGGCTGCTCCTTTTGCTCTCTATTTGTGTCTTGTGATAATTTATAACTCATACGGAAAAGCCTGGGTAGCAATTAAACTACTCCATTAAAATAAATAACATAGATTGTGTTACTGTATCTTATTTAAATCTTTGAAAAGTAAAATAAGAGACAGCTTAATGGTTACAGTGTAGTTTGAACATAAAGCTCAACTAATAAGACACTCCCTAATCTCTGATTTTTAAAGACAATTTCACCTGGCTAATGATAAAGTAAAATAGACTTTAACCTGGCTTGATGTGGTAGAAATCAAATTTTGATGGTAATCCAATACATATGGGTAATTTTTACATCTTTTTTTGGATTTATTTTGAGGGCAGCCAAATGAATTTTCCTCTGATCACAGTGTTCACATTAAACAAAGAAGATTCCATAGCTCCACAATTTTGAATCTGCTTCCAACAGAACTGATATTTTCAAATCCAGTGCATTCAGTCTGACTGTGAAACAGCGAGATAATTTTATTCTCACAGTTCTAATTTGGGCTGCTGGTTGTTATTACTAAGGTATCCTATCACTAATATTTCTAAACTGGGGCTGATATGGTTGGCAGCTGTTACAAATGTCAAGAGCCTCCATATGCACATAGTGAATAAGGGGTCCTGAAAGAAGTCTTAGAAGGAAGCTCTGACTTGGGCTCATTCACTTTCATGTCACTTTTGGAAAGTTTTAAAATGAGTACTTCCTTGTAAATCAAGGAAGTCACAGGCACTTTTTTGATTAAGGATGGGTTTAGAAGCATACAAGTGTTTTCCCATAGTGTGGCATTTTGGGGGTTCCAAAAGTCCATTAGCATTTCCGTTCTTTCAGAGGCATTTTCATTTACAAACAAGATTACATCCCTGTCTCCTAGTGATGAAGTAATTATGACTTTAAAAAAGGTGCTATGAGCTGCCAAATATTACTGGTTAACACTTTCAAAATATACAAAGAGCTAGAACAAACAAACAAACAAAATGTACCAGGAATACCAAGTTCTTTGCCACCTTTTGTTTCTCCTGCCTGCATTAGCTCACCCTGGGGACAAGCAGAGAATTGGCCTTTCTAAGACCTGAAGTGGCTGGTCAAAAATAATAAAAGTTAACAATTAAAAGATCACCTGAACTCCCTGAGTGCTGTGATGAGTCATGCAGATCTATTTAATTAACAACCAGGACTGCTTTGCCATCCAGATGTACCTGGTGGGTAAACTCCACCATTTCTCCCATACCCAGCCTGATGTTAAAGCTTTAAAGGAAACCTAGTATAGAGGAGGGCTAAATAAATACCTCCTTTGCTTTCTGTGGATCTCAGTTTATGGAAGGAGACGAAGTTCAGCCATTTCTAATACATTACACATTGTTTTCAAGTGCCCTTGTGGTCACATTGTAAACAAAATCTAGGTTCTGCTCCAGGTTTCTGTAAAGCCTGAGGTGTCTCCTGTTTAGCTAAGGCCTCTGTCTCCTTATTTCCCCTCCTTTCTCATCTCTTCAGAGAGAAAACTGCGCCCCCGGTAAACCTGCAGCTCTGGGGCAGGTCCCTCCAGGGACACATGTCCTATATTGCTGTGGTGGGCACCGGTCCGAGTGTCCTTTCTGTAGAGAAGGAAGCAACATCTAACGAGAACTAAAAGTGACTCCAACTTTAAACCTGGGATGTGCTGTATCACCAGACAGCTGGAGTCAGCGGTCCTTGAGCACCAGGCAATAGCAATGGACAAGTGTTTTCTGTGCCATGGCCAAGGACTGTTGAGGCTGGTCCTGCTGAGGAAGGGGTGAAGCAGTGAGGACATAGAGACATAACTAGTGCCACTAGTGCTTAAAACACCACCTTGAGAGGCGATTAGAAAAGTTTGAGGCTATGCTTTGCTTCTCATGTTAAAAATTTCTTCAGTCTTGCACAGAACAGCATTTTCTCCATTTGCCTGGATTGCTTCTCTTCTGCTTGGGTGTTGGTGTATTTGAAAGTTAATGGGATGTCAGGTCTAAAAGAGAGGAGGGGGAGGTAAAAGAAGAAAGGAAATAGGGGAAAAAAAAAATCCAGGGACTCATTTTGAAATCCAAATCCTGTTCTCAGACTGATTTTTCTCTTTGTTTGCTCAGCTGCTTTTCACAGCCGCCTTACTGGCACAGACAAATCAGAACAGCTTGCAGAACAAAATGACAGGAAGATGGAAGGATAATGTGTGTTTAAATATCAGTGACCAGCCTCTTTCTTGGCACTCTCAGCATGGGGAAAGCTTGTTATATACTGCTTCCTTTAATCATTTCAGACAGGGCTTTTCCTCCTACCTATCTATCAAGAAGAGAGAGAATCTTCCTCCAATTGTTAGTTGGAGTGACGGACAGGTGAATTATTAATATTGTTTGCCACTGACTTTCCTTGTTATTCTTATTTGTTAAGTCCCCAGCCGATGTGACCCCTGTTTTTTTTCAGTCTGCTGAAAGCCTGACCCTCTCAATCACATGCAAAATGCATGTGGTCACCGAACAGATTTGAATTTGAAAGGTTTTGAAAAAGCATGGAAAAAAAGGAGTGACTTTGGTACCTGTAGCCCAGCAGAGTGGAGAGGAGCTGGAGAAAGGCCGATAACACACAGCTTTCAGTTAGTGAACTCACTGCCAGGAAATTCAGTGTCTGCTGTCTCCGTGGGACACTGATGTGTGTCAAAATAAAAATCATACACCGTTGGTGAAACCAGACCTTTGTTACAGCTAGTATATGAGATGATGAAAATTTAAGCACATTAGGGATTGAGATAAAGGGAAAAATGGCTCTGCCCTTAATTGGACATTCTGTTTGTCTCTTCCTGATGAAGGAGGTGGTTTATTTCCTCGGGCAGATTTTTCTCAGTGTGTATGCATGCGTGTGTGGATACGCAACTTTACTTGTGCAAAGATATACAGACAAAAATTCCTATACGAAAAGCTGGAGTGCTTGACTGTAAATCAGGAACCACTGGCTGAGAGCTGCACAAACAAGTATAATTTCTCTCCTTTCAGCCCAATGTGACAATAGCTTTTTTTCTTCTTATTTAGTGTTGGAGCCAGTTAAAATTGTAAAGTGCTTATTTCCATGTCACGGTTCTAGAGTAAGAGACACTGTAACTTCTATTTTACTGAGAAGAAATTGAGGCGTGGGGATATTGTTCATAATTTCATTTTTAAAATAAATGAAGCTACTGATTTTGAATGCTCATGCATTCAGAACTGGATTCAGCCTGCCTCCCTGTAACTCACATCTGAGGCCCCGGGCTGAGCGTTGAGACTCTGTATTTGGCAGGAAAGTGTTCCAAGAGGATGAGTAGTTTTGCCGTGAATGAAATCATCCTACATCTCTCCCAGGGGAATCCCCATCTCCTTTGTGCTGGAATTAGGGTACCTGTGCAAAAATTCAAATGCCTGTTCCAGAAAAGTTGGGGTCACTGTCATTTTCCTACCTAAGTGGTTGTCAAATTTATTGTAATTTATTTTTTAAACTAGAAGAGTGAGTGATTGTGTGTATATGCATGTGTCTGTGAATGGGGAGGCATTTTTGTCCTATTCTTTTTTTTTTTTTTCAAATCAAATTAGTCAGTTTTCCAGAGTCTTTCCCCTGACAAATCAGTTTGAGGTAGATGCCCAATCTTAACTTTCAGCCTAAAGCATTTAAGCAGCTGAACAGAGAAGGTCTTACCTCTGTCAACACTAAAGCAAATATTTTAGTTAAAAGTATGACCCAGCTTTAATAGCTATCTCTGTTTAGAAAAAGCACTTACAAAGCCTAATGTTAAGCATATGCTTATGTAACTTGCTGAATGGGGGACTGTATGCTGTAAAAGGCCTATAGAATAGGGATGTGAAGTGGGTAATAACAATAATGAACATTTACGCAGCCTTCGGCACTTTCAAAGGGATGTAGAAGCTGTAAGTATAGAGCATCAGGGACAGGAGGAGGTATGAAAATGTAAGGCTGTATATTTAAGCTTCCCTTTTTGCCTGGCTAAACCCTACCTTCAGCTACAAAACTTCCAACCTCATTAAATGCCATCAAGCTGGATTTACTAGCTAGGCAGGAAGAGAAATTCAGCCCAGGGTCTTGTATATAGGTAAAAAGCTGTTTCAAAAATGGAAACCTCCTCTCTCTTATTATTAGTTATTTCTATTTTCCTATTATCTTACTACAGAAAATACGGCTTTACCATGATGATGTTCTGAGCTCTAAAACAGTTCAAATCAAGTCAACCAAAGATGGTTTTCCTGGTCCTGGAGAGTGATTTACACAAATCCACAGAGGAAAAAATCTGGAAGCAAAGGAGGGGGAATAAAAAACAACAGAGATTTTTAAGGATGTAGACACGTAAATTAGCTCTCTTCTGGACAAGTGACTGTAAGCACCAAGACTTAGAATCAGTATTTAATTAACCTCTTTAAAAAAAACATTAAGCCCACTGGTGTGTAACGAACAGGCAAAGGAATGGATGTTTGACAGGATGCCAGGCAACATCAGAGAAGCTTTAGGAAGAGGAGGTTGAAATTAAAGGGAGACATTTGCTTCTGGAAAGTATCTCATTCATGGCTCCTATTGCATGAGCATCTTAAACAGGACCCTGGGAGCGGTTTCACTGCACCAAGCCCTGGAAGGTTCATAAATTGCTTCTTAGGTTTGGTGGATGCTGTGACTGACGCTCCTCATGGAAATTAAATGAGGCAGCTCACAATATCTGCTGTTGGCCATGGCTGGAGGTCAGATACAGGGTGGGTGAACCAGTCAAGTTTATGTGAAAGCAAGAACAATGAGAGCTTTAAACAGAGGGACTGATTCACATGGCTCCTGTTAGAAAGAGCTGCTGAGCTCCTCCTTGAGCCACTATCAAACTTGCCACACTCCCTGATGGTTAAATTTCATTTGGAAAAATAGAAAGGATCTTTTAGTTTAAATCACAGTTTAAATTGTTTGTGTGGCTTTCTGGAGCAGTTTCTGCCTCTTTCTTCCTGTTTGCTTGAATCTGGTTTCCTTACCCACCTCCCCAAACTATGTGCTTGAAGTTCAGCAATGCTGAAACGAGGTAGTATTTGAATTGGAGGCATTAAAGTTCCAGTTGCACAATATAGCAAAAAAGACAGAGTCAGACCATTGCTGACAGCCCACCTGTCTGCCCAGCATCCTTGAGGGCAATGAGGCTTTTGGAAGTGTGCCCCCATTCCTGGTTGAAGTACACTATAGAAGACAAAGGACCGCACAGGTTCATGCTGTGCTGGGCAAGTTTGTGAAAAAAAGATCCAATTATTGTTATTAAATACATAGAAACTACGTTTGGCTCAAGAAGGCTCCAGCCCTCCAGTGGTTAAGGACTGGAGATTATCCTGGAAAGCACTCTCTATACTTACCTTGCTCTTCTCTGGGTTTCTGCCAGTGCCAGAGATGGGAGAGCAGTCTGCTCAGGTCCTTGCTGTAATTCACAAGAGCTGCTCTTTCCTCTTTCCTGTTCTGGCCTGAAGGTGCATCCCAAAATACCGCATTGCATTTATCAGATAAAAACTGTGTTGTTTTGTACAGAATGGGCTGCATCTATTCTGAACATTAGTGGGAGGTGTTACTCTGGAAAGTAAAAGGTCTTTCAGTAGAGACATCAGGTTCAGTCGAAGTGTGAGCTAAACTCTGCTTAAGTCGCATCTCTGGGGAAATTTCCCCTTCTGGACATGCTGCTGCTGCAGACTTGTAGCTCTCCAATATTGCTGTGAGTGAAGCTGTGTAGTTCACAGCAACTTGGCAGAGTGGAAGGCAAAGCCATGGAGCCTGTGTCCCCAGCACAGGCTGTTCATCCAGCCACTGCTATGTTTTAGATGAAACCACCACCAACTGCATTTGACACATTGCCAATGCGCTTGCCCTGTTGAGCAGAGACCCCTTCTGCTGTGATTTGATCTTTTGTCAGCATGGAAGGAAATTTTCTAAAGGAGGTAAATTAATTAATCAGGTTAACCCTGAGACGTCTAACGAGAATAATTGTATTTAACCACTATGCATCTGGCAAATACTAAATAGCACTTGAGTTCTGTTTCTTTAATGACTGTTAAAAAACAAAAATAAGGGGAGTTGATTATGTCAGGTTAACAACATTTAATTAAAATGGAGGGAAGGGGTAGCTGTTATTTACAACCACCACAGAGAGGAACCAGATAGGAAAGTATTGTGCAAACCTGTGAAGTGCTTCAGCTTTTAATTAAAATTGCAGTTCTTTAGGACAGCCCTGTGTCAGATGAATTCTGGCTAATTGCTGTTACTCCTGCAATGTTGCCAGCAGGATTCTTCCGTGGCTTCATGTGCTTAATAGAAATCTCTGTGTCAGGGTACGTGCTGGATACGTCATGTGAGGTCCCCATCCCTTCACTGAGGATGATGCTGCACATTAAGAGTAATGATACCATAGCTGGCTGTATCTCTCAGGAATGTGCTATCTATAGATGGGACGAAAGAGATGCTGCTGGTGAAACAAGCTCTGTGTCCCTTTATTTAAGGACTGCTACTTTAGTTTGCACTTTGTGGTGGTGCTGATGCTCACAGAGCTTTTGCAAAGCTTTTGGCAGTGATCTGGGAGTCAGGAGACCTCAGCTTTCTCATGGCTGATCTATTAATTAGCTGTCAGCTCTTGATTATCTCTCTTATCCACATCCCTGTATTATCTGCTGTGAAATAACGATCCATACAACCTTACAGTGGTGTTTGAGATCTACACCTACAACTATCATATTGGTAAAACTGGCAGATCTGCAATGTCCTACTGCCACATACACACACAAAATGTGAGAGAATCAGGTAAATTCACTGCAGAAATGTTTAGTTAGTGAACAACTTACAGGGTCTAGAAAAGTCACAGATGTGTAAGGTACTTTTCAGAAAGATATTAACAAACCAGTAGCAAAGCGCAGCCAAGCAAGAAAGAGGTGACATCGACTTAGTGCCAAGAAACAGACACATGACAAAATTCGCTTATTAAATTCACTGTCATGCACATACATATATACCCTACTTGTACTAACATAATTGGTTTTGTTTCTTAAACTACAAACATACACAAACACACGCAAACATATTTGGAAAACATTTATTTGGGATTTAGAAAAGAAATACTTCGTTTGTTAATATGATTATACTGATCAAAACTATGTCCGGCAAAATCTGAATTTTGGCTCGTAATACCTTCTTTCAGAGATGACTGCAGTCTCTCTTGAGTTGTCCTTAGTAGTTCAGTGGTTTTTGACATGAAATCTGCTAGATGTTTTAACTATTCCCTAAAACCCAATTCTCTGTCTGCTGTCTCTGTGTTTTTACACTTTTACCTCCTTGGTGTCCAGTTATCCACAATGAAGAGAAGGTGGGTTGTTAGAAGAGTTTCATACTCCGCAAACTCTGCTGGAAACAAAGAAATTTTCTTATTGCTAGAAATAGAGGATACGTGAGAAAGATATTCCATCATTGCAGTACTGGACTCAGTTAGTTTATTTCTGTGGGAATCAGTCCACATCTGTCAAACTATGATGTTAGGGTTTCCCCCATATTTTGTCTTTTGTCATTCTAGGCAATAAACTCTTCTAGGTTATTATTATGTACAGATAAGATACTTATTGTGGCCTTTATCTCAGTTCACTGCTGCAAAGAAAATCAGTATTTCCTACAGGCTAACAAATACTTTTTGTTTAATAAACAGCTAAACAACAACAAATCTAATGAATGTTACCTGTCAAAATACGAGAGCATAAATGGTAAAGAAGTCTTCAGCTGCAGAAAATTATTTTTGGGTATACTATTTACACGTTTTCAAAGGGTTTTTTAAAATCTTTTTAGAGAAAATTTATTTGAGGTAAACCTAGGCCTTTGTTGTTTATCATAAAGAAGCCAAAGAGCAAAAATAGAGCCACATCTATCTAAATTTAATTTGCTTGTCTCTTTCTAACCAAAGTTTATATATATATTTATATATATATATATGTATTTATGTAAATAATACATTAAATAATACGTTTTCTGAGGTGCTAAAAATTCACACACTGTTCTGGGATAACTTCATTAGACTCTACTTTGAAATCCCTTGGTCAAATTCTGTTCCCACAGACATGGCTGTAAACATTCTGCAAATCCAGTGAAGTAACTGTTCATTTAACTCAACCTCATAGAGCCAGAACTGGCCACCAAATGATTTATTTATGGATATCACAACCCCATCGTCACTTAAAAGTAGATGTTTGTAATTCACATTCTTGATTTTCTTGATTTTTAATCATTCATAGGACATCATAAAATATTGATGTTCCATCTATTACAAATGCCATAAATAAATAAGCTGTGTACATAGGCCTGACCAGAAACATCATGGTCCGATATACTCCAGTTCCGTGCACCAGAACCTGTTTTCTGTTTGATGAAGTATTCAGCTGAGCCTGGAAGGTGGTGGGTAGACAGCAGACCTCTGTCTTCTTGGCTGCTGTACCATGAATGTAAGAAGACATTTCTCTTGCTTCTTGGTTAAAGTAACCGAAGGAATCTCCAAAAGGGAATATGAATAAACATACCTGATTTTCATTTAAAAAAAAAAGAAGTACTAGTGACCTTTTCCTACTGCTTGCAGTCTAAATGCGCTGTCTTGACTCACATCTTTGGGAAAAGAGAAATCTAAGAGTAATTAGATCACTGAAGGTACTTGAATGCCCAGTTCTGTTATTACCTTTTGAAAGTGCAAACAGGCAAAAAAAACTTACTTGAAAAACAATCCTTTTACATCGAGTCTTTATACATTAAATGATCCTTTTTATGAAAAAGATTTATTCTTATTTTCAGTTCAGAAGGCACCCTTTCAAAAAAAAAAAAAAGACTAATTACACACTCAGCGCAAACATTTAGGTTAATAAGTACTTTATTCCTTGAAGGGGTGTTAAGAAAATTAATTCACTCATAGCCCTGGTGTTCTATTATTTGATTGAATTTTACCTCCTGCAGAATGCCTTAAGCCAAAGGACCTGCCAGCTCATGGTATGCTGTAACAAGGTACGGTGACTGTTTTTCCTCCTCCCTGAACGATGTTTTTAAGCAGAGCTGGCTCCGTGCTTCTTAGAAGAGCTGTAGGAGGAGGCAGATGATGTTTTGCCAAGTGTGCATTCCTAGGGCTCGGAAGCCTCTGCGGTAGCTGGGTCTCAGTTTAACTAAAAAAGATCTAGATCAAAGGAGTGCCTGCTATTGCAGTGATTGATCCACTTGACTTTTAGGTGTTTGGCCATGGTGTACAGTCCTCTGCCTTCGGTGGTGTGCCCAGGACATCACAGAGGTGGACATCAGGGGACAGGAGATGGGCTCAGCTGAACGGATTCAGCAGAAAGAGCAGGCTGGTAGCCCTGCGTTCTAAAGAAGGAGGTTCATGCAGTCACTCAGTGCTTGTGGGTATGGTTGTTTTCATATCTCTCTTGACTCTTCTTCCCTCCTGCCCTTCATTTTCTATTAATAAAGCTACTGGGCAGTTCCAGCCTTGCTTAACAAGTCTCAAATAATCAAATTCTTAGCAGCTTAATGCAAATTGGCAGCTGGGCAAAGAAGAAAGTCCACAATGTGTCTTTCCATCCCCTGCCCCCAAGGTGATCACAAACTGGGTCACTCCTGGAATGGCACATCTATTAATACATGGCTTCATGAAAGAGCAGTGCCACAGGCTTTGCTGTGCCCTCAGTTTCCCTCTCCATGGGCTGGCTCAACTCAAGCAGTTGGGAGAAACTGTGAACACTGGGCTTTTCTCTTCGGCAGGTTATCTGTCTTCATGAGAAAATAAATTAATAAATCCATGAAAATCTAGGCAGCTGGCTGTGTGGACTTTCTTTGTGCCCTTTGATCTCTGCACCTGTGGCTCTGTGATGATGCTTACAGCTGCTGACAGACGATTTGCTGGGGTCTCTGTTCTTTGTCGTGCTTGGTCTTGGCATGAGAATTTCACAGCGGTTAATGAGATCCATTGGCCACAGTAATCCATCCCCTGTGCATTGAGTGCTAATTAGTGTCAGCCTGTCACAATAGCAAGATGAGTTGCAAAATAAAACCATCAAGTGCACTCTGATTCTGATTTATTACTTATTTTCCTGTCACTGTGGCTGAACAATGATTAAAAAAAAAAAAGTCATTCTGGCCTCTTCTTTGGCTTCATGTGCTGTGGTGATGATTTCCCTGTAATTAATGAGGTGCATTATCTAACTCCCTCACCTTGCAGTAGGGAGAAAAGTCCTTTTTTCACCATTTTCTTGTTTCCAAAGAGAAACTCTCTGAAAGCCTTGGGAAAACACAATCTTGCAGAGCGAATGGCCTAAAAGGCAGGCTCCATTCATAGTTCTGCGCACGCCAGTGTTCTTTTGTTCATCGATTTAATTAGATTTAGTGTGGAGTCCCTACCCACACCAGTGAACACAACATTGATGTTTCAGGTTGATGCAAAAGAGGTTGTGAGATAGGTTCTTGGGGCCTGATCCTTTTACATCTGGCCCCTTTCCACAGTGCTGTTCCTGTAGCATTGAACAAACTGCTGCAGTTTTCTAAGGTGGCATAAATTTTCCCATATTAAAGTTAACTTTAGAAAGGGCGTATGTGTGTGGAAGAATTCTAGAGAATTGATCTTTATCAGAGTTTTACCTCTGTAAACCTGGGATGAGCCTGGTGACAGCAGTTACAGACTCGGGATGTCAAGGCTGAGATCAGTCTCGCTTGGTCTGTGCATTACGTTTTTTCTCTAGGAATATTCATCTTCCTCCAGCAGTAAATTTTTGCAAATGGCTTGATTCATATTTATTCTATTTTGTAGACTCTGTCTAGAGAGTAATGATTGTGATTAGAGTAAGTATCATACTATTAATAATGAAGCAGCAAAATGAGAGTTGGCATAAAACTCATGTATGTCCATTCATCTGTGTGTCTTGAATTTTCCAGCAGTAGTTGGAGAAATACTTACTTTAGTGCTTTACCCTTTAGTGAATTATCCTTTAATGTTGTCCTCCTGTCTCTACTTCAGGTTTCTTTTCAGTGGGATTATGGTGAGCACCACTGAATAATCAATGTTCTGGCTGCTAATTATATGTATATTTGAAAACTGCTTCTTATATTGGTCAGTCCATTTTACACCACCAGCTTTTGTACTTAACTCAGTAGGACTGATTACCAAGGTGCTTTCAAACACACTAGCTTAGAATGATCCTGACCAGCAGTGTTTCAGCTATAAAACACTTAAATTAAAGCAATTATCAATTGTTGTATAGGAGACACTAATTTGGAGCAGAACTCTTGGCCTAGGAAGCTTCTGACTTCCTTGTGGCGTTCCAAAGTGAAAACTGATGCTGCTAAATTTTACTTCAAATGGTTTAATTTGGTATGGAGTCTTTTCAGTTTGATAGAAACAGGCTTTTTGTTGGATAGTTTGGCTTTCTCTGTCATCTACATTGGGTAATTGGGTACAATTTAGACCAGTAGCAGAGAGACCAATAGAGCTTCCCCAGCTATTGCTTGTTTGTGGTTTACTGGTCTCTTCTTCACAACCAGGTCACTTCTCAGTCACGCACCAGCGAGCTGTCAGCAGTAGCAAGGGGCTCTGTTGAGCTTCTCACATGTAAACTGTGGATGCTGTTGAGAAAACTTCTCTGAAATGAAGAGATTAAATGAGCACAGCAGAGTGGAAGGTCCTCAAACTCAGCACACTGTTCCTACCTTGCTCCCACTTTTTGTTTGTTTGTTTGTTTGTCTCTTCAGTTCTGATCAAATAACACTGGGTGCACTATTTTTGTTATTACTGATGATTTGGGTGTTGCTTGCTTATTTTTTGTTCATTCATCACAGAGGGTAGACTCTGTTAACAACGTAACTGGAAGTGTTAGTGTGTCCACAAGCTTTTCTTTAGTAAGTTCTTTTTTTTCTTGCTGCATACTGCTGCTACAGTACCAACTAAAGCAGAGAAAGATTTGAAAATCTGGGAACTCTGTTGCTCGCTGCTGTCTGTCTCTGCTTTAATATGGAGTTTTATTTATTTAAGGACCTAAATGCCTTGCTGAATTCCTTGAGCTTTATTTGGTGTAGATAAAGTTTTTTGGGAAAGTTTCCTGAAGATTCCTGTTCCCTGCAGGAATTGTCTTCTGATGTGCTGTCTTCATGTTTATTAATTGTTTTATAAATAAATAAAGGGGAGAAATGGCTATAAAGGGGGAAGGTGACAAATTAGTTGGAGTAATTGCAGAAGTGGCAGATTGGAAGTTGGATGTAATCAAGATGAGACAGTACCTGATGTAGGTGAGGTTTAAATAGGGTTTTAGTTTTTGGGTTTTTTAAAATCTATTACATGTTGGCCTTAGAAAAATGACACGACCAAGGTCATGCAGGATACTGTAGAAAGCCAGGTCATGAACTAGGAGCTTTTGTGTCCCTCTCCACCATTTGATTTACAAATTCACCGACCTTCAATTGTGTTGTGCTGTTAAGCAGCTGCTTATGATCCTAACTTTTAAGATCTCATTGGATAGTTAGTTTTGAGTCTGGGGCAATTTTGTTTGGATCATCTTGACTCTTAGAATGCTTCCTCCAGTGTCCCTCTGATTCATGATGACCAATGTGCTGAAAAGCCTACAAAATGGGAAGTGAATAACAAAAGGCCCATGCCTTTATTTTTGTCTGAATTGGAATATATTTTTAATGAAGGTCCTGCAGATTGCATGTACTAGTTATTTTATGCAATCTTTCATATTCAGAGCTTCAGAGTGTGTAACAGGTAATTTTATAGAAGACATCTGTGCAAAAGCATGTCTTTGCTGAAATGGTACTAATTTTTCCCATAAGTAGGTCAGAGGAAAGAATAATCCAAAGTGAGAAAGTCTTTGTTGTGTTGTTTTGGGTTTTTTTAATATCTAAAACCAATCTAATTGATTAAAAGAATGAGAGTATACAACAGCAAAAAACCCCCACGTGACCAAATGAACCACATTTGAAAAAAGGCACAGTTTGTTTTCTAATATGCACTTTAGTTTTTATCAGTTATGGCCTCCAAAATTTTATTCCTTGCAGTTAATTTGGTTTTGAAAGAACATAGCTTGTTTTGTTAATTTGGCATGGAGTTGGTCTGTTTACATAAAACACTCTAGCAAAAGAGATTGGCAGAGTTAGTGTTGTAAATACAGGGATCTTTTCAGTTAATTATATGCAAATCAGCTTTGTTAACAAACACCTAAATAACTCTGCCTTGTCTTCATTAGCCTGGGAGATACAGTACATTTCTCAAGGAACTAGGCAAGGAATATTAATCAAAGCAGCTTGTAAGTTTTAATGAGCTTATTAATTGTTGACCTCTGTATTTCCAAGAAGTGGCATTAAAAGCGAAAGAGAGATATTTTTGTAGGCAAATATTATGCAGATATACGTGGGAAAAAATGTTATGGTGAAATTTGGGTCATGCAAAATAAAACCTCAGTCTAGCTGCTAACATATTGATAACTCATGTTTTTCTAAAAAACTATATACTGGCTGATGAGAGTTTAATGGCAGAAATGTTCTTCTTGCACTAAAAGAACATTCAGTGTTGTAGAGTAAGATGAGAAAAAATGGAATAAATTCAGATTTGTAGCTTCCCAGATGAGGTTTTTTAAACTTTCCAAGCCAGTAGTGATGGAGTTCAGAATTTGCTTCCTAAATGGACCTTCCGAATGTCAGGCGATTCTAGCTGTTATTTCTGGGTTTGGACAATCTCTTAAGGCAAAAGTAATCATGAAAAATACAAACAGAAAATGAACATGCAACTATGATCTCTGTCCTCCATGGCCAGCTTGGTACACGCTTGGTATAACAAACCCATTAATGATGAGTGGAAGGGTGAGACCCAGCCTGGGGAGTCTGGTGGTGAAGTTCACCGATGCCTTCCTTGAGGGGAACCTTTAAACCTGCCCCTCAGCAGTGATCAACCCGCACTGTCACCTCTCCTAAACAGAGGAATATAGTGCTTCACATGGCTGATGTTAATGTCATGGAGAAAGACAAAACCCTCTTGAATTTCCTTCTGCTGTTTCTCTGACCTCAGATCTGGCAATGGTCTTTAATACCGTGTGCAGGAGCATACTGTGGTGTAATTAATCTTCTAATTCGTTTCTAATAGCTGTCTAGCCATGTGTCAATAAACAAGGATACATGACAATAAAAACATCTATCAGGGTAACATGCAGTGTTGTTTCAGAGACAGACAAGAAGGGAGGCAAATGAATAAAACAAAGAAAACAAGGCAAACCACAGATCGAGATTAAATGGAGTCTAAGCAGGAGAGACAAATTCCGTGTTGCCAGCTGATCTTCCCTAATTTGATTTGGTCACTTCCAATTCTGAAGGATAAATGATTTTCCAGAGTGGGAGGATGGATAGCTGATGATTAGCTTCTGGTACCTGAGTTGCTCTGGTCTCCAGCTCTGACCCTTCTATGGCAACAAAAGATGATGGTGTCTATTCACTTTCTACCTCTGCTGTCCACATGAAGCCGTCATAAATCCTGATAGATTCGCTCATCTGAGAGACTGTACCTGTGTAACTGTGAGTGACAAAGCCGGCCAGTGATAATACTGGCAACTAGACTGTACCTCATTTACCGCAGCAGAAAGCAAGGCTGAAACTTAAGAAAATGTTCTGCTGTCACCTAGTGATCTGTTACAAAAATTTTCCACCCAAACTTTTATGGGGTGGAGGAGAAATTAAGATCAAGCAGTTCTTATGACCACATTTCAGTTTTAATGGGAGATAATTGAGTTGCAAATACTTTTACCGCTTCTACTAAGCTCATTACAGATGAAAAGGAAAAAAGAACTGAAGAGAATTGTTTACTGAGACATTGCTAAATCCTGGAACATTAGAGACCCAGGAAAGCTCAGATGACCGTCTGTCCAGAGACCACACTGCTCAGGGAGAACAGAGCTACAATACAGCCCCTCATATTCTTAATTAGTCTTTGTCTTCTGTATTCCAGTTCTCTCAGGGTTCAGATATCTCCTTGAATTTTTGAGTCAGTCATAACGACTACAACCTGTCTCAGTTTCATGTCTGCAAAGGGTTTGTGGCAATAACTTGGAGTGACAAAAACCAGAGCAGTTGCACGTGGTGTGGTTTTTTAAATTAATATTTTATTTTATTTATTTTTTATTTTACCTGTGAAAAACGATTCTTCTCTTACTCAGTCACACACTCTGGAAACTTTAAAAGTCTAATTCAGTCTCTTTTCCATTTTAAATATCCTCAATCAGCTCTTTCTTCCTACCATCCTTACTGCCATTGATTTATTTCAATTAAAATTCTCCTGTTCAAGTACCATAATTAGCCCCTGTCACTACTGATTCTCATCCATTGGATTATACAGATAGAACTAAAATCCGTGTGAACTAGTTCAGCAGCATTTGTTCACCTGCAAACTGAAAAAGAAAGAGCCCAAAAGTCCCCAGTGAGGGATACTTGGGACTAGAAAAATGTCGCCAGGTCTATCTCACTGAATTGATGGGTCTGTCTGTTTTGGTTGGGTTTACGTACCAGCTTTCTGGTTTTATTTTCTACAAATCTTCCTGCAACCTTCTTTAAAGGATAGAAATGAACCAGTGAACAGCTCTTTCCATGAGGTTCCAAAGGGATCTAATATAGATCAGTTTCTCAGAAACAGCTGTAAGTTTCCAAGAAGGTGTTTTTAAACCAAGTTGTTAAACGTGCTTTTATCCTTTGAAGTAAAAAATATGAACAATACCGGTTACATCAAGTAGTTTCTTATGCTAGATCAACTTCACTACATGTCAGACCTTCGGTGGTGCTATGAGATACCCATCACATGCCAGACCTCTCTTGGTGAGCGTTTCCCTGCTTCCACTCCTTGCTTTAGGGAATTGCAGCTACCTTAAGTCTCCTGAGAAAGGTGGCCTGTACTCACTCATGCACTGTGCTGGAGCAGTGTTGGAATGCAACCACATCAACCAAAGCAAAACCAAAATAGAATGCACATTATTATGATGTGCACAAAACACACAAAATTTGATGGAAAAATATGAGACATATCTGCTTTTATTATTTTTCTTGAGATATTTTTAGAGCTTGATGGCCATGTTCTGGTTCCACTAGTTGGTTTTTATCTTATTTGCTTACAAAAACTGAGAAATAATACTTAGAATGCCATGTTCAAACCAAGAGACAGGAGTTGGATGCCTTGTGAAAACCCACAGTGGGAGACCTTTCCACAGTCAATATGAATACATTGCTTCTCCTGACCTGTAAGAAAAAGCCACTAGAAGGCAAAATGGAGAAATATGTACCTCAAACTCCTCATGCTCATACACACGCAGAGCTTATTATAAGGTCTGGAGCAAATTGTTGTCAAGCTTTATAAAGGTGGAAGCTGGCACTGTTGCATCTGAGTCTTGCATAAAATGCTTGCAAAAGGCTCTGGTAGTCTTCAGAGGGGAGGCTATACATTCTAAATGAATAATGGTTCATAGGGTAGAAATTCAGTGAAGCAGGAAAGTACTTTTCGATTACTTTTTGAGTGTTGTTGGATTTTTGTGTTTTCTGTGAGGCTTGGAGGCTTACCATTGCTGGGAACTGAGGAAACTGCAGTTTGCTGAACTAGATGCCTTTTTCTTTAGCTGGTGGGATGAGTCTTGCATGTTAAGATATTTTTCCAGACTGGTAACTCACTAAAGAGATAAAGAGACCTGTAATATTGATTGGATTAAGAAAGTGTCAAGCCTTCACCTCTAGCTGATCAGTTTTCTGTATCAAAATGTGAGCATGAAAATAAGAGTATTAAACTCTGAGCCTTTCCATCCATGCTCAGGAAATCTTGCATGCGCTGAAGAGGCATTTGGTACCACAGAAAGTAGCTGTGGGATTAGGCCTTATTTGGGAATATTTGAATTCAGATTTTTGGCCTTTCAGTGTACAGAGAACTGATTTTTCTGATTCAGACGAACAGAAAGACTTCAACTTTTCTCTAAACTCAGCAATGTTTAAACCAAAATAATAGAAAATGCTTATCTGGTTTACATGCTTCAGTGTAGTTTTTCAAAGTATGAAATAAACTGAAAATAATTGGTAAATTTAGTAAGGCAAGAGTGGTCTAAGAGCCTGTACTGCTTATACGCCAGTTTCATACTGAAGCCACAAATCTTTTACTACAGTGAATACATTCAAAATATACATATTATATACAGACACAAAATATCTCAGCTTTTATAGCCAGAAGCTAGCCATTGCAGTATGTAAACAGGCACAGGACAGACTGGACTTTGGTACAACAGGAATCCTTTTGGTGTGAGAGCAGTTCAGTGGTTAACAGGGTGTCCCTAACCATGTGGCCAGAGAAGGCATTGAGCGTTTTTTGGTGGCTGTGGTCAATTGTGCAAGGACACATGGGTTTAAATGTTATCAGAGTAGCCACAGGTACGAAATCAGGAGACATTTTTATAAAAGGAAGGCTGGAAATCAGATCCCTGGGAAGGCTGGAAAACTCCGTCATTAAAGAACTCCTGACACTGATAATTAGACAAAATGTGTTACATAGAGTTGATTCTTATTTCCTGGCGCTGGATGGGCGAGGTAGTCATCCTGAGGTCTCTTTTGTCTGTATTTACTATATTTTTCATAATTATCTTATAGAAAATGACTCATTTTCTGACAGTCAAATGTGAATGCTTCTGTGTGTGCAGGTGCGCAGGCAGAGAAACATGGAGAGTGTGAACACAGTGCCTGTTGTGTTAATTGTTTGAAATTTAGAATGGAAGAAAAAGTAAAACGTCCTTCAAGATGATGGTCAAATTAGGCTGTCTCATCCAAAAAGCAGCTTGGTGCCCTGCATCGTCAAACTACTGGTAGGAGGAAGCATTAATAAAAGAACAACAGGAACACCAGGACTACTCAAAAGAGTTTAAAAAGCCATGGAAAGCTCCTCCTTTCACTCTGCCTGTATTGAAAATGAATGCAGTGAGGAAAAGGACAGAAAAACCTTTATCTGCCACAGCTGTGTGCAGTTATTTGGGAGTGAATGCCCAGAGCGGCAGTTGTGCTGGCCTCGGGGGCTGAGGGTTCATGTCCTGGCTCAGCCTGTGCCTGGCCTGGCCTAGGACGCAGCTTCCAGAGCAGCACATCTGCAGGGACCTCTCGTTGAGATGCAGCATATGCCGGGAGAAGGAGCTGCCTTTTTTATTTTTATTGAGTGTTCATGTTTAGCTGTATTAATTCTTCCATGATCTTAGTGACATGGAAAAAGGAGAGAACGTTCCCCAGGAATTCTGCGATCTGATCCTGTGGCTGGGGCATTGCTGTTTTTTTCTAGATTCATCATAAAAAAACCTGCAGACCTGCAGAAATGTGTTGTGAACGGGAATTTAATTTTTGCTCTCTCTCCCAAACCTGGATGAGATCCCCCAAATTCATCTTTTTCTAGTTTCTGCTGACAATGAAATTTCAAAGGGAGCATCTCAAGACAAGGTTTTTTGCCTTTTACAATACAGGCAGACTTTCCAGCATTTCCTACCACTGCGCCTGCCTCAAGATTGTCTTTAATCCAGACAGTTTCAAAGTAGGACACAAAAACCAGAGTTCTGCAATTCATGGGAGGTTTGATGCCTTCTTCAGTCTTTTACCTGGATGGAAACAGAAGGAACTGCAGAAAGTTCAACAGTGGCTCCAGACAGTAACAAAGCATCTGTACCAGAACTTTAGGATCTTTCTCCAAACTCTTGCCCAAAGTATCTGAAGTTCTGTATCTTCTCCTCCTTCAACCATATCCTTCCCTGCAGCACCACACCACTGATTTATGGGCTAAATTTTCTCAGCAGTGTAAGGCATGAACAGATTCCAATACTGTCTCCTTTTTCTAATTAATCACTCTTGAAGAGAGTGTTTATCTGAGTCTAAGGGAGAGGCAGGCAAGGTTAATTTGTCTGATGAAAATTCAAACCCTGCCTTTCCCACCTGAAATCTGGTTTTGTCTGAGCCTGATATAAAACTAAATGGTGTCAGCTAAATGATGCCTTTTGCCAGCTTTGGACCAGTGTTCTATGTGTGCTTTTCCCTCACTATGTCCTGTGTCCTGTGGCTTCTCTGCATGGGCATATACAACCCTGATTCTTAGGAAATCTGCCTTTCTTTGCTGCAGATGTATGTCTGTAAATCCATTAAAAAGAAATAAAAATCAGTTCAGTGCAGCAGTTCCAAGCCTGATGTGTGCAGGTGCCTCAGGCTAAAGTTTCACATGTGAAAACTCCAGAACACATCAGTACCCTATATACAGCCTTTGGAATAGCATCAACTCCTTTCCAGCTAAGGAAACCAGACTTGTTAGCACAGCATGCATGTGTTCCTGCTTACTTGTGAACTCATGGGCCAGTTTTGATCAGATGATGGTAGGAAAGGGAATATCTTAAATAAATTGATTTTTTTCACCTATTTAGATAGTACAAGCAGCCACAAAGAATATAGGAAATTTCTTTCAAGGTGTGGATCCATGGGCAACACAACTGCAATAGTTCTGCCAAAATACAGGAACATTTGCTCTATGTTCCTTTGCATGGGGAAAATAGACTTTATCCTCATTACAGAACTTTAGTGATAATAGTCGAAATAAACTCTCATTGTAAACTCTGTAAACATCATATTCTTTGTCCCCCCTCTCTTGGGATGAGAAATGTACGCATACGGAGTTTCCAGAGGAATTGTCACAAAGCTGATGCAGAAATACACATGTAGACGTATTCAGGTCTTCTTGGAATATGAGTAACTGTCACCATCACCCAGTGACATTATGAAGTCTGTCAGAGAGTACTATGAGAGGAAGCAGAAGTGACTTTTTTTTTTTACTTTTTCCTAGTCTTATTCTCAATGCCATGTCTGCTTGTAGTGCAGTTAAAGACAATGGGATCTGTGAAAGCTGAGCACATCTGAACTACCTTTGTGCTTCTGAAAATAATCAAATAAAAAGTTAGTGTGACTGAGTGTGACACCCAAAAATCCATAATAGAAAGAGAAATAGCTCTTCTGGAAGACTGCTGGACTGAAATTAATGTCAGATTCTCGTAGTGAGTCCTTAGTAAAAGGTGACATGAAAATTTGTAGTTCTGCCTCTCATCCACAGTTGCAAGAGCAGCACATTTTCATTTCTTTCTTTTCTCACTTGGCTTGGAGCTCAAGAAGGCCCTGTCTGGGATTTACTGGCAATTGCAAGAGGTGAAAATGTTTTAATTTGCTATTAAAATGCATAATAATTTCAAGGCTGTAGAGGATATGTTCCTGTGATATGTTCACTTATGTTTAGTGTGAACAATTAGTTTGTTGGGGTTTTTTGTTTGTTTGGGGTTTTGTTTGTTTGTTTGGGTGTTTTGTTTGTGTTGGGTTTCTTGGTTTTTTTAAGGGTCTGTGGAGCATTGCCTAATGAGTTGGCTGGATCTGCCACGTCATCATATCATTTCACATTTCATGTTGCTGGACCCTTTTCACAGGGCTGAATCTGAACGATGGAAGATACAGATGCATTGATGTCATAATGCCAAGTTCCTGGTTTTTATTCCCTGACTCCAGCCCTGTATATTGCAGGCCAGGTTACATGAGCCTCTGACCTAGGGTTTCTTCTCACCCAAGTGCCACTAGTTGTCTGTGATGAGGAAGACGTGAACAGATCAATCCAGGCTCATTAGAGGTGTCAGTAGCAGCAAGAGAAAGATGAAGATTGTCTCAAACATTATCCCTTGCTTTAAGTGCTTCTTACGACTGCTCAGCCCACAGTGTGGATCTCTTCTCTCCAAGGTTTATGTCTGATCATGATAATGATTTAAGTAACAGCAGAAGGTATTTTGCGATTTCTCAGAATCATCCAGCTCTGTTATCAAGATGGGCTACTTCAGCTTGATTGCTTTTTCTTTTTCCTATGTTATTGGGCTTTAGAAATGATCCCTGTAGAACAGCCAAGCAACTTTTGTTGTCTTCATACTCCAGTGAAGTTGAGACTCCCCCACAGACCACTGAGAGCCATAGGCAAAGCCTGTCCTTAGGTGAACTTACCGTAGCTGGCGCTACAAGCAGTTCTTTCCATATGAAAGTAGCTCTTTGGAACAGAGAAACAACATGCCTTCAAGAACTGGATACAGCAACTAATAAACAAATAATATAACTTTGATGCTCAGTGTTACCCTAAGAGAATGGTTGGGTGGATTTACAGCATAAAGTATGTTTGATTAGGTTTGTATCTTTTCATGCTATTTAAAATCTCTTTATACTTCAGTGTTGCGAGAAAAATGCTCTAAAATATTTCAGTAGCATGAAAAACAAAGCATAATGTACAGAGCTTATAACAGAATGAAACCCAGTGCTACAGCATTATTGGCTTGATTATTAGATTTGCTCCATTTTAACTTGTGTCCTATTCCCTCTCCTAGTAATGCATCCATTGTCAAATGTCGATATTAATATTGTTTCAGCTGAAGTGATACAGTTGTGCAACAGGATTACAGCTTTGTCAGTAGAACTGGATTTTGCACTCTCATTCACATGCATGAAAACCTCAGAGATTTAATTTTCAGATCACATGTGATTCTATTGATTGAAGTCTACAGGGGTTAAAGAGTAATCTGCAATTTGTGTCTCCTGTGCCTGCATTAGAGGCCTGTGCATTGCAGAGGAGATAGCGGGGGGTAAATAAATACAGTAGCTGGTGGCAAATTCATGAGATTCTTCTCAGAGTTTCTTGTTTGGTTGGTTTTTTTTTCCCCGTTAAGTTTTCTCAGTTCCAGCTCTGAAACTGGGAGATATCGATCATTTCCAGGTAGGTAAGCTTTCTGATTCCTTCAGAACCATAAATGGTATGGTAATAAAACTGTATATTTAGATTGGCCTTGTGTGAAGAGTTATGTCAGGCAAGAAAATTATTTTCTTCCTCAACAAAAAGACTGTTACCCTCTGAGCCTTTAACTCTTATCTTTGCTATAGCAAAGATGCAGACCATAAAAGCTTAGGTTCTGTAGCTCTAATTGCTCATGCTGTGTTCTCACCCCATCTCACGTGTTTAAGTTGAGTCAGAAAGAGTCTGTTCTTCGTAATGTAGGAACTGAAGGGAAAATCTAGGTGATTCAGAGGTCGCTTCTCTTCTCTCAAGCTGATTGCTGAAGTAAGACATTAGCCTGCAGAACTGGAAGCCTCTGCAGGAAATGGTGTTTATCTGACAGATGGATGTAATACTGCATCCTTGCCTACCTCCAACTATGATAATCTCCCTCCACTACCTTCTTCCCAAACTAGACTTTTCCATTTGGGGTAATGGCAGAACCTAATTTTCCTTTCCCCTTCAGTTTCAGTGATATGTCTTCACTTCTGCTGTTCTTTACATGTACTTTGCTACTTAGTTCCACCCCAGCAATAGCTGCATTTCTGTTTCGATTAGGGCTTTTTATTATGCTTTTTCCAGTAACAGTTGTGTATCTGTTGGTATCCCAGTGAATAATGTGACTCAGTGGTTCTTTGTTTTTTTCAGTATCCTACCTGGTTTTGACGTAATTGTCTGATGGTAATTTGAAGGAAAAGGAAAGCTTCCTTTCTTTTGTTTTAAAGAAAAATATCCATGTGACTCTCAGTTTGTGCTAGAGAATTATAATGTGAGACACAGTGTGAAACAGGAGGAGAAGAGGGAATTGTTTCTGGCAGTCCTCTCATTATGCAGTCTTGAGACAGGACCTAAAATAATTAAGTTCTGTGCAACAACCACCTTTGCCCTGTCAGAAGAGTCATTGCACTGGAGGAAATGCCACTGTAACTGTTCATGTATGTGACATCTATTAGTTGAGTCTCTGTCTTGGAGCTAAAGTGATGGACTGAATTATTACTTCAGAGGACCAAAATATAGGAACAGCCACTGGATTTGCCAGGTGCCAAGAGAAAACCAAGTTGGAGAGAGATTTATGTGGAGTTTCAATATTACTGTGTCCCTAGTAAAAATTAAACTTGGAGTATCAAAGAGTAAGCTAAGACACGGCAGCGAAGCTTCAGTAACTTTAGTAACAGAGACCGCAATAATGAGTGGGAATTCTGGAAAAGTGTTTGTCTTGGCAGATTTCTTCCCTGGATATAGGACGTCTTAATGATTCAGGTATATTCCGTTGATTTTGCTCTGGGAAAGCAGGGGGAAGGAAGACTGAAAGGTGGTGGTGGTGTACCTGGGTAGGGCATCTGAATTGGATACTGGTACTCTGTGGGCTGGAGAAGAGTGGAACTGGAGGTCCCTGTCATAGAAGAGATAATGGCAGCTGCCTTTCTGCTACAACAGAGCCTTATTTCATCTTTGAGAAATCACATCTTGTTCTGTTTCCAGATTTTAAAGTTGTAAAACTCTCAGAGTCAATGGATATCTTTGCCCTTCTTTTCAACTTTATTTCTTCAGTGGGGTAAGGAAGAATGAAAAGGACTTTGTTCCTTGCTGGTGCTGTCCTAGTCTTGGGACAGGGTGGATTGATGTGGGCTTCTTGAAGCATGGGACTAGTCTGTATTCCCATCTCCCCAAAATCAGAGAGAGCGAGCCTGGGGTTAAGAACGTGCATGAGCTCTGCCACTTCTTTAGAAATAGATTTCCATAGCTTAATGAGAAGATGCAATACAAATGTACAGCCACTGATGAATATTTAAAAACTACATTCCAAGAATGGAAGATTAAAAAAATATTTCCATTTATTTCCCTCCATCCTTAGCCTTAACTAGGAAGTAAATAACTCCAGAACATATTTTTGAAATGAGTTTCAATACATGTTTTGCTTCTTTATATTCTGAGTCACATCTTCACAAAAATGTACTGTCATGGCATTCTAAGAGACTAGTGGCTTATCTTATTTAATGCTGCTCCATTAAGGTTGCCACAAGAACATAATCTTGTAAATGAAGGAGCCAAGGCAAAGATGATCAGTGTCAGACTTTGCCATATGATATGTGCTTTTCTGATCATCTTTCGTCCATGGAGATAAAAGGCTGGGATATACTGCAGGATTATCAAAGACCATCAAAATTCTATTTATTTATTTATTTATAGAGATCAGCAGAAAATGAAAGTTTGCTTAAAAAAACGGTTAGTAATTTGAGTATACTTTCTTGGTTGGTGTTTGGAGTTGGGTACTCCGTTATGAAATGCTAATGCAGGAATCCCAAGACATGGAGACTGTCCAACACAAAGATATTTTATCTCTATATCAAAACATTTCTTCCCTGTGTGCAAGAGAGTGTTGCATTGAGAAACTGCAGGAATTGCGCAGAATGATGAAGTCTGTAGCCCTCAACACTTCAGTATTTGCTGGCTCAATTTCTTTTTTCATTAGGGATAAGAATGCTATAAGAATGCTATATTTGCCGGCATGTTGACCAGTCACATTTTATTCACTTCAGACTGGGACTTGCAGAATGAACTCTCACCTCATGCTACTGGGTGCGTTTGTAGTCGAGTTTGTTTTTCTGGGAGCAAGAAACACAACTGGTCAGTCTGACCTGTGATCTGGTGACCAGCTCTGATGAGAAAAAGTGTGGATAAGAGTGATGATGAGACCCCTGGGGTGCCCATCTAATCAAAAGATCACCTGCAAAGGTCAGTCCAGCTGTCAGCTTGTAACCTGATGGTACAGCTGCCAGCTTGCTGCAGGATCTGGAAGCTTCTTTGGGGCACTCTCTGACATCGGAAAGGAATATACTTGAATTACTTGGTTATTTCTACACTGGTAAATATAATAAATTTCTTGCGATTATACATTCAAGAAAATTGGGTATATATTGCGTGTGTAATGGCAAGAAAATCTATTTACCAGTACAGCTCAGAGAGTTATTATTAGGTGTTTCTGTAACAGAACTACTGACTTGGCTTGGCTTTCTCTTCTTGTTTTTTCTCCTAGGATAAATTTCATCCATGCTAAAAGAGTTTTTTAGGATCACTTTCTTTGGAAAACTTTTAAATTCAGATAAGACCTTAGAGATGCATCAAAGCTGAAAACTGTGAAATGTACAGCTTGTCATGAAAGCAGATAAATTCATAATAATACACGCAATTTATACGATGTCTGAGATGTTCAAAAATCTGTACAGACATTAACTCATTAAATGGGACAATAGTTACAAGCTGATTCAGCTTGATTTGTGGAACTTGAAGCCACATTCAATTTAATTCTAAATAGATTGGAATTTCAACTTCCTGGTTTTGTAGAAAAGTTGTGTGTGTGTGGATACAGACAGCACATGATTGTGAGACAAATATGACAAAATGTTAGTAGACTGTGAAAGGTAAAGCTCTAAAAATGAAATCCATAGCTATTTATTTCCACATCCACACATAATTGTTGGAGGGTCACAACATAAAAAGCACAGAAGTCTCTGATCACTTTCTGTGACTAGACCAGAGGAAGAAGTCAAAGCACCGTGTTCCTGAACCACCCAGAACTGGTTTCGGGGGGGAGAGGTTGGTTCTGTAGTTTGCCTTTTAAGATCAGGCAGTTAAAAATTCTGAAAATCAAAAGTCCAAGATGTGACCCCAGGACCTGTTTTTTAAAAAGGCATGAGGGGGAGGAAGTCCTGGAAGAGATATCTCTCTTAGTTGTGCGTGTGTGTGTGCGTGTGTTTTCACAGTACAGATATCTCTATCTGAGCTAGTCTCCCCAGACTCGCTGTAGTCAATAAAATAAAATAATGGCTTCTCTGGACTCTTGCACAGCTTCATCTGGTCTCTTAGAAACATTTGAGGGTTGGTTTGTTTGTTTGTTTGTTTGTTATTTCAAAGAGCTATGCCTTAGGAGATTCTTTTCCCTATTAACTAAAAATGGATCTTGGAAATGCTCAGATAAATAACTATATATCAGCCTCTGGTACTGGGTGACATGAATCCTCCTTCTGCTTACCAGAATTTTTAAGGTTGTTTCCTACTTTCAATGAGACCCTAACATAGAATCATAGAATAGTTTGCTTTGGAAATAAGCTTTAAAGGTCATCTAGTCCAATTCCCCTGCCATGAGCAGGGACATCTTCAACTAGATCAGGTTGCTCAGAGCCCTGTCCAGTCCGGCCTCAAATGTCTCCAGGGATGGTGCATCTACCATCTCTCCGGGAAACCTGTTCCAGTGTTTTACCACCCTCATTGTAAAATATTTCTTCGTTTTGTCTAGCCCGAATCTCCCCTCTTTTAGTTTAAAACTGTTAGTCCTTGTCGTACTGCAACAGGCCATGCTATAAAAAATCTGTCCCCATCCTTTTTATAGGTCCCTTTTAAGTACTCAAAGTCTGCAATGAGGTCTCCCTTCTGTGCCTAATAGAAGGTAAGCCTTCTCCAGGCTGAACAACCCCAACTCTCTCAGCCTTTCCTCATAGGAGTGGTGCACTGAACAATAACAACCTATCTGTCTTTCACTGATTTTTGTGACTATTGTGTGGAAATCCCAATACGCCTGCTTTTCCATATTGTATACAAGCCCGACTCAATTAGCAACACAGAATAGCAGCTTCTCTCCTGCAGAAAAGTTATATGGTGTTTGAGAAGACTAAGAAAAGCAGCATGCAGGTTGTTCTAGTGCCAGTGCTATTGCTGAATGAATAAGTGGGATCTCTCAGATGGCCCCTGTTAGCCACCCGCTGCCCTTGCCTGCCCTCGCAGCTGTCATGGAGAGATCTGGGGGCCTTAGTGATGAACCCTGCTTAGTGCTGAGGTCTGTTGAGTGACCTGGGGCAAGTCACGTCCTCTTGATTTGTCTGAGAGAGCAGAGCGTATCCTGGTGGTGACTGCTGCCAAGCACGGTATGGGGAAGGTGGCCAAGAGGAGATGTGAGACATGACTGGAAAACGGGGGTGCTTGGGTTGGGAGCTGAAGGGCATGGGAGGAGGGAGCAAAACTCAAGATTAGTCAGACTGAAAGGCTGATGTGCCTCAGGCAAGAAATCAACGGCAAATAGAAACAGGGCTGCTTCTCATCGCAGATCTGGTGTCTGCTTTCTCCAGCTATAGACTTCACAGCTACTGGCCTCTTGTACACTGCAAAAAACTCACTGAAAAGATGTGTCCACTGTTTCTTGAACCCCACTATCTTTTCTTAGTAGTATTTTTAACCTAGTGACCACCTAAACATTTCCTGGGAAATAATAGTCGTCATGCATGGAGTATCTTGTGAAACACATCCCTAGAAATTTTCACTTACAGTTAAATAAATGTTAATTTAATTTTTCAACATCTGGTTCTTCCTTCTTTTTCTTCTCTTTATGTCTGTAGGTCAGCAATGCAAGGGCACATGGTTCCTGTGACAGCCTGATGAAATCATCCTGTGAACAACAACTTAATGTCTTGACAGGCTGCTAGTTGTTCAGGAACTGAGCTGACATAATATCTAAATAAGCCTCAAATACAAATAAATGACAAACATTAACAACACAGTTTAACCTCAAATGGTCGGAAGAGTGGCAATGTCTTTGTCCTATCTTTGTCCTTTTTTCTTGCTCTTTTACTTTCCAGTCTTATATCTTCAGTTGAGAAATCTCAGGAATATTTGATTTTTAAAGAGACTTCAGTGTTCATGTGAAGAGTAGCCTCTCACTGTGTCTTTCTTCAGCATGTTAGGCAAACCTGAAAAGCATCAAAAAGTAAAACAGTCCTAAGAGGACTATTAATGCAGTGTCTCACCAGAAGCTTCCCACTGTATTTTGTTTAACAAACAAAGCATTTATTGGCAAAGACAAGCACTGTTCTGCATCTTATGCCTTTGGAAACAGAGCTTTCTTATCAAGCAGCATATGATAATTTCACAACTGGAGAGCAGCTTCTCTTTTATGTCAGTTTTGGTTAGTGTGGATACAGCCATAAAACATGGGATTTCTATTGTACCTGATAAACAAAGTAAATGTGACAGTGTTGTTTGAAAGAGCCTGAAAAAACCAAAATCCTTGTGTCTGTTCAAGGAATACCACTAGAAGTGTGGGTCTACATCCTGAAAAAATTGTGATCCCCAGGGATTGTGCCGTGAGAAACAGGAAGGTGATAAAAACCAAATAGTTACTGATATTGTTCCTATTGGAGAGCAGATGTGTATTTCAGCAACATCTGAGAAAACAAATATGCCTGATACAAATAAAATAACTCCTTTCCTCCTTCTGCTCAGCTCAGAGAGAGAGAGGACCGGACCCATCTGCATGCTTATCTTGTCTGGAAGCTGCTTTTCATTTGATTTTACCTGTTTGGAGGATAAACTCCTCTAACTGCCTTTGTTTCCTGAGTTGCTTTTAGCAGTTGATAAGACATCCCCTAATCTCCTGTTTTAAAACCACTCAATGCTGCCCATAAGCAATCTGAAGTTCTGTTTTCTCATGTGTGCCTCGTATCTCAGCATCAGTGAAGGGAAAAGAGTTATCTGCATTATTTTCATACAGATATCTTTAATTGAACCTTCTGGCTATAGGGTACAACAGCTCTGATACCATGAGATGCAACCATTTTACTGGGCTTGTTTTGCTTTGAAGGAATAACTACTTTGTGATCATTTTAATCCTCAGAATTATTTGTTCTTCTGCACTAGAGGGGAATGTGGCAGTGAAGAATACAAAGCCAGGCTCCCCTTGCTGCAATAAATTATTTGTCATCACTGCTGTGCAGGAAGGATTGTTCCCTCATATTTAGAGCAGACGTGGGAAAGATGGAGAAGAAAGGTAGTTTTTACATTTTGCTTGTCTCCCCATTTCTGCTGGTGAACCAGAGTGTTGCTTTGGGCAGGTCCCATGAAGATTCTGTTTTGCAGCTCACTCCTGGCACTGCAGAGCTGCTGCCTTCAGCTCTCCCCATGTCCTTTCAGCCTGCCCAGAAATGTCCCAAATGGCACTGGGGAGAACTTCTGGACTGGCCCTTGCTTGAAGTGGGGAAAAAAGTGGTGAAGGTGAGGAAAGGAAATCTCAGATCCATAGACAGGAGTTGAGTCTCCTCAGCATACCCATCCTATAAACCCTCCAGTTGAGTTAAAAGCACTGAAATTCAAGTCTGTTGGTGCCTATCTAGTCCATGTTTTTCCTGCCCATGGGATGAAATGCACAGTGAAGTGAATTTACAGTTGTTTATTTTCTGTCCCTTTTGGGTGTCAATCATTCGTAATACTTGCTGTGTAGCTGGTTGCTTCAATAAAGTTTCTGCTGCTACAGGGTTTCCACACCATTTGACCTAGCAGTAGGGAACTCAGATGATTCAACTGGCTAAAAATATTTACAAAAGGCTGCCCTCACACTTCAGGCTTCCTTACAATAAAATTAAATATTAAAACATCAAAGCCAGAAAACAGCAAAAAAAAAGGAGTTCTCTCTCTTGCACCACTATGCGTTGTCAGACTGGTTTGTAGTCTCTCTGCTAGCCTACCCTGACCTCTTCAGGTGGCTTTCTGCAGCCACTTTGATTCTACAGAATCTAAAAAATTCATGCTTCAACATGGGTTAGTCTTTGAATATGTATTTACGAATGTGCATGTGTCCCTCTGGGGTACAGCAGCAAAACACAACCTCACGTGTTTGTTTGCCAGTAATGTCTGCGTACTGAGAACTGAGAGTTCCCACCACATTCATTAAAATACATGTTTTGGGCTGAGGGCATCATTAGCAGCTTGGTGTTGCTCGTGGCTCGGAGTGGAGCCGTTCACTGCCGTACGGTGTGCCAGTGGGGATCACGCTAATGATCGGGAATGGCAGGGCGAGCTGGGCACTTGAGGGACGCCAGGCATTTTGGGCAAGGCTTTGGGGAAGACTTGCTTAAAATGGAAACACTGCTGCAGCAGGACTCCTTGGATTTTGATAAAAACATATGTTTCAGAAGTCTGTTTTGTTTGTATCTACTTTCTTGTTAATACACAATATTTTTATTTGTATGTGAAAGGTATACTTTTTTTTAGTGAAGCAATTAAATAAGAGTTCCTTACCGTAAAGTCCTACTTTTTTGCAATATTTTAAATTTGCTGGAAAATGTCTTATAGTGTTCGTTTACTTAAGTCTTACATGGACTGGATTTCTTCGCTTCCAACCGTCCAGGGTGGGTGATGCATAAAGCAAGTGTGTATTTCAGTGTGGCTGTTGCCTGTCATTCAGGGCTCCTATGAGGAGCCCAAAAGACCAAAGCTAATAATGTGTCTTCACATGTGTAGAACTCTAAAGAAAACTAATTGATATATTAAAAGTGGAGATGGGGAGTGAGAAACAGTGACAGGCAAGAGTCCGTTGACTCTGTGGGTTTTTTTTCCCAATTAAAATTTATACTTTCCAACACCACCCCCATCCCCACACGTACCACCCCCCCCCCCAACAAAAACCACAAAACCAAACACAAACCCCTCCAAAACCCCACCAACCACAAACCCACAACAAAACAAAAAACACCCACCAAA